>JACEFZ010017186.1:0-16712 GCA_014155875.1 Cepaea nemoralis | reverse complement strand
TTAAAATTTACCTTTGTCTGTCTTGTCTTTAGTTTTGGGTTTTATCTCCCTCTGTCGTGTTTCCTTTGTTGTTGTCGTCCTCCTCTTGGTCTCCGTCGTCGGTGTCAGTATCCGTGTTGATGAAAAGTGGCCCTTCCTCATCGCTGTTTTCGGTCTGTTTTTCTTGTGTTTTTGAGGATTTCTTGTTTGGTTGGAAGAGGACGTTCCCTTCCTCCTCCTTCCAAAAAGGAATATGAGAAAAGGAAGGCGAAAGATTTATACGTTGTGAAGAGAAACGAGAGCATGCTTCACTTCTGTTTAGAGAGACGTCGCCAAGCAGATAAAGAAATAAATAATTTACTAAACATTATTTATTATACACAACTTGGTGCCTAAAATTTTTAATAATATTCAAAACTGTATATAGCTTTTATGATGGTAACATTCAATTTACACTTTCTAGAATATGAATAAAATTGTTACAGGAATAAACATATACTTCTCTTGCAAAATAGCTGTCAGTACAAATATAGTGAAATCTATAATTGTTCCCCTTGATTGCTATAGCCGTAATATGTCTTCAACCTAGATGCAATTATTTCCCTTGTAGTAAATAAAATAAAATTAGTTTCTTATCCTTTACAGGGCCGGCATCCCTGGTCAGGGCCGGATTTAGACTTAATAAGGCCCTAAGCTATTTGAAATATGGGGCCCTTTATAAGTCCAGATATTCTGTCAGTGACAAATATGACTTTCGGATACCTAGAGGGTTAAACTGAAATACAATTAAGAAGTATATTGATAGTGAAATAATAAATCTTTAACTTAAAATCATTTTTATTCATAACAAACTTAAAAATGCAAGCTCTGGTAAAAAGAAACAAAAGTTCTTTTAAAAGGCACAATTAAGGAATTATATTAAACTAAAATATTTTCTTTCTTGCCTTTGCCAGAGCAAAGTCACTGATGACATCATCAAATGATAAACTGCGTAGTTTGTCGCTTTCTATGCACATGAGACTGAGGGAACATAATTTATCTTGAGTCATTGTTGTTCTAAATTCATTTTTTATCCTCTTCAGCTGAGAAAAAGATCTTTCTCCAGAGCAATTTGCAACCATCATACTAAGAAACAATCTCAAAATTGCTTCTACATTAGGGAATCCTGATTGGACACGATCGTTAAATATTACCCTATACAGATCCTGATGTGTCAGACTATCTTGTTCCGCTGAACTATGGGCTTGACTATGTCTAACATATTGATGAAAATGCTTGACTTCTCCTACAAGATTCATGTCCACATCGTCAGGATATGTTTGGCATAAAGCACTAACTCCTTCATGAATATCTTCTTCTGTAGCTTCTAGTTTTGTTAAGAATGAAAACATTTTTGCAGCATTATTGTATACTGAGGCCCTCTGTGCCAGACTTGACTCTAATGTATCCATCACAGGTATAAATGTTTTGATTCTGAACTTGTCTCTTGGCTCAAGGTTCTCTAAAGCATCATCTTCATCATCATTGATATGCCTTCTTCTATATCTTCTTTTCTTGTAATCAACATCAGGCAATTTTTTCTTTGCTTCTTCTTCAAAATGATCGAAAAGATCCCTGGAACCTTTAACAAAATCCGAAAGTGAAGCATACAATTTCCTACATACATCTAGACTAATTTGGGGGTCTTGCAGTGATTGACTAGTCTTGTGAAATTCATCTAGCAAGTAACTCCACAAACATAACAATACCATAAATTCAAACTCCTCTATTTTATTCAAAATGTTTATGGCTTGATTTCTTGTTTCGACTTTCTCTGTAGTATCAATATGCAGCTGATGCAATGCAGAAATTATTCCATCATAACTATCAAGTATTGCACTTGTGGCCATTGAATGTGCTTCCAATCTAGTCTTTGACAAAGACTTTGGAACTTTTGAATCATCTTTGAAGAATGACAACAGTACTGCCCATCTATGATCTTGAACAATTCCAAAAAAGTTTACTGCCTCTAAACAACAGTCTACTGCTGCTCTATCAACAAGATTCAGGGAATGACCAGCACATGGAATATACATATCAATCAATCAATCATGTGCCATGCCGGAAAGCATGGGCGGTCATGACTCGCCATTTCACTCGATCACCAGTGTCGTGGATCAGCTCAGTGTTCCTGTCTCGTCCATGCCATGTGGCCAAGCCATCCAGGTATTTTCCTCTCGGTCTTCCTCTTGGTCTGTTCCCCTCGATCTTGCCAGTTGTCACTAAGTTCTCCAATCCATTTCTTCTCATAACATGTCCAAAAAATTTTGACTGTCTACGTCTAATTTCTCTAATCAGTTTACGATGTTCATTTGTCTCCTGTAGTACTTGGTCATTGGTTTTTCTGTCTGTCCATGGTATTCTTTGCATTTTCCTCAGAAACCACATTTCTGCAGCCATCAGTTGCTTTTCAGCTTGACTGCTCATTGTCCAAGTTTCACATCCATACAAAAGAACAGGCTCTATGTATCCCCTCAACACTCTTTTTCTCGTTTCAATTGACATCTTCTTATTGGTCAGAATGTTTTTCATCTTGCTAAAGGCTACTTTCGCCATGGCGATTCTTGTTCTAATCTCTTCAAGGCATCTCCCATCAGATGTTATAACTGTTCCAAGATAATTGTACCGATTCACTTGTTGAAGAATATTTCCATTTACTTGTATATTACATTGTGGCACTTCTTCCTTCCTACTGACGACCATAACCTGAGTCTTTTTACAATTTAATTCTAACCCCAGTTGCTCACTGTGTGCAACAACCGCATCTACTAATTGTTGCAGGTCCTGCTCATTGTCTGCAATTAATACTGTATCATCTGCATATCTAATGTTATTGATGTTTCGTCCTCCAGTGCTGATTCCATTTATATCCTCTACATTTCTGAAAATATTTTCACTGTACAGGGAAAAAAGATCTGGAGACATCACACATCCCTGCCTAACACCTCTCTTAATTGGCTGATACTGTCCCACTTCATTATTAATCCTTATTGCAGCTTGTTGTTTCCAATATATGTTTTTTATAAGTCTAATGTCTAATATACATAGCATACTTGTTAATCTTCAATATTATTGCTTGCATACCCTTGTATTTGCCAGACATATTGGCAGCATTATCATATGACTGGCCTCGACACTTACTAAAATCTATTTTGCACTCTTTTGTAAGGTAGTTGTGCACCATCTTAGCCATACTTTCCCCTGTGTGGCTACCCATCTCTAGGAAAGTTAGAAAACGTTCAATAGGGAGCCCATCATCTGGTGAAACATACCTCACAATAACAGTGAGCTGATCAATATGGGACCGGTCTGGAGTGGAATCTACAGATAAACTGAAGTACCCTGCAGTTCTTAAATCATCCAAGATTGAGTCTCTTACTTTATGTGCCATAATTTGGATAAATTCATCACATATTGTTTTAGAAAGATAAGATGTGACACCTGATCCTTTATTCCTAAATTTTTGTATATGGCTTGCTAGAAAAGGATCAAATTTTGCTATAAGTTCGAGTAATCCAAGGAAATTGCCATTGTGAGGAGAACCAAATGTTTCCTTATCTCCTCTGAAAGGTAAACCACGCTCTGCTATAGTAATTATGGCTGCCACAACTCGTTCAAGAACATTTTTCCAGTACTGCCGTTTATTATTTATCTGTTCTGCTAGCTGGCAGTCAATTGTTGAGCCACGTTTTCTTGTAAGATATGTTACCAAAGCTGTTCTATGGTCTACAGAGTTTTCATGACTTTGAACTAAATAGGTGTTGCGCCAATCACAAAATCCATCGGATGATAATGGTGTAGAAGAATTTGAAAAGAGTTTACACACGAAACAGTATACACGACCAGTTGCTGGCGAATATACTAACCATTCTCTGTAATATTTTTCACCATTAGCCCGTTTGGGATAGAACAAGCTTTTCGAGCAATATCTGTCTTGGTTTGCAAAAAGCTTCTTTGATTTTTCAAATGAACCATTTGAGTGCTGACATTCCGACAGACCTTTTTCTACCCAGTATAAAATCTCATCTTTACTTAAATCACCCCATACCCCAACATCATTCTGTTTGTTTTTTTGATGCTGAATCTTCTGTGCTTGTACTACTCTCTGGTTTATTAATCTTAATATTTGTTGCTTCATTCGTTGAAGTAGATTCTATACAACTAGATGTACCAGGCTCTGTATCAGGAATAGGGTGAATATCCTGTGACTGACTCACTGTGGTAGAGGCTTTTGGTTCATCAGGCCCCTTATCTATCTTTGTTAAGAAACTATCTAATTTTGTTATCTTGCTAAGCTCTTCTTCAGCTCTCTACTTGTTTTTCCTCTTTTGAGCTCCACTTTTATAACTTCTGGTTGACATCTTGCAAACTGTGGGCAGACAAATCAACAATGGTTCCGCCACGTCACATGAATAAAAATTATTAAATCAACAACACAAATTATCTGTAGAAATTATTTGATATTTTGTATATTATGATTCTACATCTCCAGTGTTTCAATAAAAACAGACACTAGTGTGATATTATATGCTGGAATGCCGCCATTGTGAATTTTCCCGATTGTAAAGATGTAACCAGGTGGTCTCACAAAATATTTTTTTCCACACCTCTGCATAACGAATCTTGCTAGAACCTCTATAGTTGTGTGCAAAAATGGACACAGCATTCATAAATGCACAATAAAGTATAATTCTCTTGATAAGACATTTATCAATACAATTAAAACTGTGAACCAGTCAATTAAATTTCAGCAATGGACGATGGACAAGTTTGAAAACTGACTTGACTTTCATAATAATTTTAAGTCATGTAGCAAGATGAACAATAAATACAATAAATATAAAGCAACAAAATGAATATGTAATAGAATTTAAACGTATATTGATATTTTGTTTAACTTGATGATTGTAAATCTTCTTGTTTATTAAAAGAAGCAGACACCAATCCAATATGCCGCGATTCCGACATTATGAATTTAATAAGAGTACACACCACGACCGTGCTCACAAAATTTTTTTATTCTATGTCTTCTGCATAACGAATATTGTTGAAACTCAACATTTATATGTAAAATTGGATGCGCAGTGCGCAGTTCAAAAATGCAGGTTAAATTAGCTTACCTTTGACAATAAACAAGCCAAACTATAAACTTCCTTACCTTTGTCAAACAGTGGAAAATATTCTTCAAACAATTCACTTGCAATAGCTTTCAAGCATGCAGGACTGAAGAATAACCTTTTGACCCCTCGTTAAAGTTGTCATTCGCGATTTTCATAAAAACAGTTTCGTATTTATCCAATAGGAAACACGACAGAGTTATTTTCGTATACTGCACTTCGTCCTCCGTTAGCAACGAAATAGCTAATAATACTGCAGTATATTTAAGTATACATATATGACAATTGCTCACTCGGACAATATTTTTTGGGACCCCACTTTCTTGGGGGCCCTAAGCTATAGCTTGTTTAGCTTATACGTAAATCCTGCACTGTCCCTGGTCTAGGTGTTACACGACTTTCTCCGTAATCCCACACACTCTCGTAACGTGACGTGACGTGCGCGAGAATTGGTAGCAGTTCTCTCCGCGTCGGTAACTTACGGGGTATGGGAGCCGGTCGTTCAGAAAGCAATGGCAAACCACCGAGCGCAATTCTGCCAAGAAATTCAATATTCAGTTAAAAGATGCTGATGTTGAGAGCGATGTCCTGTAATGGATAAAAAAATCCTTTACAGGGCGTTGCAGTCAACATCAGCATGTTCTGCTGTTGTGATCTCTTGGCAAGCCCACGCTCAGCAGTCCTCCATCGCTCTCCGAATGACCGGCATCCATACCATTTCGTAAAAAAAAACCAACGCAAGACAGTTTGCTGCCAAATCGTCTGCAGCTGTGTTTCGAACGCGGGTATGCGGGATTACGAATTGCGTTTGTAACTCCTTCGCCTCGTAGCGAGAAAAACAAAATTATTCGTACTACTAAACCATTCTGTACATATCTTTTTAAGGTTGGTGTTGTTTGTTTAGCGTGTCCTCTGATGTCCACATTCCCCCCCCCCCCCCCCCCCCCCCTGTCAGCTTCCTTGGAACCTCTGTATTTTATTTATTTATTTATTTATTTTTGTTGCATGATTATGCCATAGCCATGTACCACTCGAGCCGAAGTGCAGTAAGAACACAAGAAGGTATATCAGATATGTTTTAGCGCTCGTTTTAGTTTGCTGTCGTCACTCTCTGTTATATTGTCCTGATGTCCGTTCAATTTCAACTACAGGGACATTGTCGCAATCTTGTTAATATTTGTACAATACGTTTCAAGCAGATGTGCAGCATTCCATAATTTTCGCTACAGTCCAATATTTTATCTAGTTTCTTCTTCTTCTTCTTCTTCTTCTTCTTCTTCTTCTTCTTCTTCTTCTTCTTCTTCTTCTTCTTCTTCTTCTTCTTCTTCTTCTTCTTCTTCTTCTTCTTCTTCTTCTTCTTCTTCTTCTTCTGCGTTCATCCGGAGTTTTTTTTTCGGACGTGATTGCGTTGTGCCTGTTTACAGCAGAGCTGCGTTCTTGCGCCGTTAGGCCGACACATCCGACTTCTGCGGTTATTTAGTTGCTGATGGTAGGATTTCGAACAATTAAAGTATTTCAAAATAAAGAAAAGTTGCATTGAAACTGAAGTTTACGACTCTACAGAACCAAACATCTGTAAAAGATAAGGTATTTGATAAAACAAATTTGTTGATAGTGCGCTTGTCTACTAAAACGGGTCGGTTTCAGTCCCCAGCAGTAGCAGGAGGTTTACTGCTTTTTCAACCAGGACAACTGTGGCACCGACCCAGACTAATTAAAATCCAATGGCATCGTCACAACGTGAAGACAATTGACATGTAGGAGAAGTATGGGGAGACAAAGAGAGAAGATTCGCTCGTCATTGGTTGGGGAAGTAAATTACAAGTACCTCAGAAGTGGTAGTTGGTTCACACAATGGCGGAAGAATAAGTCTGAGTGGGTTCGCCAGATGGCGAGGGACACAAGTAATAGGGACAACTAATCCACAGAAAAAAAATCAGTCCAGTGCACCAGACGTAGAAGCATGTGTATGCACTACACTTGAGTTCGACAACAGCGAACGAACAAATAATGCCACCCACGATCAAATGTCGACTATAGAAAAGTAACATTGGCATCATCATCATCATCAAGTGCCGTGCCGGCTGGCGTAGGCGTTCATGGCTCTCCACAGATCTCGGTCTTTGGTGTTCTGGATTAACTCTGCTGATGATATTCATCCACGCCACTGTCTCAATCCGTCCAGCATCATTTCTCTTGATCTGCCTCTGCCTCTCTTCCCCTCGACCTTTCCAGTTGTCACGATGTTCTCCAGTGCCTCTCTTCTCATCACATGACCAAAGAAAGCTGTTTGTCTCTTTCTTAAGGCAATCGTTGTTAGTTACTCTGGCAGTCCAAGGAATTTGCATCATTCGTCTTAAAAACCACATCTCTGTTGCTTCTAAGTTCTTCCTAATTTGTTCATTTACATTCCAAGATTCGCTGCCATACAGCAAAACTGGTTCTATATAGCATTTTAGAACTCTCTTACATTCATTGATAGCGACTTATTGCATAAGATACTCTTCATTTTCAGAAATGCGGCTTTTGCCTGCCCTTTGGTGCTCGTTGTACATCTTCCATCTGATGTTATAAGTAACATTGGCATACTGTTTAATTTTCAAGTTCCCAGGGTTGGTACTTGAGATTCACTTTCATATAAGTCCAATTTGTGACCCAATGAAAATAAAGTTCGCTGGTTCGTCAATTCGTTCATTCCCGCTGATTAAAGGTTTAGATTTCGTTAATTTTGTTCAGTTGTTAAGGAATTCGGACGAAACTTGTGCCTTTATATGTAATTCCCCCCACCCCCATCTTTGCGGATCCTCTGGCATGTTTTGTGTTTTTATTCGGACTTCTGCAGATTAATATCTTCTAACATTAAACTTCCGGTGTGCTGATGGTGCGGTAGTGGATTCATCCCCTACACCGGTTAGCAGGACTTCAACTTTGACTTCGGTTCAGAAAAGAATTGAACACTTAAAAACTTAGCTGCATGTCCTTAAAAGGACGTTGCAATCACCCCCAGTATGTATTGTCTGTTTGTGATATTTTAGGCAAATTTACGTTCAGTAGTTTGCCACTGCTTTCTGAACTACCCACGTTCATAGCATTCTATGAACACCAGCGTAATGCGGTATGCTTCCAAATCGCCTTCATTGTGGAGACGGCAACTGATTGATTGATGCACCGATCACCTCTATAACAATTCCCCAAGTTACGAATTCTGCCAGTTCGGTGGCCATTGACAAGCGTACGTATATTCTTCTTGTGCCACTTTGTTTATGTACACTTAGATTTTCAATCTGTGCACTTTGAATTCTAGTCAGCATGATTTATCCCCATCCCCCTTTCCTTCAAACCCCTTCTTGTAGCAGCAGAGCGAGCTTGCGTACACCTGTGATCACACGATCTGTGCTGAAGATAGCGTACCTACCGACATTTTCCTAAGGGAGAAAGGGGGATCGACGTCTACGGATAATTTCTTTCTGGATATTTTCTTCTTCTTCTTTGTTTTTTCGGATGTGAATGCATTGTGCCTGTTTACAACAGAACTGCGTTTTTGCTCCGTTTGTCAACCTGAATGTAGTTAAAGTAAGCTGCAGTCAACTTGAGTTTGTTGATATTTCCATAGAGCTTGTCCTTAAATGAAGCAGGTGAGGGCCAAAATATCTTTCTCCGTTCTGCATATATTGGTCACTCCTGCAGCAAATGTTTAGCTGTCATTTTACCAGTTCCACAATTGCATTCATCGATATCTACTATCTTTAGTTTATTGAACAAGTGGTATTTCAGCCTGTTATGTCCTGTGCGGGGTCTGAAGATTGCTACTTGTTCTCTTCGGTCGAGTTTGTAATATGCATCATCCTTCTGATGGCCTGGATGCTCTGATTCCCATTTGGTTCTATAAGTGCTTTTTATAAACCTCTTTGCCTCATTATAGGTTATGTCTATGTCAGGCTGTGGTAGTCGTCCACCCTCTTTTGCTAGTCTGTCAGCCTCTTCATTTCCAGGTATACTGCAATGTGATGGGATCCACTGTATTACAACTTTTTTGGATTTCTGGCATAGACCATGGAGTGCTGCTCTTAGGTCAGCTAGTTCTGTGCTGTTTTTGCTCTTCAGTATTGAGACAGCTGACTTTGCATCTGTGAAGATAGCTATTTGCTTCTCTTTATTTTCCTCCATCAAGAGCATTTCTGCTGCAGTTTTCAAAGCCTCTACCTCTGCTTTGAAGTTACTTGAAAATTTTCCAGTTGCCACTGACTGTGTTTTCTTCACTCCATTTTTTAAATTTAGGAGAATTCCTCCTCCTCCATTTTCTATTGAATTTTTGGCTGATCCATCTGTATATGCATGGGTCCAATTGCTGCTTGGGTAATGTTCTTTTATGTAGTTTAGGGTTATTTTTCTTCTTTCGGTTTCATTCTGAGTGTTCTTTTTTCTCAATACCAGGAATGTTTTCTATCATCTCAGGCAGTTGCTGCTGTCTCCAAGCTGGGAACTTGTGTGCATTGTAAATGGGTTTGACTGTTGATATGTTAAGTATGGGATCTGCCCTAATCTTTCGTTTTGCAGTTTCTACAAAGTTGCCACGCTTCAGTCTTCCCTTTCCAAAACCATTAAACCTGTTATACATAGGGTGGTCTGTCAATCTTCTGAATTTTTCTGCTTGTTGCTGGGCTCTGCTATCTCTTCTATCTTCCATTGGTTGTAAACAAGTGATATTTTCTAGTTCATTAATAGGCGTTGTCTTCAGGCTTCCAGTTATGATTCGCATTCCTTGATTTTGGACTCTACTTATTTTGTTAAAGTTTGACTTAGCTGCTGTTGCCCAAGCTGCAATGCCATATTCCAGTACTGGCCTCACCCGTCCAGTATATAACTTCTTGAGAACTTTCTCATCTGCTCCCCACGTTGTACCAGCAAGCTTTTTCATGATTGCCATTCTTTGCCTTGCTCTTGTTCGATTTTTCTCAACCTGTGTCTTCCATGTGAGGCGACGATCAAAGGTGACTCCTAGATAGTTTGGAGTTTCTTCATGGCGCAGTATTTTTCCATTCAATACCAGCTTAGGTTGCTGAGTTTTATTTGAGAGGGAGAACACTGTGCATGTTGTTTTCTCCTCACTTATCTTCACTAGCCATGATTTTGACCAGTCCTCTAGCGCTAATAAGGCTTGCTGTATTCTGCTGTTAGCTGTACTAATATATTCTTCAGATGTCCATATGGCTAGGTCATCTGCAAATGATGATGTGTGTACTCTGGCTGGAAAATTTTCTGTGATGTCATTTATATATGCTAGGAATAATGTTGGTGAAAGAACTCCTCCTTGGGGGACACCTTGCTCCAACAGCATCATTTTGCTGGTTTGTCCTTGTACTTTTGTCCTGGCAGTTCTGTTCTCAAGGTAGTGGCTGATCCATTTATACATTTTCCCACAAACATGCATTTTTTGCAGTTTTACTTTCAGTCCTTCCTTCCATACTTTATCAAATGCTTTTTCTAAATCTATCCAAACCGCTAGTGTGTGCTTTTTTCTCTTGGAAGGCATCCTCTATTTCCTGAGCTATATAGGTTATTTGATCTTCAGTGGATCTGTACTTTCTGAATCCTGCTTGGTGTGGTGTTAAGAGTTGGTTTTCTTCCAGATGCCATGTTAGCCTGCCATTGATAATGCGTTCCATTAATTTTCCTACACAGCTAAGTAGACTGATAGGTCGATAGCCATTTGGTTCTTCCAGGTCTTTTCCTTTCTTTGGGACTGGTATTAGTATAGCTTCCTTCCATGCCTGTGGGACTATTCCTCTCTTCCAGCTGTAATTTAGGACTGCTAGTAGTTTCTTTTTTGCCTTAGTGCCTAGTCCTATTAGCATTTCATTTGTGATTCCATCCTTTCCTGGTGATTTCTTCTTTTTTAGGGTATTCATTGCCTGTTCCATTTCTTCCATTGTTAGATTTGCCATCATATATTCTGCTGCTGTCTCTGTATTACTATGATGTATCTGTTTGTCTTTGATTGCTTTCTTCTGTTCGGTTGTAATATCAATGTGGTTTGCACTGGCATAGTGTTCCATTAGTGCATTTGCAGCCTTTTTTCCTGTAAGCAAGGCATTTCCTTGTTTAATTGTTATTTGTTTGTTTCTAGGTCCTTCATTGTTCATGGCTTTCACTAGTTTCCATAGTTTGTTTCCATCCCTATCAAAATTCAGGTTTTCTGTTTTTTCCCTCCAACAATCTCTTGTTGTTTGATTTACTGTTCTTTTATATTTTGCTGAGATGGCTTTGAGAGAGATGTTCGCTTCAGTTGTTTGTTCTCTCTCTGCTGTCTTCCTGGCATCTTCAACTTTGTCCTCCAAAATTTGTAGTTCTTCAGTCCAGTATGGTTTGTAATTTTTCCTCGTTCCTCTTGGAATAGACTCAGTGTCTGCCTGTATTATTGCTCTGTTTAGACTTTCCACCATTTGCTTCATGTTGCCATATCGTGTATTTATGTTTTCACAATATTTGTTTGTTAGTATGGCAAATCTGTCCCAATCTGCTCGTTTGTAATTCCAGCGGGGCAAAGGCTTTTGCTCCTGTGGAACATACTCCATATTCATTACAAGCTTGATTGGTCTGTGGTCACTACCTGCTAATTGGTCACGCACATGGCGATCGACTTTGTGGGGGATGTCTCCTGTGCAGAAAGCTAAGTCTGGAGTAGAAGTGGTAATCCATCTTCTGGAGTAGAAGCTCGGTGTGTCATCCGCTTTGTTGAGTAGATGGAGATTTGAGTCTATTTCCCAGTCCTCCACTTCATCTCCTCTTTTGTCAGTATCTGGGTATCCCCATCTTTCTGAACGGCTATTAAAGTCTCCGACAATATTGCAGTTTGTGTCACTTATTTTCATGTTTGAGAGCGTAAAGTCCTTATCTGCTGGGCTATACAGATTGTAAATTCTTATTTTCACGTCCTTTATCATTATATCAACACCTATAATTTCCGTTTGGTTGTCAGAGATCACAGATACTTCGCTGCAAGGTATTGTATTTCGTGTAAGTATTAGAACTCCTCCTTTGTGTCCTTCGCGGTCGAAACGTGTAGCCTGATATCCTCTGACTGAATTTGTGATTGGCGTTGAGTTGTGTCTCTTGAATGCATGCCACATCTATTCTATCTTTATGAAGACGATTTGTTAGGGAGACTTTCTTGTTATAAACTCCTTCGGCATTCCACTTGTAGTATGGTGAGTGTCCGGTGTGTTTGGTCAATAGCTCTTAACCTACTCCTCTGTGCCTTGACTCCACAGCACAGGCGAAGGTGACCACCAGTAGTCATGGGTGGACCCCCTCGATGCAGGGGGCTCGGCACTATCACTGCCTGATGGGACTTCGTGGGATTAGCACCATAACAATTAATGTTAATTTGTGACATCATGAATTAAGTTACGTTGCACTGCTTTGTCAAGCCTATGGCTCAGTACATCCGATTTCGACAAGCATTTATTTGGGATGTTTTCCCTAGCCTTTGACTGTCCCCAGTCTACCTACAAGGCAGCAGGATTGTGTGTTTCTTCGTCTGGTCCCTCTCCCTTGACCTTTCCGACATGAATGACCCTACCAGTAGCTGTGCTACAGTCGGCATAGCTCTTGGGACCTGTGCTTTGTCTGTCCTGGTAGCCGGTCTAGCATGAAGAATGGATGCATTGAGGATGTGACTCCAGTCCTGTCAGACAGTACACGAAGAATGGGAGGATGCAGAGGTCGACGATTGTAGATGTCATGACAATGTGGTAGTCTCATAATAAACGTGACCTATTCGTCATTTTATATTATCACAAAATCAAAGATAGATTGATTTTTCCCCCATAGTACGCTGGTGTTGTGAGAAACGAGCAGGTGAACAGATTGCCAAGGTCTGCACCACTTAGTGAGACATCGGTGTAAGATAAAGCAGATGGGGTCATGTCCCTTTGAGATACTATGTATATCGTACACGAAAATGGATTGTCGACACCAAACACATTGTACAATCCTACGGAATGACACTATCCAGGGCCATATACCGTTCGCAAGAACGTCAACTATCCCTTCACACAATACAATAGGGAAGATAATGATAATGATAATGAATAAAATAAAAGCGACAAAGGATTTATACACAGAAAGACCAGGGAAGGTTAACCCAGTCAAAAAAACACCCGCAGAAGTCGGATGTGTCGTTATAACGGTGCAAAAATGCAGTTCTGTTGTTAACAGGCACTACGCATTCACAACCGAAAAAAAAGAACCTCTCCGAAGGAACGAAAAAGAGGAGGAGATATCCAGTAAGATCGCCCTTTCTTGGGAAAATGTTGGTAGGTACGCTATCTTCAGCACAGCTCGTGTGATCACAGGTGTACACAAGCTCGCTCTACTGCTACAAGAAGGGTTTCGGGGAAAAGAGGGATGAGGCTGAATCATGCTGGCTAGAATTCACAGTGCACAGATTGAAAATCGAAGTGTACATAAACAAAGTGGCACAAGAATAATATATTAGGGGCGTTCTTTTGAAACCCGTTCCAATGGCTTTATTTCAAAAATATGAAAGAAACATTAACAGGTGTGGTAGAATTAAATAAGGCATTCATTTTGAATGAATTATGCACCATGGGTTGGTCAGAAGAAGTCGCCGTAGGCATTCAGGCAAGCATCCCATTGCTTAGGTATGCGGTGAATGCCGTCCGCAAAAAAGGATTATGGTTGCTCACTGAACCAAGTGTTTACCGCGTTCATTACGACTGCATCTGTGTGAAACCGTTGCCCATTGAGAGCTTTTTCTAGAGGTTCGAACAAATGAAAATCATAGGGTGACAAATCAGGACCAAAGGCTGGATGTTGCAGAATTTCCCACTTCTCCCGGTCGCATGTGTAATGCCAACCAGACCACAGGCTCACTGGCTACGAGATATCAAAGAAGGCGTCGCATGGGTGTGATGGGGCTACAGTGCTATTCAGCCGAATGGGGGAGTGGCTGTGGAGTGGGTGTAAGACGGGTAGATAGGTGCTTCTGATCATTGTTAAGGGTGGTCGAGTGGTTGGGTGGGTAGATAAATACGGCCATTCCTTGATAAGAGCCGGAGGTTAAGTCTCATATTAAAAGTCTGGGGTATGAACACATAGTTGGCTGAGTTGAGGGTGACCTCCTGGGTGACTCAACACGTGACGATACCATTAATGAACGTGCGTGAACATGTTCAGACATGTCTTTGGGGGAAAATCGAAGGATGACTCAGAGCTTCCTACCGCATAACAATACAGCCGAGACACTTGGGTAATGGTCACATCGGATCAAATATGGCGCTTCTTCCGGTCGCATCAATAAAAAAATACAACCAGACTACATGCTAACTAGCTAAAACTGGTAAAAATGGTGTCACAGCCGGGTATAGCTGTAATGATACAGCTAGAACACGTGGATAAGAAGGATACTAACAAAAAAAAAACAACTGTCGAGTATCGAGCAAAGTTTGCACATTCTCTGGGCCTACTATTCTTGTAATATTTACAAAAATGCTGATCAGTCTTTTGTAGGCTTTGCATTAATTGGTATTTATACCCATCCATTAGCAATCTATGAATTTCTAAAATATAAATATACAAAATACCCATTTTGCAAGTGAAAAGTCAGGAGTAATTGATATTTGAAGTTTTGTAATATCGTGTTTTACATCAACTAACTCATCTTTAAAATCTTTTGCTAGCAGTTTAATTTATTAAAGCAACTCAAACATTTGCCTTGGTAATTCAAGTTGAAGCACTCACATTATTTGCCGGCTTCCTGGCCTGGAGGTTAACGACTTTTCTCCGTAATCTCGTATACTCTCGTAAGTAACGTGACGACGGTGAGAATCAGCAGTGGTTCGAATCGCGTCGGTAACTTAGGGGTTTGTGAGCCGGCCGCTCAGAAAGCAATGGCAAACTACTGAGCGTAATCTTGTCAAGAAATCAACAAACAGCTGAAAGATGCTGATATTGACACTACTTGAGGCAGACAGCAAATTCAGTAACTGGCTCCACGGTCATGTCAATCATTGACTATTACCACTACTAAATGAGCACACATCTGTCTTTATTTCAGTCTTATTTCATTTTGTTTCCATTAGAAAATCAACCCACCTATCACTTGTACTATTTCGCTTATCTCTTTAGTCATTGCTAATAGTCTTTTCTGTGTAACGGTAGCTGTTTTGATTGATTGATTGATTTAGGAACCGACATCACACCATTCGGGACATTCCCATAAGCGCTCCGTCCACATCCTCAGCAGCCAGCGAAGGGTTCCAACACTAATAGTTCCAGTAGCAATCTGATTATATGTCCGCCTCGCCTTTCCTCTGAGCGTCGAGCGTCGGCAAGATCCCCTCGTCACACCTCGCTGTCTCATTCTTACCAGACTATGGTGATCCATTTGCTCCACCGAAGTGTACACGTGCTCCCACAAGGCCGCAACCACGTCTGCCTTGTCATGCATCAATACCCCACCAAGTTTTGTCGAGCCAGCCAATCTGTCCGCCTGTTCATTCCCCAGCACACCGGCATGCCCAGGAGAAAAGATCCAGATGATGCTTGCTACCCTTGACCTCCGAAGCGAAGCAAGCCACTCTGCACGAAGCTTGCCTGTTCTCACTGTCTAATTATTTAATATACCAGACTGGCAGTCCATGGTGATGAAATGTTTGTTGGTGTTGTGAGTGTAGGGCTAAAGCCAGGGGCTAACCTCCCTGGCTGGCACCTGCATAGAGATCATAAACCTGCTCCAACAGCTGTCTGAATGGACTTGCTGCATTCATTATTGCTATGTTTCAGCTTACTTGTACAGTGTTAACTTATTCATAAATTTTAGATCAGTGATGATGAATAATATAGAGGAATAAATAAAATACCAGAGAAGTCATACTTGGCTCAAATGGCAGGTCAAAACAAGCATGCCCACATCGACTCTAACAGCTTAGGATGGCTGGGAATCATTGAAGATTACATTGACCGAACTTTATATGGGGCAAGCTGGCGGATAAGTGCAGCTGCTGACATTCAGAAATTCACTTAAATGGGGGTTAACCCAAAACATTCAACAGAGACCATCTGTAGTTGTAGGTGATAACTGAAAGCAGCAAACCAGAATAGCTTGTAAAATATTTAAATCTACTTCCATCTTGCATAGGCTGCATACAAATTTTTATTTTTTAGGTTTATGCCTTGTGAAAGCCCATTTGTGTATTTCATTTAAAAGTAATTTATGTGTCCATATTTTACTTGTATACAGTGTATGATTCTGGAACTGTGTTTGCTCCCAACGTCCTGGACATCACAAACTCCGACATCATTGCACGCTTCCTTGCTGTAAGTACATGCACGCTGTTTCATCATTAACATTGATCATTTAAAGATGGCGACGGACGGTCGTGTTGTTTTGTGTTCGTTACCATTTTCGCGTAAGGGATGGATTTATTCATTTCTTGCGTGTAATTGGTGTGCCAGGATGTAAAACCAGGAGTTTCTACTCAAGATCTGCGCGGGTGCTACGGAGTTCGTGCATCGAGCGAAGCCATCCTTTTTTAGGGGGAAAAATTTTCA
>JACEFZ010017185.1:0-16627 GCA_014155875.1 Cepaea nemoralis | reverse complement strand
AAACTTTGATATAACTTTAGATATTCGTAAAGGAAAGGACGCGACATTTTAAAACGTCCTGTTTAGATTAAAAAAGTTAGTTTAATGAATATAAATGTATCTGTTAATATGTATATAAACATGATTAAAATTCTATGTATGTAATGTCATGTATAATATATATTTTATATATGTATAATAGGCACTCTTCCGATTACGGGTCTAAATAGTTCCGCAGTGAATAAAAAATCTTACTTAAACAGTTTTTTACAGGGCCTCATTGGGTGTTGGAGTTATTTCCCCGGTTCCCTAGAAAAAGATAATACAAAAACACAGCAAAATGTAACGTTGCCCGTCCGATGTCATTAGTTTCGGGGGTCGAATGTTTTGACAGATTTTCGTGGCGGTGTTGTCAATGTCATTTCGTTCTTTGCTAACTCCCAACTCCCAAGTGAAAAAGTTGTGATGATAATGTTTTACTGGTTTTTCGATGTGAAGTTTAAACATGTGAATGTGATGTTTTTCGAACGCCTGACAAGCTGTGACACTATCGTCAACTACAATAACTATTTTCGGTAGAGTGTTACAACTGGTTGCTGCGTAACAATCCACTGTTGGGAGGATTTGATGCTCAGGGACAGTCAGTGGTCGTTGAAGTTGACGAGAACTACTTTTTCCACCGAAAGTACTACCGTGGTCACTTTCGTCGTGGTCAATGGGTAGTTGGCCTGGTTGAACGGGGTAGTGGTCGTTGCTGGTTGGAAGTTGTGGAAAGGCGAGATGCCACAACACTGGAACGCATTATAAGTGATCACGTCTTACCAGGAACGACCATTGTCACCGATGCCTGGCGAGGCTACAACAACGTAGGTCAACTAAACCCTGGCATCTACGATCATGCAGTTGTGTTCTTGCCAATAACTTTGTTGACCCTGTACACAGTGACATTCACATCCAAACAATTGAAGGGTTGTGGATGCAAGTAAAAAGGAAACAAAGATACCAAGGTGGCACTAGTCGTACAGCGTTTAACACTTATTTAGCAGAATTTCAGTGGCGCCACAGTCATAAAGTACATGTTTTCCGACAATATTTACAACTTTTGTGCCACAATTTCGAGATATAACTATTGACTATAATTGGACGTTTGTGACGTTTCTGAGACATTTCTGGAAGCTACCCTGTCATCAGGCTGCTGTGGGTTTGATTGAACACTAGCATTGTCATCAGGCTGCTGTGGGTTTGATTGAACACTAGCATTGTCATCAGGCTGCTGTGGGTTTGATTGAAAATTCTCTGAAGCATGGTTTTTTATTTTTTTTTTAATTTGCGCTCGCTGGCTTTGAACTCAAGCGTAGTCCATACACACTATTTCAAGTAATGCTGGAATGAAGTTTGCATGTGGATTAGCTTCCCCTATTAACAGTGTCCCTGGCCATCAAGTGAATGCACTCCGACTTCAGAGGTACTTGTAATTTACATCTCCAAGCAAGGACGATAGGTCAGCATTTTGGTCAAACTGCCCGGTGTAGGGGTTGAACCCCTTACCTCGGCATCAACACACCGGATGTTTAAGAACACGTGTTCTTATCCATGCGGCCATGCTGACCTACAAGTATGGAGTTGAGCCCAGGGATCTGAGTCAGAGACCAAATATAACTAGAAAACATTGTCAAATGAATTTTGTAAACATACACAATGCATATTACCATGTTATGAGACACATCCACCACCCACCCACACATCCTCCATTCACCCCAACTCCCCCACCCAACCACACACACACAACCCAGATACACATACATGCCTCCACCCATCCACCACATCCTCACACCTACACATCTCCCCACCTACACACATCTCCCCACCCACTCACAAATCGTCCACCCGTCCATTACACACCCACATATCCTCCACCCCACACACCTCAACAACCCCCAGCCAAACACACTCCCCTCACCACACACATCCAACACCACACACACGCACACAACACACACACACACTACACGCACGCACACATCTCCCCGCCAACTCACATATCCCGCACACAAATTCCTCACCCACCACAAATCTCCCATTTCCATTAGCTATAAGTGTGTTGTTTTAAACTATTTGTAAATTCAATTATTATACTTTATTATTGTTATTACACACATTTTTCTATATATTTCTTTGTTTTGCTTATGCTTGTTCATGTAATTAAAAGTAACTATTTGTAAATTCAATATTATACTTTATTATTGTTATTACACACATTTTTCTATATTTTTCTTTGTTTGCTTATGCTGTTCATGTAATTAAAAGTAGCTTGTTATTTGATAGTGATAATAAAGGATTTGAAAATCAGACTTTAAAAAATGTTTTCTTTTCTTTTCTGCTTCACATATATTTTTGTTTGCATTTCTATTTGCACATACATTCTTTCTACCCAATCCATGTAGATTATTTCTCATCAACAAGATGTGTCCATGACGAGAGGAGAGAGAGAGAGAGAGAGAGAGAGAGAGAGAGAGAGAGAGAGAGAGAGAGAGACGAGAGAAGAGAGAGAGAGAGAGAGAGAGATGGATAACTTTCTGACAGGCAGAAGGCAAGGGCATGTTCTTAAGTGTGTGAGAGAGAGAGAGAGAGAGATTTTGTATAGGTATAACTTTATGACAGGCAGATAGATGACGGTGTGTTTCTTAAGTGAGGGAGAGGGAGAGAGCCATAACTTTCTGATTGGCAGACAGGCGAGGGTGTGTTCTTAAGTGAGAAAGGAAGGGGGAGGAAGAGAGATAGAGGAGAGAGAGAAAGAAAGAAAGTTATTGGGATAATGTTATGGCAGGAAGACAAATGAGGACTTTCAAATGCAAGCGTAGCGAACGATCGTGTGTGAGAGAGGAGACAGGTATAGGAAAAAAAAAGAGAGAAAGAGGTGGAAAGAAAAATAAAGGTTGTTGTCATTATGAGTTTAAGCAAGAAGACAGATGACGACATATTCTTAGGTGGGTACGTCAGTTATATAAACCCCACTGGGCAGAAGAGACATGGACAAGGTCTGCTGGTGAAGGAAGGAGTGAAGCATGTGGTACTTGACTTGAGCCAGTGGAACCACAGTGCAAGAGAGGTCCAGGGTATACAAATGGAGATTGGTGGCTTAAGTTGGAACATCATAAATGTATATGCCACAGTGGACTGTTTTGTCAGAAAGGAACAATGGGACTGGCTTAAGGAATTAGAGGACTTACCAGGTGATAGGCTACTCATATGTGGAGACTTCAATGCGAGAAACAGAGATTGGGACAGTAGTGGAGAAAACCGACAAGGAATTGCCCTTGCGGATGCCATGGTGGACTCCGATGTGGTCTGCATAAATGATGGTAGGCCGACTAGAATGGCAATGAGGCCTGGCGATGCAGATACTGCTGTTGATTTGGCACTTGTCTCCCAGTCATCAGTCCTTGATGTAAAGTGGACTGTTTTGAATGACCATGGGAGTGATCACATGCCATGCTCAGTCCTGATCTCTAAGTCCAGGAAAGTTAAGGCTGGGAGAGCGCGCAAGACCTTCCGGTATGAGTGGAGCGACAGCCTTCTTGGACGCCTCAGACATGGGGCATGCAACAGGACTGTTAAAACTCCTTTTTTGCATCCCCCATGATGGACCCCAGAAGTAGACAATGCGTGAAAAGCAATGAGAGCTGCAGTGAAGCAGCTAAGGAAATTGCGACAGACACCCCTAAGCTCACGAGAAGAAGTGGACATAGCGGAAAATGACAAGAAAGACAAGGTGGAGGCTTTCAAGCGATGTGCTGCAGAGGGCAAGAATGTAAAATGGGAATGTTTTATGAAGGAGATTGGAGGTGATAAAACACTGCATAAATTCTGGAAACTGTACAGAAAAATGCAAAGAAAAGATCTGCCTATGACAGTGGGAACAATTTATAAAGAAGATGGGGTACGCGTGACAACAGACAAGGAGAAAGGGGAGGCGTTTCTCCAGAGATTTTTAGAGCAGACCAATCACAGTGATGCGGATACCAGGGATGCAGTTAGAGTGGAATTATCTGGCACAATAGAGAATATGCCTTACGAAGACATCATACTGTTTGAAGATGTTAAACATATTTTTCAAAAGACACGGCACCAGGGCCTGATGGTGTCAGGTATGGCCACATGAAGGCTTTGAGCGATGTGGACCTGCAGGAGATGGCCGGCTACTTTAATCAGAGCATTAGGACAGCGTCAGTACCACAGGATTGGCTGCATAGCTATCTCATCCCTCTCCCAAAACCATACAAGGATCATTCAAAGCTTGGCGGCTTTAGGATCATCACCCTTCAAAATACATTTTGGAAGGTGTTAGAGAAGATAGTCGCTGTTAAGCTGCAGGATTTTTTGGAAAGGGGGAAGCTTCTTCCAAGAGGCCTGGGGAGCTACAGGCCAGGAAAAGATACCTGGTCGAATGCGGCCACCTTTGCCTTTGACGTTTATGAGGGGTTCCAGAGTAGACAGGAAACGATGGCGGCAGCGCTTGATCTCGAGGATGCGTACAAGAGTTCGCTATGATATTTTGATGACCGCACTTATGGAGAAGGGGGTCAATCCCTGGTTAGTGAATTGGATAGCAGCCGTCCTGCATTCTCGTCAGATTGCTCTCCGTCTAGGCGCATGAACCTCAGAGCCACACATTTTAACCCCGGGACTGCCACAGGGATCTGCAATCTCACCGGTGCTCTTTAATGTGTATACGAGCAAGATTGCATACCTAGAAGCACCAAAGGTTGGAAGGATTCTAACATTTGCAGATGATATTCTTGCATACAGGCAGGGGAGAAATAGGGATCAAACAGCCCAGGAGCTACAGGTGACAGTAGACAAAGTGATTGACTGGTGCACTGAAATGAGTGCTGTCATCAACCCGGAAAAGGCGGCTGTGTTGTGGTGCTCTCTGGACAACAGGATTGTGAGAGATGATGCCCCAAGCCTCACGATAGATGGTAGAAGCGTCAACAGAGAGAACAAACTGAAGTATCTGGGAATCACATTTGACAGGAGTCTGTCCTTCAAGGACCATGTGGAGACGGTTGTGACAAGATCTCAAAAGGGACTCAATGCACTTAAAACTATGGCTGCAATGGACACAGAGCAGAGAATGCTCTTCACACTATACCAGCACTTGATCCTCTCAGTGATTGATTATGGACTAGGACTGCTCACTGTCTCAAAGAGTCAGCTGGTGAAATTAGAGCGCATACAGAATGTAGCTATGCGGGTCATTCTGGGATGCACCAGAGACACTTCAGTAGTGTGTATGCGTTACATCCTTGGTCTGCCTACTGTTGCTGGTAGGCACAAGGTGATGCAAGCGAAGGCATACCTCAGAGTAGCTGCAGACATAGATTACCCGTTGCATGAGGCGCTGGTTGCAGCCACCAAGGTGGAATGGAGAGGTCGAGAAGGCATGGCTGGGAAAGAGGCAGGCTGTCAAAGACTGGTTGTCAAAGACTCGACCACATCCCCTCCGCCAGGGAGAGCGGTTAATCCTGGAGGGACCAGGAGGAGATGCGGTGCCAGAGACAAGAGCAGGGGAGATGAGGGAATAGTGGAAGGTTAGCCACTCCCTCATGATACACGCAGGCGGTGTGCAGAGAGTCAGCACTCTAATCATGATACCACCACACCTCATGAAGCCAGAGCACAGTTGAGTAGACACTCAACAGGCCACGTTTTGCCAGCAGCGTGCGATGTGAGGTAACACGCACGAAGGAGAAGGTCACCCCGCGTGGTGTGTAACCACGGGAGAGATGTTGGGCAGACGGGAGACTGGACTTGGGGCGTTCACATCGTTTAGAATAACGTTAGGAGTTTTGTGTTCACTAGTAGATAGAGTTAGCATAGGGTTAGCAGTTTGTGTTAGATAATTCTGTGGCTGTATATGGTGTATTGCATTAGCGACTGTTTACCGCTTGTAAGCGAGCCAACGGCAATAAAATGGACCATGCATTTTGCCTCCCACACGACTTGCAAGTTGTCTTGTATGGGTGTGTGAGAAGTACCCGATGATGCCTGTCAGTTAAGTTGTTGACAGGCCAGGGTAATTGTGGTGTCAGAAAGTGGTGCTTGGACGAAAGCGCCAAGCTAATACCCACAGTATAAAGTAATTGTGATGTCAGAAAGTGGTGCTTGGACGAAAGCGCCAAGCTAATACCCACAGTATAAGGTAATTGTGGTTGTCAGAAGTGAAGCTTGAATGTAATATTCAAGCTACTCCACTCGTCCACGAGGCTCTAGACTAGGGTTTAATTTGTGTAGTGACGGTGATTTGTGCAGACGAGAGAAATTTTGCAAGCTAGAAATGTGCCTATCGTGACGTATTAAACTGTTTAATTGTGTTTATGAAATATTTATTTAGTCAAAGTATGTTATCATCAAAGCTGTAAGTATTAATATTCTTGTTTTCTCATATTTATTTATATATTTACCTTTTTGTTGAGAAATGAGTACCAAAAATGATTCACGGCGGAGCGATACAAAGCCAGCCGACAATATCGATTTTTCATCGCGCTGTGCTGTGACGTCAGATGATTGACAAACAGTCGTCTGGGCTCATTAGCATACAGCAATCGAGTGTGTAGAGAATTGCTAAACGGCTGCCCTCCTGAATCGGTACGTTATATCATTTATTAGTTATTTATTTCAACTACTAAAGGAATATATTTATTTATTTAAACATTATGAGGTTATTTTTATTTCTTTAAAAGCAGATATGCATATTTTTGGTCATATTTTCTCTGTGTTTACCGTCACGATGGAACTATTTTTTGGCCAGGCAGATGATACTTGCCTGCACAACACGTACAGAAATTAAATAGAGTAGTAACATAAGGCAATAACGGATAGAACAAAGACAGGACATTGACATTTAATTTATTTAATACATATTCTAGTTGTTCGTGAATCTGTCTGTCATTGTCTAAGTCATTTCCTTAGGGGTCTGGGTTAACATATCGTGTAATAGGCCTGATTACTACGGCCCTGCATATCAAAGGGCGAACTACACCTGATTACGGCCCTGTGTACCAAATATAGTTTGCTGGTAACGACACGTGCCTCCACCAAAAAGTATCAAGGTGACCTGTGGCAACGGAGTTCCGTTCCCCGATCCTCGGGAACGTTAAAGCTGAGTACACTTATATATTTTGGCATGCAAGTTGATTAATAGTGCATCTCTTTTTCAGCTTGTAACGCGTTGACATATGTGTATACAGTGTTTTCCTGCAAGATAAATCTGGGCAGGGTATAAACAAAGAATACAACTGATAGTGAGCAGATAAGAACAAAGATAACATATCAAGGATAAACAAGTGATGAAAGTGATCATTGCCTGTCACTGCTAGCCAATTACTAGATTAAAATGGCAACTTTAGCTGATTTCGTAAAAGCAGGCAAAGAAATGCAATACACCGGTAAAGAACTAGAAGAATATGCTGATAGGAAATTTAAAGAAGCAAAAGATGCTGAAAGGGACGAACGCGCACGAGAAAGAGAAGAAGAAAGACAACATCAAATACAATTAAAACAACAGCAGTTAGAACATGATAAGACAGTTAAACAACAACAGTTAGAACATGAGAAGGAGATGAAACAGAAGCAGTTAGATCAGGAGAAAGAAATAAGACAAAGAGAATTAGATCTAAAGCAAAAAGAAATAGATGTTAAGGAAAAACAAATTCAAGTAGAATCAGAGACACAGTTAAAGAGGAAAAGCATGGATGTAGACTCACACGTAGAAATCTCTGCCACTAAATTAAGAAGTCAACAAGAAGAAAATAAGTTCAACAAATACAAAAATATTATCAAACCATACTGTAAAGATGATTCCATATCAGCCTGGACAGAGAATGTAGAATATCAATTTAAATACCACCAAGTTCCATTAGAGATGTGGGCCCCAATTTATACAAAAAATCTCAGTGGTGAGCCCCTTAAAGTAATAGAAACTATACCAACAGAGCTTAGATCTAGCTATCAATACATCCATGATAGGATTATGCAGCACTTTTTACTTGATGCCCCTGGGTATCAAGTTCAGTTCTCAAATCTAAAACCTAAACCTAGTGAAACCTTTATTGATTATGTTTCAAATGTACAGAGTGTACTAAACAGGTGGCTTAAAGCAGCTAACATAGGAAAAGACTTTGATAGATTAAAAAACTTAATTACTATGGATAAGGTTATATCCACCATTCCTTCTCCTTTTGCCAAATTTTTGCAGCAGTCAGACATTGAAAACATAGAGCAGTTGAAAAGAAAAGATCAGCATATTTTTCTTCTAACAGAGAGGTGTTTAAGACCTCAAATGACTCTGAAATAGTCTCCTTTGTCAAAGACCAAACTAAAAACTACCAAAGTAATAGGAAACCTTATCAGAAATACGATAAGAAAGATAGGAAAGTTGAAAAATGTATCCATTGTCACCTTTTACATGACACTTTTGCTATGTGTGACAAATCGCCAAACTATCCGGCGCATCTTGAAAATGTAATCAAGAAACAGCAAAGTAAAAGATCTACATACAGGCGTGCAATCAAATGTTTTTTTTGTTCATGTTATGGCCATTATAGTAATAAGTGCCTTGGCCGGCAGCGTATGAAAGCCAGTAATGCCATTTTGATTGACACCTCTTCAGATGGTGGTAGTGAGGATGAGTCTGAGAGTGAAAGTGACTTACCTAATAACCAAGCAGAAAATGTTTGTGGTGCATACGATATGTTGAGCTTCGACAGCTGTGAACGATGTCACCAATTCCATACAGACGCGAAACTAGAATGTGGACATACAGTACTATGCTCATCTGAGAGTGTAAACGCAGCAGTAGCCTCCAGAGGCAATCTTGTGTTCCACAATGCGATGGTCAATAATGTAGCATGCCAGTGTTTGCTGGACAGCGGCAGTACCCTTATTCGTCTTCGGAAAGAACTGGTGAATCCGGGTGATTACACAGGTGATACTGTCAAATGCCGTACCTTTTCGGGTAACATTGAAATCTACCCTTTGGCAAAAGCCCAGATTGACTCTCCTTTTCTCTCTGGTACCTTTACCTGTGCAATACTGAACAACCCTTGTACTGACTTAATTTTGGGGTGCTTACCCCAACTGAAACATTGTACGATTGATGAAATAGGTGCATGGGAAAAAGTAAAGGCAACCAGTACAACAGCCAAAACAGACACTTCAAAACATCATAACATATTACAAGATGAGACACTACTGATGCTTCCTACAACCAGCACAGATGACACAAACAAACAGAAACTTTTACACCACCAGAAATCTACTCTTAATGTGTCTCCATACTTAAAATTGTTAAAGGTCAAAGCCAGAGTGACCAAAAATGCATCTTGTTTATTTAGACGTAAGAATGGCATTTCAACTACAGGTCATGCTACTGGTAACCAGGAACAGGTGTTACCTGAACAACACCGGTTAACTATGCCAAAATATGCACATAAAACACCGGTAACTGGTCATCTTGCATACAACAACACCAGACCAGGGTTTTTCAATAAGATAAAATTATGTTTTCATAATGGATTTGCTTGTAATGTCTGTCAACAATTGGTACAAAAGTTTAAGGGTAGACATCCTACACCTGAAGTACAACATTCTATACTGGCTCCCAAGCCATTTGATAGAGGAAGGGTCAGTTCTACCACAAACACACAAACAACGGTGCAAGAACCAGTGATCTTGAACTTGATCAAGACAGATTTAGGCTACTTCCATACCAACGAAATGGCAACGACTATTCAAGGTGGAACATAACCATGGTACATGTTGACTATGAAATATCGATAAACAGACACTTAGAGATATTCCATGTCAACATGCGTAAACGTTACTTTTCAAGACAACAGACAAAAGTAGAGACAGACGAACATATTGCAACAACACCAAGTGATCAGACGACAGACATACATAACGCAACTACACTAGTTAGTGAGACTGGCAAATCCGACGAGGGGCATACATGTAGTGAACTTATAGAATACACATGAATATATCAGAAGACTGATGACTGGACAAAACACTGACTGAAGCTCAGACATGTCTTTGATAGGTTGCGACTCTTCGGTCTCACTGTCAAACCGAGAAAAATCGAATTTGGCCTAAAAGAAATTCATCTTGGGTCATGTCATTTTTCAAGATCAACTAAAGACTGACCAGAAAATTACTACCAAAAGAATGAATCTGACCATGTCTACCAGAAAGAATCAGGTCAGAAGCCTGAAATTCAATATTCCAATGTTTTATAAGTATTTGTAGAATGAAATGTGAAAGATGCATTATTAATTTCTGCATTGTCAAAATTGAAAATTCTTTTTGTAATATTCCAATCCTCCGCTTGCCTAATCCGAGGCTCGTTTATTATTTTAGGACAAATGCCAGCAGTACTAGGCCAATTTGGTGAGGGCATCTCCCACCCGAGCTGCTACGTGAGCCGTAAGATCACACCTGCTGAGTCCAGAAATTGTATATCACAGGTGCAGCACTATGGGTCATCTATGCGGTAGCAAAGCTCCAGCGAGTTCTGACGGAGGTGCGCTGCAATGTCCAGACTGACAACTCCCCGAGTGCGGTCATTCATAGCGTTATGCATCAAAATGACCGGATATACAGGTGGTCACTAATTCTACCATCTGAGGTAATAGTACCTGAAATCCCACATAATAATGTAGAGTGATAGTTAGTACATGAATACAGTACAATATGCTATGTAAAATAGGTTACATATACACTCATTGTGTGCTTAGAGTGTACCAAGTACAACGAACTATCATGTGTCCGTAGACATTAACTGAAGAAACTGTGCTACAGAACTTAGATACTACCGTGTGAATCAGGACAGCTCATTTCCAACTAAGCTCCAGTCCGGTGTATCATTTATGTGAAATGTAGAAAACAGTGTCAGAACAGTGCTTAATTTCAGACACAAAAAGACTAAGCTACGACACCAACGAATCTCTACACGTGCACTACCGATGAACATTATTATGACCGTAAAATGTATTTCAGATACCCAGGCAAATTATGTAGTTATATTGTGCCTATACCAATATACAAACATGAAGGCAACTACTAACCTGAGAGAACTGAATACCATGTATATAAACTTAATGTGATATGTAAGATAATATTTTAACATAGTGATAGATGAGAGATAGAATTAGGTAATATAATAATTCTCATTGATTTAAATAGTATAGTTAGTACAGTAATCAACCCAGCTATTTAGCTTAAAATATTAGGTTAGACGTAAAAAAATAGGTAATTACAAGCTAAAGTAAAATTGTAATAGAAATAGTACCATTTAGATTGTTACATGTCATTTAGCTTTAGTTTAGGGTAGTTTATTCCATCTTAAGGAAAACCATACCATCGATCAAACATTACCAGTAATTAGTATTATCATTTTACATACATCATTTACATAATTTAGATTAAGAACATTAATCATATGATTCATTTTCAATCTAACAACATTAGATAGTATAGTATTAGAAAGTACATAATTTATGTTCACTTCATCCAGGTAATTAAGGTACATAACTCATATCACACTAATTACATTTAAATAGTTACATTACATCCCTTAGATTAGATAAACATAACGACTAGGATAAACAGATAATATAATTAACATAATAGAACTTAGATAACACATTAAATACTTACTTATAAAAGGAGAATAGTTTATTATAATATAAAATATGATACTTTAGGGTAGTGTAACATACTAGAGGATGAGATCAAAGGGACAAGCCATCAACCCTGTCTCGCCCATGTAAATATAATGTACATATATGACTCGTGCAACGACTCGCGCACAGTCATTAGGCTCAATCATCTCAAACTGAGCCAAACGTGTACAGTCTCACTCCAAGGTTTTTAAATAAGCAGAAGAATAAGTATGGAGGGATGAGTGATGTGCGATAGAAGTAAGGGTGAAAGGAGTATGACAGAAGTGTGAAAGTGAGAATGAATGAAAGATAGACGGGAGAGAATGCAAGCAGTCAGCAAATTCTTCTGCTGACTGCCACGACTTTTAATATTTGTTTGCGTTAATTTTGGTTTTCGCTAGGGAAATTGTGTTGGTGTGAATGTGTTGTCTGTCATATAGTTTAGAACTTAGATTACAGTATTTTGGGTTTCATAACAATGGAATGTAGTCACGAATCAGTGTTATACACCTGCTTGTGGCCACATTGAACAAAATTATGGCACTCAAAAAACTAACATACATACACAGATAAGTTAGAAATATAGGGTAGAAGTTAGATTAGTAGATTTATTACATCCAAACACGCAAACAACCAGAAAAACAAACATATAAATTGCATACACTATTTGTAGATCAAAGGCAGATAACTTTGGTGCCAGGGGACATAATAGACAACGAAGAACTAAATTAACAGAGAAATAAAGTCTTACGCGCGGAAGCGAAGGAGGTAAAGCCTGTCGCACACACTCTTGTAGAATGGTTGTTAAATATTATATGGGGGACATGAAGCAATTCATGTGTTGACCCTAAGCAAGTCAACTTTGTATGGGTAGTAAGTTAATTTACTATGTGAGGGCAGGTCGTATAAGACAACGGTCCGGTTCAGACATACCTCTGATAAATATATATAGCAGTGAGAAGGGGCTCACGCCAACCAGGCAAGTTTGTGGCGATTGCCAGTAGCCAAGTGAGGCTTTGTTACATTGTGACAATAGTTGTTGAGAGTCTATTGGAAAGCCCAGAGCCAGGTTATCTAGAGTCTTTGACAAAAATTAGAGACACTAATTTTTTGTGTAGAAACCTCCTTGCGTCAAAACCAATAAGTGAAAGTTGATGACGCAACACAAGAGGGGCGGGTGTGTGTCAAAGACTCGACCGCATCCCCTCCGCCAGGGAGAGCGGTTAATCCTGGAGGGACCAGGAGGAGATGCGGTGCCAGAGGCAAGAGCAGGGGAGATGAGGGAATAGTGGAAGGTTAGCCACTCCCTCATGATACACGCAGGCGGTGTGCAGAGAGTCAGCACTCTAATCATGATACCACCACACCTCATGAAGCCAGAGCACAGTTGAGTAGACACTCAACAGGCCACGTTTTGCCAGCAGCGTGCGATGTGAGGTAACACGCACGAAGGAGAAGGTCACCCCGCGTGGTGTGTAACCACGGGAGAGATGTTGGGCAGACGGGAGACTGGACTTGGGCGTTCACATCGTTTAGAATAACGTTAGGAGTTTGTGGTTCACTAGTAGATAGAGTTTAGCATAGGGTTAGCAGTTTGTGTTAGATAATTCTGTGGCTGTATATGGTGTATTGCATTAGCGACTGTTTACCGCTTGTAAGCGAGCCAACGGCAATAAAATGGACCATGCATTTTGCCTCCCACACGACTTGCAAGTTGTCTTGTATGGGTGTGTGAGAAGTACCCGATGATGCCTGTCAGTTAAGTTGTTGACACTGGTAAATGGCCACAAAGGCCAACATGCCACAGGTTGAGTTGGCGAACCTGAAGACTGCGGTCCATAGGACGTCGACTTTATTCAAATCCTGTGCCAAACAGGCCAAGGCCGAGAAATGGGACGAGTTCTGCAGGAAGATGTGCTCCGAGCGATCTCTTACGACATTCTGGCGCCTCCATAAGAGCATGAACGGTGCTGCACAACGTAGGGATATTCCAGACTTTCAAGGCGGAAGTCTTCGTGGCGAAGTGGTCAAGCCGTTTACCTCGGGCTCCGAAGGTTGTGGGTTCGATTCTGGGCCGCGTCCTTCGGTTCACGAGTTACATTTTTCGGAGACTCCTGTGGGTCGTCGCTACAGCTACGGAGTTCGTGCTTTGTGCGACGCTTTCCGCGCTGCGGTAAGAGACCGAGCCATATGCGATAAATCCCGGTGCAATCCTGTCGACTTTTAAGCCACTTTTTTTTAAGGCCTCACATGGAAAAAATCGGATGCGGATAAAGGTAAGGCCCTTCTTGCACGCTACATAGAACAGACTGACCAGAAAGACTAGCCCGCCAGACAGAGGACCACAACGACACTGTCTCAGTTGTGCGAGGGGGTCGGGACAGACGTAGAATGGATAATCACAGCTGAGATAATGCGTGCGATGTTCAAGAAATCACCTAACACCGCCCCAGGCCCAGACGGCATCCTATATGGTGACCTACTGATGATATCAGATGATGACATGGAAGAACTGGCCAGAGAATTCAACACCAGTATCCAGAGGGGTCAGATCAAAGAAGAATGGATACACAGCTACTTGCTGCCGCGGCCAAAACCGAACAAAGACCACTCCAAGATAAGCGGCTACAGAATCATCACGATGCAGAACACTGCTGGCAAGTTACTGGAGAAAATTGTAGCACACAGACTTGCTTATCACTTGGAACAACTCAGCTGCTTCCCTCCACACTTGGAGGATACAGACGTAACAAAGAGTCATGGCTGAATGCGGCGGTCTTTGCTCAAGATGTTTACGAAGGATTTCAGGTCAGAGAAGAGACATGTGCGGCCGCCATAGACTTTAAGGACGCATATAATAGAGTATCTTTCGAGCACTTGATGCAAACCCTCCTGAGACTGAAAGTGCACCCTCACCTTGTACAATGGATAGCTGCAGTTCTGCTCCAAAGGAAGGTGGTGCTAAGATGCGGGAGTTGGTCTTCTGAGCCGATAATGATATGTCCAGGATTGCCGCAGGGTTCACCACTGTCACCAGTACTATTCAACGTGTATACGGTGCCGATCACTGACAACAGTTGGACGGGAGGGTAGGACTCTGTCATTTGCTGACGACATTTTCGTGTATCGACAAGGTCGAGATAGACAGGCGGTTGCCAATGATATGCAGGGCGAACTAGATCGAATTTCCTCATGGTGTGCTGATGCCGGTGCCCTTGTCAACCCTGCAAAGGCATCGGCTTGCATGGTTCTCCCTAAACAACCATATTGTGAACACAGACCTGCCGGCGGTAAGAATGGATGGGAGCATTTTGAGTAGAACCCAGTCAATGACATATCTTGGCGTGAGGCTTGATCGTAGCCTGTCCTTCAGAGATCATGTCGATTATGTCATAACGAAGGCTCGAAAAAGGTTTGTCAGCAATGAGAGTCATGGCGACTGACTGCCAATATCGAGCAAAGACTGCTAATACTTCTGTTCCAAGGACTGGTGCTTTCACGCATCGAGTATGCCCTGGCTATCCTCACTGTCAGCCCTACACAGATTGGAAGACTTGAAAAGGTACAAAACGAAGCCATGCGCATCATTTTGGGGCTGCACGAAAGACACCAGCTGTGTATCAATGAGATAACTCCTTGACTTCCCAACAATGGAACACAGGGATCAAGATCTGGAGAGCTCGTGCATACTTAAAATAAGTGCAGATGAGCAGCACCCTCTGCATGACGCCTATATTCAGAGAAAAGGGTGACAGGCTAAAGAGGGGCACATCATGGATGGGTCGGGCGGAAGATGTCGTCAGACAGCTTTGCAGTCTTACCAGTATTAACCCCGGCAAGGAATAGGTGCCGGTGCCTCCAGCTTTTAAGTGCACTTTCTCCTGCATTATCACACTCGACAGACGGTGCAGAAAGCAGAACTCTGTCGCTGTCAATGCAGAGTCAATGCGCTCATCTATGAACACTCAGATAGCCCCGAAGTGCTCATCTATACAGATGGATCTGTTGTAAAGCAGCAGAGAAGTGCGTGGGCATTTACAGCCCATTCAGGCGGGCCGAACCGTTCAATAATCCAGTGGTGCCCACTCTATGACCACGAGCGCATGACGATGGAGAAATAGCACGGGGGAAGACAAAGAGAGGATATCCGGATGATTTTGGTCGCCTATCATTATCGGGACAAGAACACTGACCTGATACAAGACTGATGATTGTGTGAGATCACGAACCATGACCTTCCACGCTTATCGGCATTGCACCTGATGATGATGATGATGATGATGTTGATGATTACGATAATGATGATGATGAACCAACACTGCGAATATACGTTACTGGTTGGTTTTTATTATTATATATTAACAAACATTCTGCTGTGTTTCGTATAGTAGACATTCTGCTGTGTTTCGAATAGTAGCGTCACCCAATGAGGCCCTGTTTTACACGTAATATTTATCATTCACTGCGGAACTATTTAGACCCGTCAATCGGAAGAGTGCCTGTATAATATATATGTATGCTGGAGTTCAGGACAAAATATTTTGTGACATGGCCGTCATAACACAAAATTCAAGATGGCGGCGCCCATACAATACAATAGTGCTAAACTTTAGCGGACCTATATTTATTTATAATTAGAACTGGTAATGTAACTACTAAAATTAAACAGAATTCAAGTGTCATTTGCTGTCGCAATGCAGTTGGTACAGTAAGACAATATGAGTACATTTTCACGAATTGTTCTTTCACTAACGATGAACATTTCACATGACATTTAATTTAAAATAATGGGCAGCTATTTTTAACTATTAATAGGTACAAAACACCATCCTAAAAACGAAAGTCTTTAAAAGTTCGAGGGGGGCAAAAAACCCCTTTAAAAGTCAAAAGGGTTTACTCTTGGGGGACCTTTTTTTCCTTTT
>JACEFZ010017184.1:0-28629 GCA_014155875.1 Cepaea nemoralis | reverse complement strand
TATTACCATTGTTACTGTTTTCTTGATATTCAAGGAGAGTCCTTTCCTTGCACTCTCTGTTACTACAACGTCTAATAATTGTTGTTGGTCTGTTGAATTATCCGCCACCAATACTGTGTCATCTGCATAGCGTATATTATTTATATTATAACCTCCAACTAGTATTCCTGGCATCTCTTTGATCCCTCTCATTATTACTTCGCTATAAAGGGAGAAAAGATCTGGTGACAAGACACACCCTTGTCGTACTCCTAGCTTTATCTGTTCGTAACTACCCTCTTTATTTCCCATTTTAATTGCTGCTACTTGGTTCCAGTAAATATTCTTTATTATTTTTAAATCTTTTCCATCAGTGTTGATATCTTCCAACATTTTAATCAGTTCATCATGTTTTACTTTATCAAATGCCTTAGTATAATCTATGAAGCACAAATATATGTCTCTCTGTTTCTCTATTGACTTTTCTATTAGTGTCCGTAATGTATAAATTGCATTGTTTGTGCCCTTTCCTTCCACAAATCCATACTGTTCTTCACTAATTTCCATTTTTATTTTCTTTTTGGTTCTTCTCATTATGATTCTGAGTAGAAGCTTAGTGATATGGTTTATAAGGTTAATTGTACGAAAATCTTCACAACCAATTGCTCCTGGTCTTTTTGGTATAGCTATAAATACAGATTTCAGCATATCACTGGGTAAATATCAACTGCTGTAAATATCATTCAACATTTTGGTTAATATATCTACTCCAAATTCTCCCAATACTTCTAATTCTTCTATTGTGATTTCATCTGGCCCAGCTGTTTTTCCTTTCTTCATACGTTTCATAGCGTCAGCGACTTCTTCTTTCAGAATAGGTGGACCTTCTAAGTTACTATCTTCTGTTAATTCTTCCCTTTCTCCTTCATATAATTCTCTTATATACTCATTCCACCTCTTCATTATAGCATCTTCCTCTAATATTATCTTTCCTGTTTTTGATTTCAAACACCCTGTATTTATTCTTATTTTTCTTCCTGTAAGCTCACTGATTTGTCTGTGCATATTTTTTGTATCTTTAATGGAATTTAATTCAATTTTTTTGCATTGCTCGTTTAACCAACTTTCTTTAGCCTTCCCACATTTATCTTTTATTTCTTTATTTATCTTAGCGTATTCTTGTTTGTCATTTTTACTCTGTTTTCTTTTGTCCTTTTGGACAACCAAGTAAGTATATTGTTAACAATCCAGTAAGTGTAATGTTGGATGACCTAGTAAATATAGTGTTGGACAACAAAGCAAGTATAGTGTTGAAAAACAGAGTAAATATAATGTTGGACAGTTTAGTAAATATAGTGTTAGCCAACTCAATAAATCTAGTATTGCATAACCCATTAAGCACACTGTTGAACAATCCGGTATGTGTAATGTTGGACAACCCAGTAAGTACATTGTTGTACAACCCAGTATGTATACTGTTGGACAACCCAGTATGCATAGTCTTTTGCAGCCTATTATATATTAGGGACATTCATTTGAAACCGGTTATTACAAAAGCATGAAAGAAACATTAACAGGTGTGGTAGAATTAAACAAAGCAGTCATTTTGAATGAATTATGCACCATGGGTTGGTCAGAAGAAGTCGCCGTAGGCATTCAGGCAAGCATCCCATTGCTTAAGTAGGCGGCGAATACCATCCGCAAAAAAGGATTGTGGTTGTTCACTGAATCAAGTGTTTACCGCGTTCATTACGTCTGCATCTGTGTGAAATCGTTGCCCCTTGAGATCTTTTTTAGAGGTCCGAACAGATGAAAATTACATACTGACAAATCAAGACTATAGGCAGGATGTTGCAGAATTTCCCACTTCTTTCTTGCTAATGCTTCTTGACGATTCTTCTCCTGTTTCTGTCCTTTAGCTCCCAAAAGAAGCATAGGTCCTGAATCAACTCTTGCCAAGCAATTTATAGACTTGTTCGCTACTGGTTTGGTTTCGCTGCTCAAGGTTTCTGTAGGATGAAGTGTCCAGTCATAGGCCATTCCTCCTCACATGCATGACATGTGACTGCGTTATTTTTCTTTGCTCCCTTTATGGGCCTCTTATGGACAAATAATGGTTCTACAATTCATAACACGCTGAGAACCACAATAAAGAATAGAATGACATTTTTCCTTTGAAGCGACCACTGAACACTCTAACACTTGTATGGACGTAAAATCAAGAAGCTTCTGTACACAAATAAACAGATACCGGAAATGAACTTATAAGGACAGGAAGAAGTGGAAAATCAAGCACATACGCGTGTGCTCTCAAACGTTTTATGCTTAGTAACCCGGCTGGTTTTAAGCACGTACAACTGATAATGGATTCTGGTAGCCAGTTGACTTGCATACACACTGATCAACAGTCGACACATAGAGAAGCGAAGTGTGTTGTCGGAACACATACGACTATCAGATCGACCCAACCTTATGAAATAGGAGCTGGGGATTTCAATAAGAAGGAAAGACGGTGAGGAAAGCAGCTGGTTACCCCACCCCACTATGTAGTGGTGAAATAAATGTAAAGTTATACGTATTTATATCTCCAGGGTTGTACTGCTGTGACTATATGCATGTGCTTGTTTCTAATAATTATAAACAACAATTCATCTGATCTGTTGGTTGTAAACTATCAGCTTCGTGGAGAGATAAATCCTCAAATAACTAACTTCTAAGCAAACAAGCAATGAAGACCTAATCGCCAATCGGGATCAAGTTTTGATAACAAAGATAATCTTCGAAAAGTAAACAGATAACAACAAGCAGACAAACCAGAAGGAACTGTTAAGCTAACAGCGAGCAGACAGCTGTTGAAATGGTGACAATATCAACAGATGAACTGTAGAGAGTGTGCTAATATGGCATTCAGTTAGTTGCATGTTCTTTACATGGCGTTGCAGTCAACCGCAGCATTTACTGAATGTTAACAATTTACTTGAAAGTGTCACGTTCAGTAAATTGTTTTTAACCAGCGCTTTGGTTTTGAAGATAGTGAGAAACGCACTTTCACAATTCCCCTACACACCGTAGTGAGGCGCGCACTTTCACAATCCCCCTACACACCATAGTGAAACGCGCACTTTCAAAATTCCCCTACACACCGTAGTGAGACGCGCACTTTCACAATTCCCCTACACACCGTAGTGAGACGCGCACTTTCACAATTCCCCTACACACCGTAGTGAGACGCGCACTTTCACAATTCCCCTACACACCGTAGTGAGACGCGCACTTTCACAATTCCCCTACACACCGTAGTGAGCCGCGCACTTTCACAATTCCCCTACACACCGTAGTGAGCCGCGCACTTTCACAATTCCCCTACACACCGTAGTGAGACGCGCACTTTCACAATTCCCCTACACACCGTAGTGAGCCACGCACTTTCACAATTCCCCTACACACCGTAGTGAGCCGCGCACTTTCACAATTCCCCTACACACCGTAGTGAGACGCGCACTTTCACAATTCCCCTACACACCGTAGTGAGCCGCGCACTTTCACAATTCCCCTACACACCGTAGTGAGCCGCGCACTTTCACAATTCCCCTACACACCGTAGTGAGCCGCGCACTTTCACAATTCCCCTACACACCGTAGTGAGCCGCGCACTTTCACAATTCCCCTACACACCGTAGTGAGACGCGCACTTTCACAATTCCCCTACACACCGTAGTGAGCCGCGCACTTTCACAATTCCCCTACACACCGTAGTGAGCAGCCCACTTTCACAATTCCCCTACACACCGTAGTGAGACGTGCACTTTCACAATTCCCCTACACACCGTAGTGAGGCGCGCACTTTCACAATTCCCCTACACACCATAGTGAGCCGCGCACTTTCACAATTCCCCTACACACCGTAGTGAGCCGCGCACTTTCACAATTCCCCTACACACCGTAGTGAGCCGCGCACTTTCACAATTCCCCTACACACCGTAGTGAGACGCGCACTTTCACAATTCCCCTACACACCGTAGTGAGCCGCGCACTTTCACAATTCCCATACACACCGTAGTGAGCCGCGCACTTTCACAATTCCCCTACACACCGTAGTGAGCCGCGCACTTTCACAATTCCCCTACACACCGAGTCGAGTGTTCGGAATCAGCGGCCGCGGGATTAGGAAACAGATAGCTTTGCGTTGACTTCCAATGTATGAGGCGTCGACCGTTCAGAATGCCATGACAAACTACTGAACTAACAATACTTAGTAAATCACACACAGTTATTAAATGTTGGAGTTGATTGCAAAGTAATGTGAAGAACATACAATTAACGAGATTGAATTGCCATCGAAACATTGTGGCAGTAAACACAAAATGAAAAAGAACAACTACAACCGACCTGTCACCTGAATGCGGTAAATGATCCGATCTGATCCATACATGTGTTACATGACATTAACGATTGCCAGGAGCAGAAGGTTTAAGAAAACAATAAACTGTGCAGGAACTCACCAGGTCATTGACATCATGTTAGTTGCATATCCTTTACAGGACGCCGCATGTCAACACCAACATTCTTTGCTGTTGTGACCTCTTGGCAAGTTTACGTTCAGTAGTTTGCCATTGAATTCTGAACGATCGGCACACAAACCATTTCATAAAATAATAATAATAATAATAATAATAATAATAATAATAATAATAATAATAATAATAATAATAATAATAAGTCTTTATTTTCAAAGGGTTAAGAATTGGGCACGCAGGCCCGTCTGACATTCTGCCCTTCTTCTCTATTTCCTCTCATACATTCTTTCATTCAACATCACTTATGAAGCAACTTTTGACAACAGAAGAACATTAAAACGCATGAAAAATAATCAATAACAAATGACTCACTGAGGCAGTGTTTAACATGGGCATTATAAATACCTAAGGAGGGTGTAACGTGCCATACATAAGGGAATGTTTTTTGGCTAGTTGTCGTTTGAAATAAGTTACCATTATTGTCTTTTTTGTGTTGTTTGTTATGGGGGCATGTAGTCTGTACTAAGGTAGTGTTCAAACAGGTTGCGAATGTATGTATCATGATTGGTGGTGTCTTTGATTTCTTGTGGAAGATTGTTCCACAACTGAGCGGCAGAGTATGCTAAGCTTGTTTTATATAAGTCTATCCTAGGTTTAGGGACATGAAGTATATTTAGTCGTTCGCTATGTCTAGCGTTATATTTAAACAATGGCCAAAGGTAGCTTGGAGCATTTTGAAATAGGATTTTGTGAATTAGTTTGGTCTTATTAAAAAGCAGGCGCTTGTGGAGTGGCAGTAAAACCGGAGACGTTTATATAGGTTAGAATTGTCGGTAAGCTTTTCACCATTAATTAAACGCACTGCCCTTTTCTGGAGTGAATATAGGCGTTTTGTTATTGATTTGGAGCATCCATCCCAGACTGTGGAGCAGTAATCAATATGTGTTTGTATATGAGAAGTATAGAATATCTTTCTTGTGTTTTCGTCAAGGAAATTTTTAATTTTAACAAGTTGGTATACTTTTTTGGCTATTTGTTTAACTAGAGCATGAACATGTGAGTTAAAAGTTAGATTTTGATCTATGATAACACCCAGTGTCTTGTGCTCGGTGACACTTTCTACAGGCGTGCTGCCAATGTGCAGCTGAAGAGTTCTCTGCGAGTTTAGAGTGTGAAGTCTTTGCCTGGTTCCTATTAACATAGACTTTGTTTTAGTAATGTTAATTTGCATGCGGTTTGCATGACTCCAGTTAACTACACTATTTATTTCCTGTTGCAAGGATAATTCTAGCACATTACGATCAACAGCGTTTGTATATACTGTGCAGTCATCAGCAAATAGATCGCAGGACGACGACAGATTTAATGGAAGATCATTTATATAAATGGCAAATAATAGAGGGCCAAGAATAGACCCCTGAGGTACTCCAATATTAATGGTAATGGCTTGAGATAAAACTTTATTGTGTGATACTACTTGCTTTCTGTCTAATAAGAATGATTTTATTAATGTCACTATATTAAAACTTACTTTCATTGTTTCTAGTTTTTTAATTAGAATAGTATGATCTATCATATCGAATGCTTTCCTAAAGTCTATAAACACCGCTCCACATAGAGTATTGTTGTTAATATTTTTATGCCAGTTTTCTATCATGTTTGTTAGTGCCGTATGGCAAGAATATTTTGGCCGAAATCCTGACTGTCAACTATCAGTTTATGGCGAACTAAGTGATCTAGTGTTGTTTTGTGGATGTGCTTTTCTAGCGGTTTGGATAATGAGGATAATATGGAAATTGGTCTATAATTACTCATGAGACGATCGTCTAGAGGACCAGCTTTTAAATGAGGATACACTTTAGCGATTTTAAAGGCTGATGGGAAGTGACCTCTGGTTAGACATTGATTATATATAAAAGTTAGTGACTCGCAGATCGCCGGTGCAGCATGGCGAAGGATCCGACTACTAATTCCATCTAGTCCTGATGAGTTATTGTTATTTAGATTACGGAGATGAGTAAATACTTCAGTTGTCGTCATTAGCGGTATGTTGGAGGAAATGTGTCCATAGCATTTGTTCTCACAGAATGATGATAATAAAGATATGTCATGAGGCGCATCTGGTATTGCAGCCTTCAGTTGGTTTATGTCGGACTGAAAGTATCTACTGAATTGATCACATGTAACCTGATTTGATGGTAATGATTGTGATGATTTGTGTTTGTTTGTCAAGGTATTAATTGCTTTCCATATATCTTTAGTGTTGGTTTTATCTATTACTATGTTCTTAAAATAGTTTTTCTTTACCAACGCGTGGTGGTTTGCTGCCAAATCGCCAGCAGCTGAGTTTCGAACGTGGATATGCGGGATTACGAACAGCGCCCGTAACACCTTCGCCGCGGAGTAGGCCATCAAGGTGGCCATGTCTCACCACAGATTTCAGTCCCATATGTTCATGATCAATTCTGTTGATGGCATTCATTCGTGCAATCTTCTTAGGCAATCAAACATAATATCTATCTAAGGCCTTGTGTTCACTCTTATCTATGCATTTCTAAATCTTTTATTAATCATCATGTAGTAAATAGTTGCAAGTCCTTCACAGGACGTACCAGTCAACCCCAGCATTTTTTCTGTTCGTGAATCCTGGGCAAATTTTACTTTCAGAAATAGTACATAGATCCAGTTTTAACATACGGTTGCGAGACCTAGACATTGTGTAAACTTTAGTTTAGCATATCCTTTAGAGGACTTAGCTGTCAACACCAGCATCTTTCAGCTGTATGTTGATCTCTTGGCAAGATTACGCTCAGTAGTTTGCCATTGCTTTCTGAGCGGCCGGCTCAGTATCCCGCAAGTCACGAGCGGGGGTCGAACCGCCTCAGCTCTCGCTCCGCTACGAGACTCTGCGTGATAAACGGGATTACAGAGAGAAAGTGTTGTAACCCCACAGCCAGAGAGACCGGCTTGTGTAAACTGGCAAACAAAAACATCCGTATAATTCTTAGAGGAGTGGTTTTATAGAAAAATGCTGAAAATACACCGAAGGTCAAAACGAGCAATCTGGACATTTTGAGAGAGGCTAAGTCGCAAAGGCAACTTATTACAAACATCAGAAAGAAGCAGTCATCATATTCTGGCCACAATATGAGAAGACAAAAAACTGGAACATGTTGTGCCAGTCGGAAAGATCTGTGGAAAGAGACGTAGAGGAAGACATCATTAGAACATTCTTGACAGTCTTGTGTCACGGCACGGAAGGGAGTCAACATATGAATTGATCCATACCGTCGGAGATCGGAATTTGTGGGGAAGCATGAAGTACCACGCCAGTCGGCAAGGCTCTGGATGATGACGATGATGTAGTAAATATGATTGCGTGTTCGCTTATCACAGCTTTTTGTCTTGCCTTGTTTAAATACGCCATTTCCGATCAACATATTACTTTTGTACATTCTATCAGTTTTTCTCCTTTCTCATTTCGTATTCCTAGACCAGTCACCAAACAAATCTTCCATCTCTCCTTTCCTACTCTTAATTAGGTATTATTTTGACTTCTTGTGATGTGGTCTGAGAAACATTCATTTCTATTTTATCATAAAATCTGTATACTTCTTCTTCACTACTGCTTGTTGTTGGTGCACATACTTGCATACTATGTACATATAGTTGTCGTTCTTTGACTTTAACTCATTCTGAAATACTCCAATAACCACAAATTGCGTTAGCTGTTTCCTCGTCAAATGGTAGTCCTACTCCGTTTTTATGTTTACTACTTCCTAAATATATTTGTTTTCCGTTGCTATTGCACAAGATCTCAGCCACCTCATTCCGTTAATTCCCGGAATATTCATTCTTTTTATTACATCATCTCACTTTCATATTTCTGCGAACTACCATTCTGAATTTATTGGTTTTGGTTTTACCATTGTAATAGCACTGATTTTCACAACTATTGATCGACACTCATAGAAGAAAAGGATAACAGTCGAGACAGAAGAAACATGAAACAATATTCAAGTTAAAAGCTATAGCTAAAATTCAAGATTGGCGAATCAGCCATGTGCACATGTGCATTGGCGCCGCAGACAGCAGATCGTGTACTCCAAGACTGCTAAAAATATAACATATCTAGGCAAACCTTCTGGCCTAGAGAGACGACAGTGGAAGATAAACTGTATTGACAACAGAGTGAGCTAAAGAGAAATTTAAATTCATACTAGCGACAGCATTGCTGTTGTAGACAAATTTCAAGCGAGCGAAAGAAGAAGAGGAAGAAAAAAGATACGGGAGACAGGGATTCCAGCATGCCGCCTCTAAGTGACAAGATTCTCTTGCTGAAGGAGCGTTTCCGTCCATGAACGGCCGACTAGACATCCTGAGGGGCGCTCCGTGTCGAAGTGGATCTAGTCGTCTTCCTGGCTTGTGAAAGCCATGTGTTCGTGTTCGGGTTACGTGGTTCAGACTTCGAGGCAAATTTTCCGGAATGGGAAAGGGGGGGGGGGGCGCATTATATACAAAATGAGGGTGGGAGTGTCAAAGAATGATTCTCAACCGACATATCACGCGCTGAGGAGGGGGGGGGGGGGGATACAAGTAGGGGTTGGTGGTGTCACAGAAAGATTCCCAATCAACAAATAACTTGTCACTCGCTGAAGGGGGTACTAAGGGGTAGGAGTGGGGGGGGGGTGTCAAAGAAAGATTCTCAACCAACATATAACTGGTCACATGCTGAGGGGGGGGGGGGGGGGAATTAAGGAAGGGATTGGAGCACTTATGGACTGAGTGGTTCGATGTGGACTGAGTTGTTCGATGTGGACTGAGTGGTTCGATGTGGACTGAGTGGTTCGATGTGGACTGAGTGGTTCGATGTGGACTGAGTGGTTCGATGTGCACGGAGGTCAATGTGTCGACTAACTAGTTTTGGGTCGATACTCGCCGTGTCCTAATTTCCTGTAATCTCGAATGTGAAAGAGGAGAGAGAGAATGATAGAGAAAGATAGAGAGAGAGAGAATGATAGAAAAAAGAGAGAGAGAGAGAGGGAGGGAGCAAGAGAGCGCGAGAGAGAGGGCTACAGAGAGAGAGAGAAAGACAGAGAAAGAGTTAGAGAGAGAAAGAGAGAGAGAATGATAGAGAGAGAGAAAGAGCGCGAAAGAGTGAGTGAGAGTGAACCTGAGAGAGAGAATGAGAGAAAGAGAGAGTTAGAGAGAAAGAGAGAGAAGGATAGAGAAAGAGAGAGTGAAAGAGAGAGAAAGTGAAAGAGTAAGTGAGAGTGATCGTGAGAGACAGAAAGAGTGAAAGAGAGAGAAAAGAGAGAGAGTTAGAAAGACACTGAGACAGAGAGAGTCAGAGGGAGCGAGAGAGAGAGAGAGAGAGAGAGAGAGAGAGAGAGAGGGTGAAAGAGAGAGAGAGTGAAAGAGAGTGGCGAAAGAACAATAGAGAAAGAGACAGACCGAAAGATTGAGAGCAAAAGTGAGTGGGAGAGAGAGAGTGAGAGAGAAAGAGAAAAAGAGAGAGAGAGAGAGAAAGTGAAAGAGAGAGTAAAAAAGAGTGGGTCAGAACGAGAAAAAGAGAGAAAATGAGAGAGAGAGAGAGAGATTGAGAGAGAGAGAGAGAGAGAGAGAGAGAGAGAGAGAGAGAGAGAGAGAGAGAGAGAGAGAGGTCATGTCTCGTGTGTCATGCTACAACTATTATCGTTGTTATCCACAATGACAACACTGTCCGTATAGTTCAACGTGCTCTATCGGCCGTTCTGGTGTGTGCCTAGTTCTGTGGCAATGAATTGATATGAGTCAAACTTCAAGAAACCGAATCTCACCTCGTCTAAGTACCCGCTATGTTAGACAACCCACTCTGATCTCACTGCCTCAAGTACCCTATGTTAGACAACCCACTCTGATCTCACTGCCTCAGGTACCCGCTATGTTAGACAACCCACTCTGATCTCACTATCTCAAGTACCCGCAATGTTAGACAACCCATAACCAAAATTGTGTAACTGCGCCACTAAAAATAGTTCCCGGCCTCGAACTAGATTAAACAGAAAATCCCAGATGCATTTGGTGACAACACATTCTAAACTGAAGGAGCAGCCACTAAGTCTAAAGACGTCACGCAACAATAAACAGGAAATTCTCTTGTTGGCCATTGAAGTTCTCACGACAGGTGACGAAGCAGGATGAAAAAAATTAATGTGAAATAAAATGGTGGCTGACCTGCCGCTTTGGTCTAGTGACTCTCTAGAATCATGGTCTTTGGTTACATAGCGAATCTCGGTGTAACAAATAGAGAAACACTGTCGTATGACGCATGTTGCTTTCATATTGTTGTTGATGTAATTGTAGGCCCTTTGTAGGCCAATTCATGTTGGTTGGATACTGGCTGTTTGTCTCCATGATGTCAGAATGCCAATCTCAGACCAACCCTCCTGAGTTGCCTTTTACATACGAATGAGATCTACAGTGTTACCACTCATTACATCTCGTTGGGGCCCCCCTTACATCTGGAGCGGTTTATATGTGTGCAATACTGTACACCCCGACACGTCTTATGGGCGTCTTTGGGAAGGTATATATGTGTGGTATCTTACAAACAACATTGTACATCTCGACAAGTCTTAGGGGGCTAGCTCGTTAAACCTCTCGGTCAGTCGACCTCTGTACATATACACATCCACATTAAAAATAACAACCTCTCTCTGATCTCTTGAGTCGTTAGAATAGACTCTTAGCCCTCTCGGATAAGTCGAAAAACAGGAGAAACCGTGCGAAAGTTGCGCGGGTACAAAATCCCGCCACAGAAATCGTAAACAGCAGGTCTATAGGCATCGGCACTGGCAACATTTTTAAAAAGAAAATCTCCCCACGCTTAGATAAAGCCAATTACCTTGAATGGATGGATTTGTCTAGAGGATGCAAACCTCACACAACTGCACGCCAAAGTCGGACACACTGACATTTGAGGTACAGGGCTTTTTTTGTGTGACGCACTCAACTCGGAAGAGGAACGCAGAAGGAACAGAAATGATAACCTACCTGTGCCGGTCCGTTGGGGACCTTCTGGTCAAATTGATAGGCGCTACGTTTTTCCTGTAACTCCATCTTCCTCTGCTCCGGGTATTCGTCAAACTGCGGCAAAGATGTATCCAAATGGTTGATCTGGTAATGATACTTGGCTCGTATCCACCGAAAAATGGGAAACACGAAGGTGTGGTTTGTGACTCGGTTCTCTATAACAATTTTATCTACGTACCAATCACTGGCGGCCCAGGCGTCATCTTTCCATAGCTCAATTCTGGTGATCTTTCCCATTCTGGGCAAATTTCGGATCTTTTTAGCCGGCACATGAAACGTATCTAAACACCCCCTTTCGAAGTCATTTCTCAAGTAATTATCCAATGTAATAGCTAATGATGAGTGGCCGTCGTCGTCATGCATTATAATCCGAACGTTTGCATCAGTACCGGCGTTTCTTCGATCTCCTGTTTGAACATAAATCATAAAGTCCGAACTTGGTTTCTGAAACACGCACCCCATTGTTAATAACACTTCTACCTAATTTGATGCAGCGGGAAATTATTTATCACACAGAGAACAACAAATAAGCATTTGAAAACAACGTGTACATTATATGCTAGGTCTCCTGAATACACAGCTTCAATGTTTGTTCACGTGTGTCGGGCTGTTAGCTAACTGGAGTCAGTCTTGCGAGGCCAGCCTCGTGAAATGACTTCCAGGACAGGCTGTGTGCAGTAAATAAACTTTCATACAAACAGGCAATCGTATCTAGGTCAACGGGAAAGCCTGGTTATCTAGTTCCGCCCTCTCGTACTAGTGTCTGCGTCAGGAGTAGAATTCCGCGATACCGTGTCTCATCCGTGACAGCGATTCTCAGAGTGTGTTTTGGCGGGTCTTTAAGGAGGATCCAAAAAAAAAAAAAATGTTATTGACAAAAGGGTTAGCTGCTGATCAATTTTCGCGGATGTCAGAATGAAAACACCAAATACGACTAAGAAGTTTGACCGATGGGTAGACACACAGAGATACAGGCTAACGTTTCGGTCGAAATCTTTATCAGCGAAACAAGAAAAAAGAAACAATAAAACATGCATAAAAATACGAACACTCATATGTGTGAACGATGTCAAATCCAGGAGATTGGAACTTAAAAACTGAAATATGGAACGAGAGATGGAACGAGGGTTGGGGTTTCTATTTTTCGTTTCTCTTTTGTTTCCTTTCCATTTCCCGTATTCCTTTCTCGTTAGATACTTCTGTTTGTAGTTTCCCTACTCCTGGATTGGACACCGTTCAGGAAAGTATTCCTTTGTATTGTTTGTTTTTACGTACTTTTATTATTTCCTTTTTTGTTGTTCTGTTGATAAGGTCTTCTGTGTTTTTCCATTCGTCGAGATGTTTATAGATATTTTGTGATTTTATTCTGACTCTTAGGAGATAGGTTGGTTGGTGAATCATCTGGACGACTAAGATTTGACTCTCACGTCTGATTCATTAGCGTTCACGTCTGAGAGATTGGCGCCCAAGTCTGATACATTGGCGTTCAGGTCTGAAAGATGTTTCCGTCTCTCGGAGAAAGGTTAGTGTACACTTCCTTCCTGAAACGGCACCGAAGGATTGTCTCCACTTGAAATGTTCTTCACAGCGCATACGTCCCCTCTCCAAGTACAGAGACTAGCCGTGTGTGCAAGATAAGTACTGGAACTTCACATCCGTGGAGAGGCGTGTGAGGATGTAACCACGTCGTGATCCAGCACAGCACTGTTGGGCCGGCTGAGATTAGGTCTGGGCTGGAGGCATGTCCTCCACGGTTTTCTTAGGTCGTTCATTGTCCGCAGGCTCTAACCCAATACCAAAGAGGTGGGGGGGGGGGGGGGGGGGGGGTCAGCTGAAGTCAAGTGTCATTTGATGACTGGGTGATGACTGGCTGCAGGTGGGGGTGTTGAGGATGTGCTTCAAACTTTGCCATGGGAAAAATAGCTTTCTGCAAGATGAAAAGCGTAATACGTGTTAAGTCCACACAGACAGACAGACAGACACACAGACACACAGACACATAGACACACAGACACATAGACACACACACACAGAGTGATAAAGGTAGACAGACGGAAGGATGGGCGGTTGCATCAATGGATGGACAGACGGACGGACGTACGAACACAGACAGACAGACAGACAGACAGTCAGACAGAATGAGTGAATGAATGAATGAATGAATTTTCAAAGGGTTAAGAATTGTGCACGCAGGCCCATCTGACAGACAGACAGACAGACAGACAGGCAGACAGACAGACAGACAGATATGTGTTAAAGTACTACATAGTGTTAATACTACTGTGAGCCGCAATGGTGTAGTGGTTAGAGTGCTTGCTTACTAAAACAGACATCCTGCTTCAATCCCCAGCGAAAGCAGAAATGTCTTCTCATGGGTACAAAGTTGGGATTGTGTCAGTCTCATAAAAAAGTGCCCAGTAAATTTTAGAATGTTCTCATAATTATTTGTGAAGAAAAAAACGACCAGAAAGTGACTAGCCACCACACATAAATATACATTGGCTGTTAATGCCTCTTTGGGGTCTCCGTGGAGATGTGGACAAATCGTCTGCCTTGCGCGCTGAAGGTCCTAGGTTCGTTTCGCACTGCACATTTTCCAGAGACTTCTACGAATGATTGCTGAAGCTATGGGGTTCGTGCTTTGTGTGAGGATCTCGGCAAACGGCTACTTGTTCTGTGGAGAGAGACAGGGCCGGATCGGGTAAACCCTGGTGCGATAAAGTCAAACGTGGTACATTGAATAAATGGATAATACTTCACGTGATAAATAACTCTGCAGTATGTACATGACGAGATGCAGCGAAATATGCCAGGCAATAAATCGTGCAACATATTGTTTATATCTTTTGTGTTTAAACTCAATAAGGGAATACATTGTATTGAATATACCAGCGTGGGTGGAATAGCGTTAGTCTTTGGGAATACCCGTTCAATCAACAGGCTATACAATGAACAAAATCTCATAAACTTCGGTCATAAATTTAATACAGAACAGGCGCTTCGTATTGTGTTTTCGATGAACAATAACCGAATGCACAAATATAATGAGGCCTTAGCAATTAGGCGGTTGCAGTCAGGTTTGTGCAAACATAAAGATTTAATTTTACAGTTAAAATTACCTTGGGGATAACAAATGCCCCACATTCGAACAATACCCGTGACTATATGCTTTAATTATTTCAGCCTAAACATCCTTCTCAGAAACATCATCCTGTCTCAGAAACTCAATTTTTATCATAAACACCACCCTGTCCCAGAAACATCATCCTGTCTCAGAAACATCTTCATGTCTTAGAAACCTCATAAACATCTTCATGTCTCAAAAACATCATCCGGTCTCACAAACATCACCCTGTCTCAGAAACATTATCCTGTCTCAGAAACATCCTCCTGTCTCAGAAGCATCATCCTGTTTCAGAAACATCCTCCTGTCTCATAAACATCATCCTGTCTCAGAAACATCATCCTCTCTCAGAAACATCATCCCGTCTAAGAAACTGAAATATGTTGACCATATTAAATGTAATAGTGGTTTAGAAAACAAAACAAAAAAAAAAACTTTTTAGGAGCGAGCACGCTTATCCATTCGGCCATGCAGACCTCAGTCAGTGTGCTGATGTCGAGGTCGCGGGTTCAAACCCTACACCGGTCTGCTTCACTAAAATGTTGTCTTCTCGTCGTTGCCTTGGGGACGTAAATTACAAGTACCTCAGAAGTCGGAGTGGTTTCGCCTGCTGGCTAGGGATACTGATAATAAGGAAAGCTTACCCACACGCAAATATCAGTCCAGTGCACTTCACAGTAGTGGCAACTAAAAGAAGTAGATGCAGGAGTGTGGACTACACTTGGGTTCAAAGCAAGCGAACAAAAACAAAAAAACGGTAACAGAAGTTGTTTCCTGGTAAAAGAGGAAGGATTCGACCAGCATGTGGAAGGGCACAGGAAACTGCAGTCACCTTGGACATGAGAATACACCAGGCTGCACAACTGGCCTATGATGGATAATCTTCTCGGCGGACCGTCATGAGAGCGACGCGCTGCTGGGGATCTTCTACACAATGATGATGATGATGATGATGATGATGATGATGATGATGATGATGATGATGATGATGATGATAAGATCAGAAGTGAAGACATCAGGACTAAAGTAGGGGTTATAGCATCGCTAGATTTTATTAGAAGGCAGCAAGTCAAATGGTCTGGCCATGAAAGCAGGTTACCAACTAACAGTATACCACAACAAGCAGTGTTGTACAGACCAGAGGGAAGCAGAGGAAGAGTCCATGGGAATATCGATACATGAAGCCTTTAAGGGGCACTCTCCCGCTGTCTATACTTCATCTCGACACCGCAAGGTACAAGAAGAACAAGATGAGATGAAATGAGATGAGATGAGGATAAGATTAGATGTCGTCTGCACATCTAAGGTGGGATGTCATGGATCTCCACAAGTTATAATCTAACTTAAGCTAACCCCTTTGTATTTAAAGAGATATTCCTTAAAACCGTTAACGTCCTCTGGCTTGACATATAAGTCTGCAGTACGCGCCTGAACAGATGTCACGAAATATGGCTGGCAATAAATTATCCAACCTATAGTTTGTGACTTCTATGTTTAAAGTTTAAATTGAGGTATATGTTTAAATTCACTTGTGATTAAAGCCACGTGGCTTAATAGAGAAAATAACACATACCTGATCAAAGACGCTTGCCATCTCATGTGATGAGTAGCCAGGACTGCCTACGCCCATCATCATGGCACATGATGATGATAACTGTCAAGCAAAGGTTCACAGAACTACGCCAGGCTCAGGAAAGCACTTTGAGAACCCCTGATAAAGCATATGCAGTTTGTCAGTTATTTAGCAGGGGGAAGCCAAGCGAGGGGCGCACCCAATGAAACTGCATATTTTATCTTCTTCGGAAGGTTTCTATTTTTGGAGAATTTGCGGTTACATCGCCTCCCACTAGATGTAAAAAAAAAAGATGAAAGACTTGAATTTATTCCTTCCACTCCTTGAAGTCTTTCTATACACGAACATCTTCATGTACTGATCTGAAGTCCCTACTTAGCCATAACTAAAATCTTTTCAATGAACACTTGGAATCTTGGAGAACAGTTGTAGGAAAGTATGTGGGGGTGATATTCTCACGCCATTACGACGCATGTTTGTAGCAGACGTAATCTAAACTTCGAGCCGTATGGGGTAAAACCCAGTGCAATGAAGTCGATCTTCTCGCCTTCATAGCCTTCAATTGTCAAAAGTTGTTATTTCGTTCTGTGCTCCTTCAACCCAGTGGTGTTTTCAATAGAGTATTATTATTTTTATTGAGCTGGTGTACGATATTGTCTGCCGTCTACGTGGCGAAGGAGGAACGGACGCAGTTCATAATCCCGCATACCCACATTTGAAACACAGCTTCGTTGGTCGTTCAGAAAGCAATGGCAAACTACTGAACGTAAATTTGCCCAGGAATCACGAAGAGCCAAAAAATGCTGTGGTTGATTGCTACGCCCTGTAAACCCGCGAGACACCGACCTCATTACCCAGCGAATGTCTGTTCATCACCATCAAGTGCCCTGCCAGCTGGTCTAGGTGTTCATGACTCTCCACAGATCTCGGTCTTTGGTGTTCTAGATCAACTCTGATGGTGATATTCCTCCATTCCCCATCTCAGTCCATCCACCATCTCAGTCCATCCAGTATTTCCAGTCGTCACGATGTTCTCCAATACCTGTCTTCTCTGGCAGTTCAAGGAATTCGCAACATTCGTCTCAGGAACCATATTTCTGTTGCTTCCAAGTTCTTCCTAATTTGTTCATTTACACTCCAATCTTATTCACTGCAGGATAGCAAAACAGGTTCTATATAACATGTCAGCACTCTCTTTTTTACAGTCAATGATAGTCAACGATACCTTTCATTTTCTGAAATGCAGCGTTTACTTGCCTATTCTGTTCTTAACCTCTTTTGGGCATTTTCCATCTGATGTTATAATTGCCCCTAAGTATTTAAAATTATCCACTTGATTAAGAATTTTCCATTCTATTTGCATTTCACATTTTAGTGTCACTTTTTTCTTTGATATCACGATTGTTATTGTTTTCTTTATATTCAAGGAGAGTCCCTTCATTGCACTCTGTGTTACTACAACAATGTCCAACAATTGTTGTAGATCTTTTGCATTTCCCGACATCAATACTGTGTCATCTGCATAGCAAAGATTGTTTATATTAGAACCTCAGATTAGTACTCCTGACTTCGCTTTGATCTCTCTCTCTCTTTCATTATTACTTTGCTATAGAGAGAAAAGACATCGCTAGTCGTACTCCTAGCTTTATTTTTTCATAATTTCCCTCTTTATTTCCCATTTTAAATGTTGCTACCTGATTCCAGTAAATATTCTTTATTATTCTGAGACCTATCCCATCAATGTTTATATCTTATAACATTGTAATCTGTTCATCATATTTTACTTTATCAAATTTCTTGGTAAAATCGATAAAGTACTGATATTATGTATCTTTCTGTGTCTCTGTTGGTCTTTCTGTTAGTGTTCTTATTGTATATATTGCATTGTGTTTACCTTTTCCTTCCACAAATCTATATTGTATTTTACCAATTTCCATGTCTACTTTCTCTATAATTCTGAGTGGAAGCTTCGTGACATGGTTTATGAGGTTAATAGTACGAAAATCTTCACAATCAGTTGCTCCCGGTCTTTTTTTTTTGTATAGCTGTAAGTACAGATTTCAACAAATCATTCGGTAAATATCCACTATTGTAAATATCATTCAACATTTTGGTTAATATCCATCCATCCATTATGCACCATGCCGATAAGAGTGGGCGGTCATGATTCGCCATTTCACTCGATCACCAGTGTCGTGGATCAGTTCAGTGTTCTTGTCTCGACCATGCCACGTGGTGAAGCCATCCACGTATTTGCTTTTCTGTCTTCCTCTTGTTCTCTTTCCCTCGATCTTGCCAGTTGTTACCAATTTATTTCTTCTCATAACATGCCAAAAAAATTGTGACTGTCTATGTTTAAGTTCTCTAATCAGTTTACGATTTGCATTTGTTTCTTGTAGTTGGTTAATACGAGGGAAGTCAATAAGTAAGTCACAAATGGCTGTAGAAAAATCACTAAATATGATAACAACTTGAAACCAGTTTATTTTTATACATACATTGTCCCTTTTTTTCTCAACATAATTTCCACCAACATTGATGCACTCACTCCATCGTTGTATCAGTCCTCCCAAACCGGCTGTATAGAACTGCGTGCTCTGTTTTCTAAACCACGTGTTCACTTCACATTCAACTTCGGCGTCATTCGTGAAATGTTTCCCGCCAAGGTGGGTTATCAGTGTTTATGCGGACAAATGTTTATTCTGTAAAGCGGTGCATAGCTGGGTAGAAAAAGTTACGAGGGCGAGTAAATAAGGCAGTCACACAGTTCTGTGGGATGTCAGGTAAATGAAAACAAAGCACGCAGTTCTATGCAGCCGGTTTGGGAGGACTGATAAAACAATGGGATAAGTGCATCAATGTTGGTGGATATTATGTTGAGAAATAAAGGGACAATGTATGTATACAAATAAGCTGGTTTCAAGTTGTTATCATATTTAGTTATGTTTGTACAGCCATTTGTGACTTACTTGTTAACTTCCCTCGTATATCTATTCCAAATTCTCCCAATACTTGTAATTATTCTATTGAGATTCCATATGGCCCAGCTATTTTTCCTGTAATTATATGTTTGTTTGGCAGCGTCAGCGGCTGTTTTCTGTTAAAAGAATGTCTGTTTGTCTTTATGCATATGAATCTGGCACCATGTGTTCAATGTGACTGGGGCGGGTGGAAGGGGCCTTTACTTTGTTATAATGTCCTTAGTTGTGCCTAAATATTTCTTCTTCTTCTGCGTTCATCCGTTTTCGGACGTGATTGCTTTGTTCCTGTTTATAGCGGAGCCGCGATATTGCGCCTTTTGGCCGACACATCCGACTTCTGCGGGCATTTGTTGACAGGGTTAACCTTCCCGGGTGTTTCGAAGGACATTCGTACTCTCACTTGGACGTAGTTGCGTTGTGCTTGTTTACAGCAGAGCTGCACAATATTGACCCATTTAGGTCGACACCTCCGACTTCTGCGGGAATTGGTTGACCGGGTTAACCTTCCCGGGTGCCTAAATATTGTATTTGGGGAACTTTGACTTAGTGTAGCGATCTTCTTCTCATTCCTAATTTGTTCTTCTTACAGTCCATGCCTCGTGGCGTTGGTGATCATGTCTGCCCACAGCCTTCCTTCTCCTGCACTGTCAATCATTTCTGATACTGATGGTTCTCAATATCACGATACCAAACTGTCCAGCCTCTTCTCTCTCGATATTCCCCAGCCTAAAATGGGTGTCAGGAAATTTCCTGGGAGGTAAACGACGCCGGATTCAATGTTGTCAACAGCACTCAGGAGTCCTGTACTTTACAGTAACGTTTTACCAAGGACGGTTTCACATAACTATGTAAGATACAGAAAAGCACGTTGAGAACCCCCGGTAATGCAAATGAATTTCGCCAGTTATTTAGCATGTGGAAGACATACGGGGGCCCACCCAGTGAGACTGCATATTTTATCTTCTGTGGAAGTTTTATATTTTTGGAGATCTAGCGGTCACATCGCCTCCCACTAGAAGATAAAAATAAAAAGAAGATGAAAGACTTGAATTAATTTCTTCCATGCCTTGATGTCTTTCTACACACTGGAAATCTTCAGATACTCATCATTTTGTCCCTACACAACGATAACTAAAATCTGTTCAGTGAACGCTTGGAATCTTGGAGGACGGCTGTAAGCAAGTATGTGGGGGTGATATTCTCGCGCCATTTTGACGCGTAGTTGTAGCAGACGTAATCCACCTTCGAGCCGTATGGTATAAAACCTAATACAATGTAATGGATCCCCTCGCCTTCAATCCGCTTTAATTGTCAAAACTTGCTATTTCGTTCTGTGCTCCTTCAGTCCTGTATTGTTTCCAATTGTTACAGTTAGTTGCATAGCCTTTACAGGACGTTGCAGTCAACCCCAGAATGTTATGGTTGTTTGTGATGTCTTGGTAAGTTTATGATTTCTTGGCAAGTTTATGTTTAGTAGTTTTCCATTGCTTTCTGAACGACCAGCACCCATACCATTGAATGAAAACTAACGCAAGACGGTCTGCTTCCAAATCCCCCACAGATGTATTTCGAACGCGGTATGCAAGGTTTGGGAATGCAGGCTCAATCTAAACAAAATAGACCTCTCCTTAAATTGCTAATCTTTAAATCCATGGTGTATGACCTATTTTACAGGAGGACTTACGCGATTTGAAACTGTATCTTATTTTGTTTCTACGATTTTTTAAAATGTTAAGTGGGAGACTATTGCAGATGTAACCGAAGATCTTATTCTGGATTTCAATCGATAAAAGGGAAATAACACTTTATAACCAAGATGTTACATGTCTTTGTTATTTCCCCTATTCTTGCATTTTTTAAATAGAAACCGTACAGTGAATGTTGACAATTTGAGAAAGTTACAATTTTACGTTATATGCTCTTCTCTGATCTCTCGGTATGACCAATGGAATAGCAACTGAAATAAATGTACATGTATCGATTGTCAGACGTAAACATAGTGAAGGTTAACGGGCGGTGTTTAGTGCAGGAGATCCTGGCATATAATACCACAGCATCTAGTCTGATAATAGAGATGGGGGAGTTCAGTGTGACGTTCCGCTGGCTGAAGGACAAACAACGCATACATATCTTGATTATAATGGACTTACAGAGCATACTGAGAAGGGTGAAGACAGGCATGATTCGTGTATATTGGCACGATTCAATTGAAAGAAAAATCAAAGATAGGAAGCATCTGTTGGATCTTTTCTCCAGGATAATCTGGTGTTGTGGGGGAAACGAGCCTGCGGGCAGATTGGCTGGATCAGCACCGCTAGGTGGTGTATTGGTGCGTGGTCAGACAGACGGGATAGAGTCCTGTGGGATCATGGGTATAACATAGAAGAACAGATAAATCATCATAGCCTGTCACATCACCGACACATAACAGACAACTTATTTGGGGCATTTTCTTAAAGGCAAACTGATCGACTACATTGCACCGAGTTTTATCCAATGTCCATCCATCCATCCATCCATCCATCCATCCATCCATCCATCATGTGCCATGCCGGTAAGCGTGGGCGGTCTTTAAAAAAAAACCCCCACAGAACTCGAACTCCGTTGCTCCAGCGACAATCACCTGAAATCTTCCGGAAATATTGACCCGTAAACTGAATGACAGTGTCTGAAAGCGACCCAACGATCTTTGGAGGAAGAGGCACGCCTTTTTACCACTTCATCATATAAGTAAATGACCTCTTTTCAAACCATGCAGCGCATAGAGTATACTATAGTAGTGGTCGCCGTAGTCGTGAGGTTTCAACTTCATTGCAATGTGTCACCCCCATAATTGCTCAAAACATGCGTCAGAGAGAATCTCACGAAATGCTCATCATTGTCCCATGGGAACTAGTCAAGACAAAATTAGCTTCCACAAGACCAAACAGCAAGAGCACCGACAGTAAACAGGCCTTCAACTATATATGCAATTTGTTGCCGAAGAAGACTACACCTTACATACGCATTATCCCATAAGGCAGCCAACGGAGGGCCGGCAAAAAGCCGTCGGTCATTTTCTGAATCTGCACTTCACAACATAGCCACCGTGGAAACATACAACAAGCAGTACGAAAGAAATCCACAGCTCAGTGTCACATCAAGCACTCAACCCAGTAGCTGGGTGACAAAAGTGACAAAACTAAGTCCCACAAGTCCAAACAAGGGGAAATGTACGAGCAAACAGTGCTAGGAGATAATCAGCGCTTCCTATATGAGTTTGTGATGTCAACCACACATTTTTTATGGGCCAACTCGATAGGCGATGTCTTCAATATCATACCGCTCGCCGTCATTTTATAAAACATTTCCTGGCATCCATTCTATCCTGGGTCTAGGTGCGAGCAAGTTACAACAATGAAAAACATCCCTGCTTCAAAGGGGATTCAAACACCTGCCTGCCAGATCGGTAGGTAAACGTGTACGTCACTTCGTGGGCATTTCCTTAAGCAGGGCATTTACCTGAGTAGGGCAGTCATTTGTCCTGGCAGCAGGGCATTGCTGTTTAAGGGTGAAGGTCACAAACGATCCTGTAGATCGGGAGTTAAGGGGAACCCACCACATCGTCTCCCGAAGACATGTTTAGTGACATGTTATCATTTTACGGGAAAGGGAAAGGGGGGGGGGGGGGGAGGGGAAGTGACACTTTAGAAACACCTTACTTCTTGTAAATACGATGTACGTCTTTATTTGCCTGACTATCTCTGCCTGCCTGCCTGCCTGCCTGCCTGCCTGCCTGCCTGCCTGCCTGTCTGTCTGCCTGTCTGTCTGTCTGTCTGTCTGTCTGTCTGTCTGTCTGTCTGTCTGTCTGCCTGCCTGTCTGTCTGCCTGCCTGTCTGTCTGTCTGCTTGTGTGTATCTGTTTGTGTGTGGATCGGACATCAAGTCTCGTCAGACAAGGGCAAAACCATTGAAAGACATGTATGCACGCAAGAATCCCTCAGAAGTTGGATACCAAAAAAAAAGAATGGTCAGAATAGGCCGCTGCCAAGACTAGATTTCAGAATGTATAAAACCTACCTAGAAAAGTGTATCTCTAGCATTAATGATTCTGGTATACACATTCGAAGCTAGACGATGCTACAGATTTCGTGCATTGTCTTGAGAAGCCTCTCGTCCGATCTGTTAAAAGAAACTGTAGCACATATGGACATATAGGTGTACAACGAAGGTGATCTGTCACCAAAAACCAAGTGCACAGGTCTGCATCGTAGTAGAGCAAGGCACTCACTTAACCTGACAACCGGAAATTGCTGTTTAAAGGCGGGCGTCTCAAACGAACTATAGTATGTGGAAGGGAAGGGAAAACTACCACATCATCTTTCCAAGACAAAGTTTAATAAAATATTACTCTTCTACCATGCTGCATAAATGCCATATCAGTCTTCATGTCATCGACCGTTACACCGTGGGAAATCAAGCCGTATCGACTGAATTGTTTGATGTGCAGTGAGGACAATCTGATGACTAACTAACTAGCTAACCAATCAACCAAGCAGACAACCAACCAACCGACCAACCAATCAACAAACTAAGCAACCAACCAGCTAACCAACCAACGAGCCAACCAACCAACCAACCAGACAATAAGCTTACCAAAGTATCAGCCAGGTTAATAAACCAATCAACCATCAGTTAATAAACCAATTGACCAACTAACCAGCCAACCAATCAATCAACCCACCAGCGAGCCAGAAAGCCAACCAACCAACCGGCCAGTAAACCAGCCAACCAGAAAAGCAGCCAACAACAGCCAACCAACCAATCAATTAATCAACCAACCATCCATCCAACCAACCTACCTAGCAATCAGTCTGGCAACAAACCAACAAATAAACAAGTCAACCAATCAACCAACCTACCAACAGGTTTGGCAATAAGCCAACCAACCAACTAGTCGGCCAGCGAGCCAGTCAACCAACCAACGAACGAATCAACCAACCAACCAGGCACTAAACAAACCAACAACCAACCAGATAGCCAATAAACTTGCCAATCAACCAGGCAGCCAATAAACCAGCCAACCAACCAACCAAACAACCGTTCAACCGACCGACCGAACGATCGACCGACTGACTGACTGATTGACTGACTAACTGACTGACTGACTGACTAACCAGCTTCATATAGAACTGTAAACAAATAACCTAACATGACATTACAGGAAACGTTTTGCTTTGTTCAGTTACGGTTTTATGTTTTAGACTTCCCCGTTATCTCCATGTTTAGCATAAACACAACCCTGAAAAGAAACTGAAAATGACTGACTCATATAATGTTTCAATATATGACAATTCTTTTCATGTACTTTAATGTTTATTCAAAAGTTTCATAGCGTGAGCAGTCCAAAATTATTTCTGGGATGTTTAGCAAAAAAAATGCGAACAATTTCAAGTTGTATATGATATACTACTAGCCAGAGTACACGATGTAATGATCCTAAAATTTATGACATGATAAGCAAAGGAAAAACTGCAGACAAAACTGTGTTAGTTGCGTGTCCTTAACAGGACAATATAGTCAACTCTGGAATGTTTGTCTGTGATTTTCTATGGTCATTTACGCTCAATAGTTTGCCATAGCTTTCTGGATGGCCAACGCACATATGATTATGAAAATCAAGACATTGGTCATTCTCAGAATAGATTTCGTGGTATCAAATGCCAGGCTCTCCTGTACTTAGCATTGTCCATTAATTAACCTTCGATATGAACCACTCATCCACTTCTTTTGCCTCTTAGCACAGAGCCACCTGTATAGATGATTACATCACCTGGGCGCGAATTATCGTGTATCAATTGCTGCAGCTCTCATTTAGCCCTCTGCCTGCTGACCATTTCCTACATACCTGGTCCAGCGCGATTATCATCCTGCACAGATGTGACATTTCTTCAGGCATTTTGACCCATTAATCCCCTCTCTCAGTTGACGAAACTGAATACAAAAGTCCGTAATTTAGTAATCATACAGGCAACTAAAGACTCCATTGATCGATTCCTGCCTTTTCTTCCAGTAAGGATGCCTCCCATGACTGTCCTTTCTAAACCTTTGACGTTTAAAGTGGCCAAACAATTTCAGTTTCTGTGGCATGCTGCTGTTTATGAAGTAGATTTAATCTATATTCAGATGTCATCGGCAGCATTCTAAGAATGTTTTCTGCATATTTAAGTTCTAAACCCTCAAATTTCTTCTGGAGGTTAGTAAGGACGAATGGATAAGCGCGCTTGTTCTGACGCATCCGGTTGGCTGATGATAAGGTATGGGGTTCAACCACTACACCGGGCAGTTGGACTAAAATGTTGTCTTCTCGTTCTTGACTAGGGGGCGTAAATTACAAGTACCTCTGAGTCGGAGTGGGTTCGTCTGATGGCGAGGTACACAGGTGTTAGGGAAAGCTAAACCACACGCTATTAGAAGTATCCTGTATGAACTACGTTAGAGTTCAAAGCGAGTTAGCTTTCCTCTCCCCCCCCCCCCAATTTTGTTTTCTTTAATGATTGTTAAAACGGTCCACAATTCACATCTGTATGTTGCCTTTTGTATAATGTTCTCAAAATGTTTACTTGTAGTTGTCTGTTGGTACAGTGCAATATGACTGTAATTCCGTTTAATAGCAATCAATTACAACTAACAATCTTTCTTCGTGGTATTGTAATCAGATTCCAAACTAAAGATTACAAGTGACAGTGTAGTTGTTATTATTATAAAGTTAGTTGCGTGTCCTTTTACACCACTTTGAATTCAACCCCAGCATTTATTTGCTTTGTGTGGTTCACCAGGCAATATTATTACGTTTCGTAGTTTGCATTTGCCGGTCTCCCTGGCCTAGAATTAGCGACATTCTCCGTAATCCCGTATCCTCTCTGAGTAACGTGACGTGCGCAAGAATCGATGGCGGTTCTAGCCGCGTCGGTAACTTACGGGGTATATGAGCCGGTCGCTCAGAAAGCAATGGCAAACTACTGAGCGTAATCTTGTCAAGAAATCAACAATCAGCTGAAAGATGCCGATGTTGACAGCGATGTCCTGTAAAAGAATATGTGAAAAAAAAGTTTGCCTTTGCTTTTTTAACGCTAAAGACTAAATGTAGTTGTATATAAATTGTAAATCCGACTCTGTGGCGAAGGAGTTCGTAATCCTGCATACCGTGTTAGAAACACAGCTGCAGGCGATTTGGCAGCAGACAGCTTTGCGTTGGTTTTTAATAAAATGGTATGGGTGCTGGTCGTTCAGAAAGCAATGGCAAACTACTGAACTTTAAAATTTGTCAAGAGATCACAAACAGCCAAAAATACTAGGGTTGACTCTGAAGTCCTGTAAAGGATATGCAACTTAATACATTGTAAACGCTCTCTAGATTCGAGTAAATGATGTCACAGTCATAAAAATACACAGTAATTAAAGCACGTTCCGACTTTGTGTCTCATAAAATGTATAAAACAGTATATAAAAGTCCTACTTTTGATTTAGGTCAGTGATAAAAGCAAACATGGTCTGAATGCTGAAGGCTCAAGGCACAGAGAGTTTCTCTGCAATAATACACCAGTTGGCGTGGTCATAGAAGGTCTCAACAATTGTCAGCGAAGGCACGTAGCTGGTCACCAGATGGTCAAGTTCTCCCTTCTTGAACACGTGATAGTAACGGCTAAGGCTGTTGTCTGTGTTTGATTCTGCAGCTTGCTCGTTAGGCAGGGTTCTGGGTTTGTTACTGCGTCTCATTGGTTTGTGTTTTAGAATGTGAGTCGTGGCTCTTGAAGGCTGCTTATTGTCTGTGGATGAGCTTCGAGAGGTCAATTTAACATCTTTTTCTTTATTTGAGCTTCTGTCATTGCCAAGGACGTTTACTATGTGCGTCCTTTCATCTAGTCTATGTACCCTTTCACTAGACTGTTGTGTCATGTGAAATGACTGGGCAGCTAAGATTTCAGCTGAATGATGATTAGTTCGTGTGTCATATTTCGAAAGAAGTTTGTTTTCTTTATCTGCGGTGATCACACCTAACGATTTTTTTATGGAGTGTGGGGTTGAGGTAGTCCCTTGTTGAGCATTTTCATATGGACCAGCACTGATTGGACCTTCTGGTGCAACGTGGGCATTATTTGTTCGATTTTGGAAACTCACAAGCTGATTTTGTGAAGATAATTGAAGTTCTGGTTTACTATCACTATTGCTGGAGTATAAAATTTGGCATTTACTTTTACAGATCTGTCCTCCGACCCCATCGAAGGAGATTTGAAAATCCTCCGATACACATTTTTTGTCCAGACATGGTACGTTTGTCAAATCTATGCCATGTACCTCCTTAAATCCTTGAAAGTGTTTCCTCCTGCTTTTGGTGACGTCTTGTGCAGTAATTGATTCTGAGAATCCGCGATGTGAGGAAAATATGTTCTTTGATCGGCGCATTTTCAGCGTTCGAAGTCTTGAGTTCGTAATTTCGTCAGAAGAGTTTTCTGTATTTGCTGTTTCTTGTGTGATCGCTTCCTTGCTACCAGTGTCCAGGCTGCTCATGGGGAACTTTCTCATCGCAAAGTTAATTCTCTTCATTTCCGTAAATATAGATTTTGCCGATTTATCTAATCTCTTTACTATACTTTCTTCGGCAACGCCATCCCCCAGCAGTGTCATGGCGTCCGAGAGAGACAGCTGCTGGTTTTCTTGAAATTTTCTAACTCTCTTTCGTCCGTCCACATCCTTGTTATCCTGTGTTACGTTTCCTAGGTTGTCTTTTCGTGGCGCAGGTCGTCTCCCGCACCGTCGCGTTCTTTTCTTACTAAAATCAAGGGAATTTGGTCGTCTGACGAGCGTCCTTTTCTGTGGTAGATCTTGTGACAGGTTTAAAGCTTCATTATCTTTTAGGGAGATTTTAAGACGTTCCTTGTTGTCATCAGAAGAGGACGATGCAGAGGCAGTGGAGTAATGTTTGCAAGGTTTCCTGGAGCCAGCTCCCGACCGCTTATCAAACAATCCTGACCATTTTCGAGACAAGTTGTTAAAGAAAGATGCCTTTTTAACAGGAACTTGAGTGATATTTTCCACTTTAAACACATAAGGATCATCGGGGGCATTTTTAGCTTGATCTTGGGTGTGTTCAACGACCATTTCTGACACATCATTGACAAAATCCTGCCTACAGTTTTCTTTGTAATTAAAAACACTGATATTTAATTTGTCTGTTACTTTGTCCATATTAATTCTGTTGTCATCTACTGGCGTTTGAATATCATCCATAATTTCAAAAGCATCGTCGTAATTCCCGGTATCATGTTTACATGGGTCGATTTCGCTCATGAGGTCTGTTTTCTCGCAACTGTCCCGTTCTTTAGAGATTGCAAAAACCTAT
>JACEFZ010017183.1:0-26025 GCA_014155875.1 Cepaea nemoralis | reverse complement strand
TCAGCCACAGCAGGCTTCACCACAGAACCTCACTCCATACCGGGGGTCTCATGGCGAACCATGCGGTGATAACCACATCCACTGCCAGGCGTGGTCGAAGAAAGGCGAGTGTCAAGCCAACCCAGGGTACATGAGGACTCAGTGTAAAGCCAGCTGTCGTACCTGCAACCTACTGTACCTGCGACCCGGTGTCCTTTCCAGAAACGGCGTCGGTGTCTAACTGGCAAGTGATGGATTCGAACTCAGCTGATAACAGTATTTACGGCACACATTTTTCTTGTGTAGTGAAACCCGATTATATCTTGCTTTTCCATATTGGATCCAATATCTACTATTATAGGATAAGTGTTACATGGCAGAGTCCATTAGCACAATGATTACGTTAAACATCAATGAACAGATTGGAATCTTCGAGAGTAGGCCTTACTACCAAAGCCCTGACACAGTTTCAAAAACATAAATCCTACATGTTACATATGTATAGTATATGTGAATTTGACAGTGCACACGGTGGCATTCTCATGGGTGCTACATATTTCACAGAGCATTCTTGTTTATTATGTGAGCTGAAAGAGACGATCGGAGCACTATTCTATGTTTCACAGTTCTCTGAAGACGGTCTATCAATCCGGTAGTTAGTGTGAACATATTCCAAAACAAAACTAGTCATGTCTACAACCAGGATAGAAGAGAACAAACTGGAATATGGCTCGGTACCACAAGGTAGAAGAGGAAAGACTATAGTATGTCCCACAAACAATGCCTTCATTCACGATCAATTATTTTGACAACTTTTGCATCGTTATGCAATTTTTCCAGCCGTCTTATATTTACCCCCACCCAAGGAATATGTCTTTGATAGGTCCAAAAGCATCTTAAATCATTGAAAGCGGCAACATTTCTTTGATGTTTTGGGGGAAATGTAGTGAATTCACGCTAACAAACTAGTTTTACAGTAAACCACGTTATTTCTGGTAAGGACACAAGTACAAGGCGTAGCCAGATTCGTATGGGAGTGGGTGCAATAAAAAAAGTAGCTTAAAGTAGCATTGCACCGTGTTTTTATCCCATATGGCTCAGTCTCTTTCCGCAGGGCGGAAATCGTGGCACAAAGCACGAACTCCGTATCTCCAGCGACGACCCTCTGGATTCTCCGAAAAAATGCACTCGTGAAATGAAGGAATCGAACATACAACCCTCGGAGCCCGAATCAGACGGCTTGACCACTTCACCACGGAGACTCCCCAGAGGGGTGCAATGTGTAATATTAGTAAAGACAGAGAATGTAAAGAGGTATGGGGTAAATAATGTGTAAATTGACAGGAAAGTAGAAGGAATATATTTCTTACCTTATTTTTCATTTCCTTCTTGTTTCTTCAGCTGCTGGTTAATAATTTTACACAAGTATTCATGTTACTAGGATGCATTTAGCTTTTTATATTGAGTTTGTGAAAGCTTCCAAATAGCTGTGCGTTAATGTGTTTATGGAGTGACCAGAAATGACACCGCAATTTAGTCATCATGTTTCAATTTTTAAGGATCTGTTCAGCTGTCTGTGTAGTTTGTTCACACGTACACATGGGTGAAAGACCCGCTTTGAGTCTTCGTGAAAGACTGTCTACTCTGTTGTTTACCGTTCAGAGACGGAACATGATTATCTGTTTTGCACTATGAAAATAGTTGTCAGTGTCTCTGTAGTGGGCTTTCTTCTTAACGACCAAGATGTTGGTCCTCTTTTCATTGAAGTTTATAGATTGATTCGTATGCACGTGCGTTGTCCCCTAATTTGACAACGTGTTTGCTCTCATGTTTCTTGTTATGCCACTGTCACCGACCGTTAGGGTGTTTCTATTGAAATAGACAAAAATCCCTATCCAAGAGTTTGCCGACAGTCTCTAGAAATTATGGCTCGTTATAAGAATGTCTAAAGGGATGGTCCCGATAGGAGAGACTGGGATTCACTTGGTAGACAAAGGCAGAAGGTGAAGAACACTCGTGTATGTAGGAAGACCTAACACGAATGTCTAGTTTATCTGTCGGTGATCCTTCGTCATTTGATGAAGCCCCCTGTTTTAAATACTTTCACGCACTCACGCGCACGCCTTGCGTTCAAATGATCACGAGGGGAGTACGTTGGTACAAGTATAAAACAATACTACTCTTTAATAGTAAAAGAGATAATGAAAATTGTCGTTCAAGTGGTGAACTATGACAGTTACAATTATGTTACAGGTACAAAAATAAAACAGTTTTCTGATGCTTAGCTAGATCGCATATCATCATTCACACCATCCAGACAGTGACACACTCAGAACACATGTAGACACAGAGTCACCTGAGACAATCTGATCTCGGTTAGGAGTAGTGCTGGCTTTCGTTGGTATTATGTCTTGGAGTCGACCCTGGCATTCGACAGGTGTACGATGCTCCTCCGGATTCCAGGTTCCGTCTCCACTAGTTGGTGGCTCAAAGTTTCGGTAACCGGACCGGTTAGGTGTCAGCAGTATCAGCAGCGAGGCACCTTAAATCAAACAAACAGTTGCAGACTCCTTAGTGTCTTGACAATAGTAATGTGTCTGAGTGCTGGTGTTGTGTGTCTGTTGTGTATGTGTCAGATGCAGAATAGGAACAAAACATAATTCCTCTCTGCTATTCTGTATCAAAAGCAAAGGGCCAATAGCTCCTATTAGCTTGGCTATACATTGTATGACATGGTGATACAAAGTGACAAAGGGTCCAGAAGTGGACATATCCTAAGACCACATGGTCCATTGGGGTAAAACCAGTAGACAAATCTTTGTTTGAAAAAGGCATTACAAAATGTACATGGCTGTAAAACTTGAAGTGACTCATATGCAATAATTACTGGTGCATTCCTTAACACCATGGTGAGGAAGCCCTGGGCAGCCAGGATGTTTCCCTAGATAGCTAAGGAAAGGCCAACAATAATTCAACCTAATCCCACATCAATCATTAGGCATAAAGCAATCAAGTGTCGCCACGAAGTCGTGAGGTATGCCCCACATAATATATGAGCTAAAAGATAAGAAGGCCAGCAGGCAAGCAAGAGGGCTGAGATATTCCAGGCATTGGGCTTTAGGATGTCTCAGTTATCCCTTGTTGAGTTATTTACTCCCCAAATTCTGATTTCTCACCACATAGTTTTTGCTTTGAACTTATGACCGTCAGTGTCGTGTAGTTCGGCATGGCGGTGAATCAGGGGTAAGCAAATTTATGTTTGAATATAAATCGCCTAGTAATATTGCTGGCATGTGAGAATCATGTTCCACATGTCTCTTCTACTTCTGCCCACATGGCAAAATCATGTTATCATATTTTCAACAAAATATACACGTAAATACATTCACAAAATGCATATGAAAATAATCAGTAAGGTTTATACATTATATCTATATATTTTTATCTATAAATATATCTAGGCCTCACATGTTTTCTCTCAATGTCTCCCCTTTCAAATACCACGTGTCATAAATATACATGGTCGGGAAAGTTTGTGTTTTCCCAATATCAGAATATAAATGTGTACACACTTCTTACTATAATCATAATTATTATGTTACTACACTCACCCCCAGTCTTATTGCAGCAATAAAGATCTGTTTTGGTATAATCTACCAAAGATGGAGTTGGATTTGGCAGCCCACTTCCTGTAAGGTCTGCTTGGCACAGCAGCTATGGTCGTTGTGAACCGGACGGAAATTGTTAAGTCACAATTTCCGGTGCCGCCGTACTAATAGCATATCGCCGTATTCCCATTGCTAGGAAGTGACGGACCTATGTCCCCAGTCCGTAGACTTGGTATTAATAAGGGTTGAAGACAGGGGATTTCCCTTGTGACATCATTTGAATAGATGACGTGAAAATACACGCTGTCCCCAATGCACTGTGTAGTTTTATTGCAGAAAATGTCTGGTAGTCATTCTGACGTCATTATTAGTAATTTAGCTGATGTACTGAATCCATAATGTAAATAGTAATTCAGCTAACGTAATGTTGGTGGTATTCACATAGTGATCTAGACTCATCCCGTCACAGCCACAATATGTCAGTTTCCACCGCAATATTACTCTTCTGTTGGTATTCAATGCGTTTAGTGTGTGTGTGTGTGTGTGTGTGTGTGTGTGTGTGTGTGTGTGTGTGTGTGTGTGTGTGTGTGTGTGTGCAATACAGTTGTTTGTCACCGGTGAGGGCTTGCGGAATTGAAAATTCATCACGGTGGAATACAAACTGTTGCCATTGACACTATGCTGATGCTGTAATGTTTAGGGCCTGCAATTCGTCTGAATAGTTGGAGCAAAATATCCCAGTAAGTGTGTACGTAGATTAAGGTCTGCGATCTGCTCTGACCTTAATCTGTGTCGGACGATTCCAGTAGGTTGATGATTGCTCTCGGTTGCATAAAATTCAATCAATCCTTTCTCCAATAGTCCTCTTCCTCTTTCAACACATGGTCCTCACATTTTGTCCAGTAACTTTTATCAATATTTAATAGCGCGGACTGGGTTAGTATCTTGACGTCAGACAATTTGAATGTAGTATTGGCAGCTGCCACTTGTCCTTTAATTTTAGCCCACACAAGTTCTATAGGGTTTAAATGAGAAAGGATACGGCGGAAGTCTCAAGCACCTATGGCCATGCTCTTCTATCAACTTGTCGATTTGAAATTTCTTGCATTTTTGCGCCTGTTTTACAAGGGACAACTACTGTAGCTTGAAATATGTTTCTGAAAATGGTATATTTTCCCTTCGGAGTGTCACGAAAAAAAAAAAAAAAAACACTTGATGTTTCGATCGATGACAGAAAGACGTGAAGGTCGTCTACCAAAAACCGACAAATCCCTTTGATGAGTGGGAGAATGTGGAATAAACAAATCGCGAAAACTGTCTGCACACTGTCGGCATTTCTGTATGATGTGGGTTGTTCGAGAAACTGACAATAGCGCCATACGTCTGCCAGGCGGTAGTTAGCCTTTGAAGTGTAGACGAAATGTCTGAATACACGTCGGATGGATTATGTGATGTGGGAAAAAATTCCCTGGTTCACAGGCAGACAGGACTTTTGTTGTACGAGACAAAGGATTCCCAGATGAAAGCAAAGTAGACAGCGGGGTGATTCCACACTGTCTATAATAGAGGGAGAAAACCAGATTCTGGGCTGTACAACGTCTAGACAATTTGGTGACGTCACTCAAGCCTCGAAATTAAAACTAGTTGAGGTAAACAAAGTTGAGTTAGTCGACCACAAGTTCTGAAGTGATGAGGAGAGGAACGGCATTCTCAGTTGTGTTATAGAGCGAGATTATAATGTCAATTTGTTGATATAGATATATCGGCGGACATCGATCCAGTCTGTGATTATATAATCTCCATCTGCAACGAGAATTGCTATATGGTATTCTATTAATCATATTTAGCTTATTTTATGATTAGTGATAGAATGTATGATAAGTGCGGTGATAGAAAGTATCATAGGAGCGTCGGCACCAGTAGCCAATTGTGTAGTTTAAACTAGCCTGTGTGATACATCATTTAACTCAGGGAGTTAAGGCCAATGTAGTGGGACACTATTTAGAGATATTGAGGATGGTGGGGAGGGGTGGGGGAAATGTGAAATGGTAGGATCTTCCAGTAGGGCCTCTGCTGAGTTTCTACCCTATTCCTTTAATCTTTCCTTGTTTTACCATGACTCAGATAATGTGATGAGCTATTTGGCCGTATGACAGAGTTCGGTTCTCTGTTATAGAGCTGAGTGCTGCTATCGGCCTACACTCACCTAATGAAGGTCAGAATTGAGTTGCTCTCACCAGGGTGTTCTATTCTACAGGTTCCATCTGGGTGTGCTTCGATATTCCACAATGAAGCTAGAAACACAGTTATTGAAAATGATGGCTTGCAAACTGAAGACAGAGATTTCTGAGAGGCATCTTAAATTGGGTTTATACCTCAGTTGGTCTGCGGGATCCTGGCTTCAGATGAGAAGGACATGCTAATGATATGTGTGTTTATTAAGTGATAGTTTGATCACTGAACAGTCAGAACATTATAGATAATACAGATACCAGGAACACTCATATAACTATATACAACCTGGAACATTTAGATTGTGTTATTGAGATGGGGAATCTGTTATAACCAGTGACAATAGAACAATTCAGATTTCCCAAGTAACGATAACAATAGTGATAGAATTCTGTGATTAACAAATAGTTAATATCATAGGAGATTCACAGAGTATAGGAAATTGAAGAACAACATTAGACAGAGTTCGACATGGATGTCCAAGCATCCTAATTGTTCGAGAGACAACGGAGAAAGTCGTCACGTGACCGGACAAGCATCACCTGGGTGAGGTTGTCTGTCCGGAATACATGGTGCTGGTGTGTGCTCAGCACAATGATGAGAATGACTTTGCTCCTGGAAACACTGATCTGAGTCTATATACACCTTAGAATATACGACACACATTCTACACATTATACACACACACACACACACACACACACACACACACACACACACACACACACACACACACACACACACTTCTCCCACACATACTCTTTGCTTTAATAAATTTCTTAGATTTATTTGTTGAAGCTAGAGTTGTCAAGTATGTTATGTTGGGGAAGAATGAGAGGGGGCATGATCCTGGGGTGAGTAAGAGTGAGAAGAAGGTGTCTTTAGACTGAGGGAGTGCTGTGGACGGAGTCTGGTGGATATCTCCAGGATAGTGATATTGAATTAAAATAAATGTGGGTGTTGTTTCCCCTCACTCCAGGGACGACACTAAAGTAATAAAGCATTACTACTACGACACGGAGCCATATCTTTATTGGTTCCTTTGTGCCCGATGCCGTAGGTATTTTGTCTTCTTAGGCAACAACATTGTGATATGATGCATTGTCCATGATTAGACAAGACAGTCTATCAAGGGATGGAAGTACTGTATTTTCGAGCCAATCTCTAAATACATCACCATTGATCTCATTTTGATAATCCCTATTGTCTGTATGATTTGATACGAACACGAGCCCAGCATTCTGTAGTAAGCCATTATGAGTACTACCAGCATAGGCTATGACCAAACGCTGTCCTTTATTACTGGGCACATAACGCTTTATCTTTCCATCCATTGATTGACATTCCTTTTCACCTGTGTGGTGCGCATTGATCCACGTCTCATCCAAATACACTATGTCATAATTTTCTTTGCTCATTTCCCTTATTTCACGTAGGTATCTGCTTCTCAAGGCTCCTTGTCACCGACCGTTAGGGTGTTTCTATTGAAATAGACAGAAATCCCTATCCAAGAGTTTGCCGACAGTCTCTAGAAATTATGGCTCGTTACAAGAATGTCTAAAGGGATGGTCCCGATAGAAGAGACTGGGATTCACTTGGTAGACAAAGGCAGAAGGTGAAGAACACTCGTGTATGTAGGAAGACCTAATACGAATGTCTAGTTTATCTGTCGGTGATCCTTCGTCATTTGATGAAGCCCCCTGTTTTAAATACTTTCACGCACTCACGCGCACGCCTTGCGTTCAAATGATCACGAAGGGAGTACGTGGGTACAAGTATAAAACAATACTACTCTTTAATAGTAAAAGAGATAATGAAAATTGTCGTTCAAATGGTGAACTATGACAGTTACAATTATGTTACAGGTACAAAAATAAAAAAGTTTTCTGATGCTTAGCTAGATCGCATATCATCATTCACACCATCCAGACAGTGACACACTCAGAACACATGTAGACACAGAGTCACCTGAGACAATCTGATATCTGTTAGGAATAGTGCTGGCTTTCAGTTGTATGATGTCTTGGAGTCGACCCTGGCATTCGACAGGTGTACGATGCTCCTCCGGATTCCAGGTTCCGTCTCCACTAGTTGGTGGCTCAAAGTTTCGGTAACCGGACCAGTTAGGTGTCATCAGTATCAGCAGCGAGCTCCTTAAATCAACAAACAGTTGCAGACTCCTTAGTGTCTTGACAATAACAATGTGTCTGAGTGTTGGTGTTGTGTGTCTGTTGTGTATGTGTCAGATGCAGAACAGGAATAAACCAATTCCTCTCTGCGATTCTGTATCAAACGCAAAGGCCAATAGTTTTTATCAGCTTGGCTATACCTTGTATGACATGATGATACAAGGTGAAAAAGGGTCCAGAAGTGGACACATTCTAAGACCACATGGTCCATTGGAATAGAACATGTAGACAAATCTTTGTTTGAAAAAACATAAAATGTACATGGTTGTAAACTTGAAGTGACTCATATGCAATATTACTGGTGTATTCCTTAACACCATGGTGAGGAAAGTCCTGGGCAGCCAGGATGTTTCCCTAGATAGCTAAGGAAAGGCCAACAATAATTCAACCTAATCCCACATCAGTCATTAGGCATAAAGCAATCAAGTGTCGCCATGAAATCGTGAGGTATACCCCACAGAATAGACGAGCTAAAAGATAAGAAGAAGGCCAGCCGGCAAGCACGGGGCTGAGATATTCCAGGCATTGGGCTTTAGGATGTCTCAGTTATCCCTTGTTGAGTTATTTACTCCCCAAATTCTGATTCCTCACCACATGGGATTTGCTTTGAACTTATGACCATCAGTGTCATGTAGTTCGGCATGGCGGTGAATCAGGGGTAAGCAAGTTATGTTTGAATATATATCGCCTAGTAATATTGCTGGCATGTGAGAATCATGCTCCACATGTCTCTTCTACTTCTGCCCACATGGCAAAATCATGTTATCATATTTCAACAAAATATACATGTAAATACATTCACAAAATGCATATGAAAATAATCAGTAAGGTTCATACATTATATCTATATATATTTTTATCTATAAATATATCTAGGCCTCACATGTTTTCTCTCAATGTCTCCCCTTCCAACTACCACGTTTCATAAATATACATGGTCGGGAAAGTTTTGGGTTTTCCCAATATCAGAATATAAATGTGTACACACTTCTTACTATAATCGTAATTATTATGTTACTACACTCACCCCCAGTCTTATTGCAGCAATAAGATCGGTTTGTATAATCTACCAAGGATGCCACTGGATATGGCAGCTCATTTAATGTAAGGTCTGCCTAGCACCTCAGCTATAGTCATTGTGAACCGGACGGAAGTGGTAGTCACAATTTCCGGTGCAGCCGTACTATTAGCATATCGCTGTTTTCCCGTTGCTAGGGAGTGACGGCCATATACTTGGTATTAATGATAAGGGTAGTAAAACAGGGGATTTCCCTTGTGACCTCATTTGATGACGTGGAAATATGTGCTGTCCCCAATAGTACAGTGTGTAGTTTTAGTGCAGCAAATGTCTGCGTCGCCAATATGACGTCATTATTAGTAATTTAGCTGCCGTACTGAACCCAGAATGTAAATTAGGAATTCCACTATCGTAGTAGTGGTGGTGTTTGCATAGTGATCTAGACTCATCCCATCACACTCCTAAATGCGGTTACTCGCAAAGAATATTTCTACCGCCCTTGTACTTTCAAAAGGTGAAGATAATGTCTTTATAATTTTCCACAAGGTTGTTTTGGATAGCTCTATATTATTGTTCTTTCGCAACCAAACCCTAAGTTTTCTTACAGTCACTGTTTCTTTGGCATCCAGCATTTTTATAATGCTGGATGATTCCTGGATATAAATCCTAAATTTTATAATTTTAGGAGTCTCCGTGGCGAAGTGGTCAAGCCTGTTGACTCGGGCTCCAAAGGTCGTGAGTTCGATTCCGGGCCGCATCCTTCGGTTCACGAGTTAAATTTTTCGGAGACTTCTGTGGGTCGTCGCTAAAACTGTGGAGTTCGTGCTTTGTGCGATGCTTTCCGTGCTGCGGAAAGAGACCGAGCCATATGGGATAGAACCCGGTGCAATGAAGTCGACCATGTCGACTTTTAAAAGCATTTTTATAATAGCTCGCCTTATGACATCTTTGTCAAAGCTGTCTACAATAATCTTTCTACCTACCGTTTTGTTATTGCGTGGTGGTTTAATTTCAGATTCTTGCACCCATCGACTCAAACCCTGTGCATGCACTGTTCTTTTTTCGGAATTTGTTATAGTATAAAACAGTTTCCTGCCATCAGCTTCTTGACAAAAATATGTGTACAACTTCATAGCGATTCTTGAAGTGTACATCATTGGCACCTTGCCGTCTTGACAGACGATAGTTTGTGCTTTAAAAAGGCATAATAACTTTTAACTATGGCGGTAGCGAGTGTGACTGATAAGGCCAATTTGCGCTGTAAATGTCCGTTCACAGTGGGTGCATGTGAACACGTGGTCATTTCCACCATCATGCACCATCTTACGTCTCCAACGCTTGGTGTGTGACTTTTCTGCAATAATTTTCTCCTTTGACTTTATTCCATTTCTGATATTTGCCCTCCATGCAACACGTTCAGCGGCGACTTGCTCCCAATGTGCATTATCAATGCCTGTATCAATCATGTCCGGCTTACACACATCTTTGTATCGTAGTAGAGGCCGACCCTGAGATCTCCTACCCGTCTGTAATTCACCAAAAAAAGATGTCCTTTGGTATTCTACCATCATCCATCCTCCTAAGATGTCCTATCCATCTAAGTCTACGAAGACTGAGCATGGAATAAACTGTCACAGTGCTAAACCTTGCACATCAAACCTATTAACAGAGATGGCACTCACTCTGTTACAGTACATCTGGCGTCATGAAATATTAGTTAGTCGACTGACTACCCACCGCAGTTGACACCATTGAGACCATGGATGCAAGGATAACCTCCAAGGTATCACCCTCACCGTGTAGCGGTAAAAGACACAAGATCTATGTTGGTCGCTTATCAGCTTTACGAGTTGCGTGGCAGAAGTGTACACGGCAATGTAAAGGCTGTCAGTTTAGTTTTTTTTTGTTTTTTGGTTTGTTTGTTCGCATATCCTTTACATGGAATCGCTGTCAACATCAGCATCTTTCAGCTGATTGTTGATTTCTTGGCAAGATTACGCTCAGTAGTTTGCCATTGCTTTCTGAGCGACCGGCTCACATACCCCGTAAGTTACCGACGCGGAGAGAACCGCTACCAATTCTCGCGCACGTCACGTTACCCACGAGATTATACGGGATTACGGAGAAAGTCGTGTAACGACTAGACCAGGGAGACCGACTGTTAATTTAATACTGAGCACAATACATCAAGTGTGCCTATCTGTCAGCTAGTTGATGGACCTAGCTTCATATACTCCAGTCACCATGTACGATGTAGAAGCCACCACGTCTTCAAACTGCAAGTCCTCCCTGACAGAGGCAAGTCGAGGTTTCTTCTACACAGTAATACAGTGTATGGGGTTATTCTAGGAACGTATGGCCAGTTATCTGGTAGCGTCTGGTAATGGCAAGTGAGAGGTTTCTTCTACACAGTATACAGTGTATGGGGTATTCTAGGAACGTATGGCCAGTTATCTGGTAGCGTCTGGGTAATGGCAGTGAGAGGTTTCTTCTACACAGTATACAGTGTATGGGGTATCCTAGGAACGTATGGCCAGTTATCTGTAGCGTCTGGGTAATGGCAAGTGAGAGGTTTCTTCTACACAGTATACAGTGTATGGGGTATTCCTAGGAACGTATGGCCAGTTATCTGGTAGCGTCTGGGTAATGGCACGTGAGAGGTTTCTTCTACACAGTATACAGTGTAGGGGGTATTCTAGGAACTGTATGGCCAGTTATCTGGTAGCGTCTGGGTAATGGCAAGTGAGAGGTTTCTTCTACACAGTATACAGTGTATGGGTATTCTAGGAACGTATGGCCAGTTATCTGGTAGCGTCTGGGTAATGGCAAGTGAGAGGTTTCTTCTACACAGTATACAGTGTATGGGGTATTCTAGGAACGTATGGGCCAGTTATCTGGTAGCGTCTGGGTAATGGCAAGTGAGAGGTTTCTTCTAACACAGTATACAGTGTATGGGGTATTCTAGGAACGTATGGCCAGTTATCTGGTAGCGTCTGGGTAATGGCAAGTGAGAGGTTTCTTCTACACAGTATACAGTGTATGGGGTATTCTAGGAACGTATGGCCAGTTATCTGGTAGCGTCTGGGTAATGGCAAGTGAGAGGTTTCTTCTACACAGTATACAGTGTATGGGGTATTCTAGGAACGTATGGCCAGTTATCTGGTAGCGTCTGGGTAATGGCAAGTGAGAGCTTTCTTCAACACAGTATACAGTGTATGGGGTATTCTAGGAACGTATGGCCAGTTATCTGGTAGCGTCTGGGTAATGGCAAGTGAGAGGTTTCTTCAACACAGTATACAGTGTATGGGGTATTCCAGGAACGTATGGCCAGTTATCTGGTAGCGTCTGGGTAATGGCAAGTGAGAGGTTTCTTCTACACAGTATACAAGTGTATGGGGTATTCCTAGGAACGTATGGCCAGTTTATCTGGTAGCGTCTGGGTAATGGCAAGTGAGAGGTTTCTTCTAACACAGTATACAGTGTATGGGGTATTCTAGGAACGTATGGCCAGTTATCTGGTAGCGTCTGGGTAATGGCAAGTGAGAGGTTTCTTCTACACAGTATACAGTGTATGGGTATTCTAGGAACGTATGGCCAGTTATCTGGTAGCGTCTGGGTAATGGCAAGTGAGAGGTTTCTTCTACACAGTATACAGTGTATGGGGTATTCTAGGAACGTATGGCCAGTTATCTGGTAGCGTCTGGGTAATGGCAAGTGAGAGGTTTCTTCTACACAGTATACAGTGTATGGGGTATTCTAGGAACGTATGGCCAGTTATCTGGTAGCGTCTGGGTAATGGCAAGTGAGAGGTTTCTTTCTACACAGTATACAGTGTATGGGGTATTCTAGGAACGTATGGCCAGTTATCTGGTAGCGTCTGGGTAATGGCAAGTGAGAGGTTTCTTCTACACAGTATACAGTGTATGGGGTATTCTAGGAACGTATGGCCAGTTATCTGGTAGCGTCTGGTAATGGCAAGTGAGAGGGTTTCTTCTACACAGTATACAGTGTATGGGGTATCCTAGGAACGTATGGCCAGTTATCTGGTAGCGTCTGGGTAATGGCAAGTGAGAGGGTTTCATTCTACAAAGTATACAGCTGTATGGGGTATTCCTAGGAAAGTATGGGCCAGTTATCTGAGTAGCGTCTCTGGGTAATGGCAAGTGAGAGGTTTCTTCTACACAGTATACAGTGTATGGGGTATTATAGGAACGTATGGCCAGTTATCTGGTAGCGTCTGGGTAATGGCAAGTGAGGGGTTTATTCTACACAGTATACAGTTATGGGGTATTATAGGAAACGTATGGCCAGTTATTGGTAGCGTCTGGGTAATGGCAAGTGAGAGTTTCTTCTACACAGTATAAGTGTATGGGGTATTATAGGAACGTATGGCCAGTTATCTGGTAGCGTCTGGGTAATGGCAAGTGAGAGGTTTCTTCTACACAGTATACAGTGTATGGGTATTCTAGGAACGTATGGCCAGTTATCTGGTAGCGTCTGGGTAATGGCAAGTGAGAGGTTTCTTCTACACAGTATACAGTGTATGGGGTATTCTAGGAACGTATGGCCAGTTATCTGGTAGCGTCTGGTAATGGCAAGTGAGAGGTTTCTTCTACACAGTATACAGTGTATGGGTATTCTAGGAACGTATGGCCAGTTATCTGGTAGCGTCTGGGTAATGGCAAGTGAGAGGTTTCTTCTACACAGTATACAGTGTATGGGGTATTATAGGAACGTATGGCCAGTTATCTGGTAGCGTCTGGGTAATGGCAAGTGAGAGGTTTCTTCTACACAGTATACAGTGTATGGGGTATTCCTAGAACGTATGGCCAGTTATCTGGTAGCGTCTGGGTAATGGCAAGTGAGAGGTTTCTTCTACACAGTATACAGTGTATGGGGTATTCCTAGGAACGTATGGCCCAGTTATCTGGTAGCGTCTGGGTAATGGTCAAGTGAGAGGTTTCTTCTACACAGTATACAGTGTATGGGGTATTCTAGGAACGTATGGCCAGTTATCTGGTAGCGGGTCCTGGGTAATGGCAAGTGAGAGGTTTCTTCTACACAGTTATACAGTGTATGGGTATTCTAGGAACGTATGGCCAGTTATCTGGTAGCGTCTGGTAATGGCAAGTGAGATGTTTCTTCTACACAGTATACAGTGTATGGGGTATTCTAGGAACGTATGGCCAGTTATCTGGTAGCGTCTGGGTAAGTGCAAGTGAGAGGTTTCTTCTACACAGTATACATTGTATGGGTATTCTAGGAACGTATGGCCCAGTTATCTGGTAGCGTCTGGGTACTGGCAAGTGAGAGGTTTCTTCTACACAGTATACAGTGTATGGGGTATTCTAGGAACGTATGGCCAGTTATCTGGTAGCGTCTGGGTAAGGGCAAGTGAGATGGTTTCTTCTACACAGTATAACAGTGTATGGGGTATTATAGGAACGTATGGCCAGTTATCTGGTAGCGTCTTGGTAATAAGCAAGTGAGAGGTTTCTTCTACACAGTATACAGTGTATGGGGTATTCTAGGAACGTGTGGCCAGTTATCTGGTAGCGTCTGGGTAATGGACAAGTGAGAGGTTTCTTCTACACAGTATACAGTGTAATGGGGTATTATAGGAAACGTATGGCCAGTTATCTGGTAGCGTCTAGGTAATGGCAAGTGAGAGGTTTCTTCTACACAGTATACAGTGTATGGGGTATTCCTAGGAACGTATGGCCAGTTATCTGGTAGCGTCTAGGGTAATGGCAAGTGAGAGGTTTCTTCTACACAGTATACAGTGTATGGGTATCCTAGGAACGTATGGCCGAGTTATCTGGTAGCGTCTGGTAATGGCAAGTGAGGAGGTTTCTTCTACCAGTATACAGTGTATGGGGTATCCTAGGAACGTATGGCCAGTTATCTGGTAGCGTCCTGGGTAATGGCAAGTGAGAGGTTTCTTCTACACAGTATACAGTGTATGGGGTATTCCTAGGAACGTATGGCCAGTTATCTGGTAGCGTCTGGGTAATGGCAAGTGAGAGGGTTTCTTCTACACAGTATACAGTGTATGGGTATTCCAGGAACGTAATGGCCAGTTATCTGGTAGCGTCTGGGTAATGGCAAGTGAGAGTTTCTTCTACACAGTATACAGTGTATGGGGTTATTCTAGGAACGTATGGCCAGTTATCTGGTAGCGTCTGTGTAATGGCAAGTGAGAGGTTTCTTCTAACACAGTATACAGTGTAATGGGGTATTCTAGGAACGTATGGCCAGTTATCTGGTAGCGTCCTGGGTAATGGCAAGTGAGAGGTGTCTTCTACACAGTATACAGTGTATGGGGTATCTAGGAACGTATGGCCAGTTATCTGGTAGCGTCTGGGTAATGGCAAGTGATAGGTTTCTTCTACACAGTATACAGTGTATGGGGTATCCTAGGACGTATGGCCAGTTATCTGGTAGCGTCTGGGTAATGGCAAGTGAGAGGTTTCTTCTGACACAGTATAACAGTGTATGGTGTATCCTAGGAACGTATGGCCAGTTATCTGGTAGCGTCTGGGTAATGGCAAGTGAGAGTGTTTCTTCTACACAGTATACAGTGTATGGGGTATTCCTAGGAACGTATGGCCAGTTATCTGGTAGCGTCTAGGTAATGGCAAGTGAGGGTTTCTTCTACACAGTATACAGTGTATGGGGTATTCCAGGAAACGTATGGACCAGTTATCTGGTAGCGTCTGGGTAATGGCAAGTGAGAGGTTTCTTCTACACAGTATACATGTATGGGGTATTCCAGGAACGTATGGCCAGTTATCTGGTAGCGTCTGGGTAATGGCAAGTGAGAGGTTTCTTCTACACAGTATACAGTGTATGGGGTATTCCAGGAACGTATGCCAGTTATCTGGTAGCGTCTGGGTAATGGCAAGTGAAGAGGTTTCTTCTACACAGTATACAGTGTATGGGGTATTCTAGGAACGTATGACCAGTTATCTGGTAGCGTCTAGGTAATGGCAAGTGAGAGGTTTCTTCTACACAGTATACAGTGTATGGGGTATCCAAGGAACGTATGGCCAGTTATCTGGTAGCGTCTGGGTAATGGCAAGTGAGAGGTTTCTTCTACACAGTATACAGTGTATGGGGTATCCTAGGAACGTATGGCCAGTTATCTGGTAGCGTCTGGGTAATGGCAAGTGAGAGGTTTCTTCTACACAGTATACAGTGTATGGGGTATCTTAGGAACGTATGGCCAGTTATCTTATAGCGTCTGGGTAATGGCAAGTGAGGGGTTTCTTCTACACAGTATACAGTGTATGGGGTATTCCAGGAACGTATGGCCAGTTATCTGGTAGCGTCTGGGTAATGGCAAGTGAAGGGTTTCTTCTACACAGTATACAGTGTATGGGGTATTCCAGGAACGTGTGGCCAGTTATCTGGTAGCGTCTGGGTAATGGCAAGTGAGAGGTTTCTTCTACACAGTATACAGTGTATGGGGTATTCCAGGAACGTATGGCCAGTTATCTGGTAGCGTCTGGGTAATGGCAAGTGAGGGGTTTCTTCTACACAGTATACAGTGTATGGGGTATTCCAGGAACGTATGGCCAGTTATCTGGTAGCGTCTGGGTAATGGCAAGTGAGAGCTTTCTTCTACACAGTATACAGTGTATGGGGTATTATAGGAACGTATGGCCAGTTATCTGGTAGCGTCTGGGTAATGGCAAGTGAGAGGTTCTTCTACACAGTATACAGTGTATGGGGTATTCTAGGAACGTATGGCCAGTTATCTGGTAGCGTCTGGGTAATGGCAAGTGAGAGGTTTCTTCTACACAGTATACAGTGTATGGGGTATTCTAGGAACGTATGGCCAGTTATCTGGCAGCGTCTGGGTAATGGCAAGTGAGAGGTTTCTTCTACACAGTATACAGTGTATGGGGTATTATAGGAACGTATGGCCAGTTATCTGGTAGCGTCTGGGTATGGCAAGTGAGAGGTTTCTTCTACACAGTATACAGTGTATGGGGTATTCTAGGAACGTATGGCCAGTTATCTGGTAGCGTCCTGGGTAATGGCAAGTGAGAGGTTTCTTCTACACAGTATAACAGTGTATGGGGTATTATAGGAACGTATGGCCAGTTATCTGGTAGCTTCGTCTGGGTAATGGCAGTGAGAGAGGTTTCTTCTACACAGTATACAGTGTATGGGGTATTCTAGGAACGTAGGCCAGTTATCTGGTAGCGTCTGGGTAATGGCAAGTGAGAGGTTTTCTTCTAACACAGTATACAGTGTATGGGGTATCCTAGGAACGTATGGCCAGTTATCTGGTAGCGTCTGGGTAATGGCAAGTGAGAGGTTTCTTCTACACAGTATACAGTGTATGGGGTATTCCTAGGAACGTATGGCCAGTTATCTGGTAGCGTCTGGGTAATGGCAAGTGAGAGGTTTCTTCTACACAGTATACAGTGTATGGGTATCTAGGAACGTATGGCCAGTTATCTGGTAGCGTCTGGGTAATGGCAAGTGAGGGTTTCTTCTACACAGTATACAGTGTATGGGGTATTCTAGGAACGTATGGCCAGTTATCTGGTAGCGTCTGGGTAATGGCAAGTGAGAGGTTTCTTCTACACAGTATACAGTGTATGGGGTATATCCAGGAACGTATGGCCAGTTATCTGGTAGCGTCTGGGTAATGGCAAGTGAGGAGGTTTCTTCTACACAGTATACAGTGTATGGGGTATTCTAGGAACGTATGGCCAGTTATCTGGTAGCGTCCTGGGTAATGGCAAGTGAGAGGTTTCTTCTACACAGTATACAGTGTATGGGGTATTCCAGGAACGTAGTGGCCAGTTATCTGGTAGCGTTCTGGGTAAGGCAAGTGAGAGGTTTCTTCTACACAGTATACAGTGTATGGGGTATCCTAGGAACGTATGGCCAGTTATCTGGTAGCGTCTGGGTAATGGCAAGTGAGAGGTTTCTTCTACACAGTATACAGTGTATGGGTATTCTAGGAACGTATGGCCAGTTATCTGGTAGCGTCTGGGTAATGGCAAGTGAGAGGTTTCTTCTACACAGTATACAGTGTAGGGGGTATTCCTAGGAACGTATGGCCAGTTATCTGGTAGCGTCTGGGTAATGGCAAGTGAGAGGTTTCTTCTACACAGTATACAGTGTATGGGGTATCCTAGGAACGTATGGCCAGTTATCTGTAGCGTCTGGGTAATGGCAAGTGAGGAGTTTCTTCTACACAGTATACAGTGTATGGGGTATCTAGGAACGTATGGCCAGTTATCTGGTAGCGTCTGGGTAATGGCAAGTGAGAGGTTTCTTCTACACAGTATACAGTGTATGGGGTATTCAGGAACGTATGGCCAGTTATCTGGTAGCGTCTGGGTAATGGCAAGTGAGAGGTTTCTTCTACACAGTATACAGTGTATGGGGTATTCCTAGGAACGTATGGCCAGTTATCTGGTAGCGTCTGGGTAATGGCAAGTGAGGGGTTTCTTCTACACAGTATACAGTGTATGGGGGTATTATAGGAACGTATGGCCAGTTATCTGGTAGCGTCTGGGTAATGCAAGTGAGGAGTTTCTTCTACACAGTATACAGTGTATGGGGTATTCTAGGAACGTATGGCCAGTTATCTGGTAGCGTCTGGGTAATGGCAAGTGAGAGGTTTCTTCTACACAGTATACAGTGTATGGGGTATCCTAGGAACGTATGGCCAGTTATCTGGTAGCGTCTGGGTAATGGCAAGTGAGAGGTTTCTTCTACACAGTATACAGTGTATGGGGTATTCTAGGAACGTATGGCCAGTTATCTGGTAGCGTCTGGGTAATGGCAAGTGAGAGGTTTCTTCTACACAGTATACAGTGTATGGGGTATTCTAGGAACGTATGGCCAGTTATCTGGTAGCGTCTGGGTAATGGCAAGTGAGGGGTTTCTTCTACACAGTATACAGTGTATGGGGTATTATCAGGAACGTATGGCCAGTTATCTGGTAGCGTCTGGGTAATGGCAAGTGAGAGGTTTCGTCTACACAGTATACAGTGTATAGGGTATTATAGGAACGTATGGCCAGTTATCTGGTAGCGTCTGGGTAATGGCAAGTGAGAGGTTTCTTCTACACAGTATACAGTGTATGGGGTATTCTAGGAACGTATGGCCAGTTATCTGGTAGCGTCTGGGTAATGGCAAGTGAGAGGTTTCTTCTACACAGTATACAGTGTGTGGGGTATTATAGGAACGTATGGCCAGTTATCTGGTAGCGTCTGGGTAATGGCAAGTGAGAGATTTCTTCTACACAGTATACAGTGTATGGGGTATTCTAGGAACGTATGGCCAGTTATCTGGTAGCGTCTGGGTAATGGCAAGTGAGAGGTTTCTTCTACACAGTATACAGTGTATGGGGTATCCTAGGAACGTATGGCCAGTTATCTGGTAGCGTCTGGGTAATGGCAAGTGAGAGGTTTCTTCTACACAGTATACAGTGTATGGGGTATCCTAGGAACGTATGGCCAGTTATCTGGTAGCGTCTGGGTAATGGCAAGTGAGAGGTTTCTTCTACACAGTATACAGTGTATGGGGTATCCTAGGAACGTATGGCCAGTTATCTGGTAGCGTCTGGGTAATGGCAAGTGAGGGATTTCTTCTACACAGTATACAATGTATGGGGTATTCCAGGAACGTATGGCCAGTTATCTGGTAGCGTCTGGGTAATGGCAAGTGAGGGTTTCTTCTACACAGTATACAGTGTATGGGGCATTCCAGGAACGTATGGCCAGTTATCTGGTAGCGTCTGGGTAATGGCAAGTGAAGGGTTTCTTCTACACAGTATACAGTGTATGGTGTATTCCAGGAACGTATGGCCAGTTATCTGGTAGCGTCTGGGTAATGGCAAGTGAGAGGTTTCTTCTACGCAGTATACAGTGTATTGGGTATTCCAGGAACGTATGGCCAGTTATCTGGTAGCGTCTGGGTAATGGCAAGTGAGGGGTTTCTTCTACACAGTACACAGTGTATGGGGTATTCCAGGAACGTATGGCCAGTTATCTGGCAGCGTCTGGGTAATGGCAAGTGAGGGGTTTCTTCTACACAGTAAACAGTGTATGGGGTATTCCAGGAACGTATGGCCAGTTATCTGGTAGCGTCTGGGTAATGAAGCACATTGTTGTAGCTACAGTTCGACTAGTGATGAGTGACTTTGTGTACAAGCGGCTACACCAGTGCTGTCCTTGGTTGATTGATTGGTTGGTTGGTTGGTTGGTTGGTTGATTGGATGGTTGATTGAATGGATGATTGGTTGAATGGATGGTTGATTAGTTCATTTGTTGTTTGGATGTTTGGTTGAATGATTGGTTGGTTGGTTAGTTAGTTGGTTAGTTGGTTGTATGGCTGAAGACTTCTAGTGATAACTCTTAAATTCCGTGTTTGACGATCACTTCACCTGAGCCATAAACAGAATTTGCACCTGTCGGAGTGATGTTGGTGTAAATACTGTTCTCCCGACCCGATACCGCAGTGGGAAACTATGTGGCAGAGTTCTCCCTCCGCTTTCCAATCCCGATAAATAGCGGGGCATACACAACTGGAAGGGAAAGATAACCGTAATTAGGTTCTGATTGCTTTCTTGGGTCTTCCTAAACATTATCAACGCCAAGGTTTTTAAAAGGAGCTCCTTGAACCGCCTGCCTCGCGCTCCGTGAACCGCCTGCCTCGCGCTCCGTGAACCGCCTGCCTCGCGCTCCCCGAACCGCCTGCCTCGCGCTCCGTGAACCGCCTGCCTCGCGCTCCGTGAACCGCCTGCCTCGCGCTCCGTGAATCGCCTGCCTCGCGCTCCATGAACATCTTGCCTCGCACTCCGTGAACATCCTGTCTCGCACTCCGTGAACATCCTGCCTCGCGCTCCGTGAACATCCTGCTTCTCACCTCGTGAACATACTGCCTCGCGCTCCGAAGGTTGTGGGATCAATTCCGTACTCCGTCGTTCTGTTCATTAATGCAGTTTTCTCGGAGACGTCATTTGGGGATCATCGCTGGAGTTCGTGCTTTGTTTGACACTTTCGGCAGGCCGCCCTGCGGAAAGAGACCGAGCCATATGGGATAATACCCGGTGCAATGAAGTCGATCCTCTAGTATTTAAGCCCCCTGTAACCATTTGTCACGATCCAGACCCATAGCAACAGACATGGCATCGAAGCGTTGTAAGTACTGGTCAATCTTCTCTTTGTCTTCCTCATAGACCGCTAGAGGAAACTTCATAGCATGGTAACTATGTCCACCTACTGGGGTTGAGCCAGGGAGAGAGGAGTCTCCCACTGCCCCCTCAGTTTCCCCACTAGATTGCCTCTTAAGCTCGAGTTCCCGCATTCGGTACTCGTGCTCCCTTTTCTGAGCTTCTTGTTCAGCTTCCCATCTCCTAGCAGCTTGCTCCGCTTCAAGATTCTTTGCAGCTTGCTCAGTTTCCAGTTGCATAGCAGCTTGCTCAACTTCAAGATTCTTAGCTGCTTGCTCAGCTTCAAGTTTCTTAGCTGCTTGCTCAGCTTCAAGTTTCTTAGCTGCTTGCTCAGCTTCAAGTTTCTTATCTGCTTGCTCAGCTTCAAGTTCCAGCCTTCTAGTGGCTTCCTCAGCTTCTATCCTCTTACTTTCTAACTCCATCTTTTTCAATTCCATCTCGGCCTTCCGATCTTCCCTTTCTGCTTGACGAAAATCCCTCTCCACCTCCTGTATGTAATCTGTTAGTGCAGAACCCGACAAGCCTATTCCTTCCCCCTTGCCTTTAGTTCTGCCAAATCTAATTTAGGAGTGGCCATATTTCAGAGAAGTGAGTCAGCAGGTTGAGTGTAAATTCTCTAAACAATATATAGATATTCATTAATTAAAATGTATCTATATATTTAACACCACACAGCACAACACAAACCAATCTCTCAAGGACAAGAGTAGATTTAGGACCAAAGACCTAAGTAGACGTATGAAGTGTGAACAGGCAAGATATGTGTCTTCACTAATATGATATCACCGTCCCGTATCGAGAGATCCCGTGTCGAGAAATCCCGCGTCAAAAGATCCCGTTGTCTAGAGATCCCGTTGTCAAAAGATCCCGTTGTCAAAAGATCCCGTTGTCAAAAGATCCCGTTGTCGATCCCCCAGTAATGTCGTGTATTTATTTATACAGTGTCGTCCCTGGGGTGAGGGGAATCAACACCCACATTCTTTTTAACCCCATATCATTATTCTGGAGAATCCACTAGATTTCGTCCACAACACCCCGTCAATCCCTGGATACCTCTTTCTCTCTCACCACTCACCACTGGATCATACCCCCTCTCATTCTTCCCCAAAACAACATACTGCACAACTCTAGCTTCTAAAAATTAATAACAATTTAATTTAATGAACAAAAGTGTATGTATGTGCGAAGTGTATGTGTAGAATGTATGTCGTATACTCTAGTGTGTCTGCAGAATCAGACTGGACAGCTCAGGAGCAAAGTCTGATCATCCCGGTAATGGCCAAACAACATCATCATAGCTCAGCACACAATGACCTCACCTAAACGATGTGTCCCTCCTGCCAGATGTTGACTTCCTCCAGTAGCTCTTTGATAACCCAAATACCTGGTCACCAATCACGGATATAGTCCAATACTGATCCTGAATCGATCACACACAATGTTACTAAATGTCCCTGCCATTCTGAGATTTAACAATCCCTGTATCTTGAAAACACGGATCACTGTCACTTGAAACAAAATGATTCATTCCTAAATGTTCTAGAGTTTCACGATTACACAGTTAATAATTAGAGTTCCACAGGAATCTAATAACTGAGAAGAACGCTATGTTCGTTGTTCCTGTTCCCCTTATAACCCATATTGTTCTTTTTACATGTGGTATGGAAAATAATTTCACTCAACTTCCATGAACCCGATCACTAAGGAGTCATTTCCAGATAGTTATCTGTTTCTGCTCAACAGAGCCATGTTCCTTTATACCCTCTTGATTATGGGCCCAGAGCAAAAGCCGCTGAATAAAACCTCCTTCACTGAATCATCCAGAATCTTAAACAGTGAGTGTTCAGCTTGTTTTCTTCATAACCGGAGTGGAACCTGTGAAAGAGAGTACACACCTGGTGAGAGCAACCCGACACTGACCCCTATTAGATGAGTGCAGGCCGATGGCCGCACTCAGATATTAAACAGAGGACTAAACTCTGTCATAGGGCAGAGGAGCTCATCACATCGGTCTGAGTTAAGGTAAGACAAGGAAAGACCAAAGGCACAGTGCAGAACCCCAATAGACACCCCACTGGAAGATCCCACCATTGGACATTTCCCCCATCCCCTAACCATCCCCAATCTCTCCAACTATCATCCCACTACACTATTCTCAACCAGCTGAGCCAATTGACATCTCACACTGGCTAGTTTAACAACGCGACTGCCTGCTGTCGCCGACACTCCTAGAATACCTAACCACAAAGCAACAACACTATGCTCAAGTCCTAAACTCTATCTATCACTAGACTATCCTACATTACTTATACCTAAGCGCTATCTAGTGAATACCTTATGCAAACCAGCTCTATCCTGAATTGAATCTACACATTGCCATGCAAGACACATGTTCATCAACTTTAATTGACACAGAATACAATAGAAATCTTTCCTAAATTTGAACAGAGCTAGCCAAACACTTCAGTCTAGTTTAATTCCATTTTTCCCACTGGCGGCAAATAAGTTATGTTTCCTCCAGTCGGAGATTGTCCGAGTGACGTCATTCGCTGTCAACAACAGGTGGTCTTGGCGGCAACCAAATCAAAACGGCGTTTTTCCTTTCATCTTGTGATTCGGGCAAACTAACATGCCGACAATTTTCCTGTGTCCTGGAAAATCTCAAGGACTTTTGGTTTCGTTTGATCCGATGGAAGTGTTCCCCCCCCCCCCCCCCCCCATCAACAAAGAGTTGCAGCTGTCTCTGTAAATATATCATCTGATCGTTAACTCCAGTGGTCCCGTGACAGGCTCTCTAGAGTTTGTCGTTGGTCTAAAATCCTCCCGGTCTTTACCCACACAGTCCTGGTCAATTCATATTTGATTGTTTGTTTACTGAACTTCTTTCATTTGGTGCTGGGTTGTTGTTTGATTGTTTGTTTACTGAACTTCTTTCATATGGTGCTGGGTGGTTGGGCTTCGTTGCCGTGCTCACATCTCCCCTTCCCAGATCTTGCTCATCTGTATCTTCATCTGTGTGATCTGGCATAGTAGTTGTTTCTTGTAACAGCAGCGAAAACCATCTAGCTGCCTCCGACATCTCCATCGCTCTTCCTTACAGGTTAGATTTGCTGTGACAGAGACTGTTATTGTGTCTATGCACTGTTAGATGTACGGGCGGCCCAGGTATCTGCCTCAGTCTTGTCAGAAAGTACAAGCTCATTTTCTGAGTGCTTTCGGCATTGCAGTTGGTGACTTATGGTCAGTAGGCATTGGCTGAAGCGGTGTGCTTCTTTTGCACAGTATTGGCACATGCATGTCTTACTGTGGCAATTGCTTTACTGACATCGTGACATAATGCAGAGAAGCTTAAATAATGAAATCTCAACATGAAACGTGAGGGAATAATCAAACTAACAACTAAACATTGACGGCGAAGATCTGTGAATAATACATAACATATATTGACAGCAAACAGCAGCCATAAAAATCAACAACATTGTAAGAACATGTCAATGCATAAGGAAGGGGTTTAGACACGGATGTATAATGTAGTATCCTGATTTGTTTTATTGTACAATCAACACATAATGAGATCTTCAGAAAATATGCCAGGAATCCTGGTTGGTTGACGTAACTTTTGGACTTACTGTTTCGGATCTTGGGTGCGGTGCTGTCACATCCTCAGTAATTGCAGTTACGGTTACATCATTCGTTATTCTTTCGTCTGCTGGTGTTGATGAGGCTATTTCTGTCCGTTGTGGTTCTGTAGCATTTTATTTTGTGTTGGTGCCATGTTAGTTTGCTGTTTCTTCTCAATCCTTGGTTATCTGATACACCTGCTGTCACCGGTGTAAATGATGTTTTGTTTTCGGTTCTTGTTCGGACTATTTCCATCTTGTCTAATAAATATGCTGACTTTATGTCGACAGAGCACTTGCAATTACGAAATCACGTTTTGTTATGTAAGAAGCTTTTTAATAAAATGTGCTACCGCTCAAAAATTTGTGAGTACATAATTTTGAAAAGACACACCAATTTACAAATCGGTGTGCTTTCTCGTTGCCCGAATGTCGCAATATAGTGATTCAGGAGCAGTCTCGCCTTAGATGCGTGCTGAGTCTGCATTAGTATGGGAAACTATCTATATAAATATATCTTTGGGAAACCTGGAATGTGGTTCACTTCTTGGTCACATGAGTCAACAGTATAGCGCTTGTACAATAGCAATTGACACTGAATGAGAGTTCTGCCACTGAGTGTAAAGGATACTTGCACATTGCATGTATTAGTTTGATACTTACGCCAGGCTAAAGCACTCTGATGATGCAGTTATCAAGAAGTAGGTACCCAATAGTTCAAAATACCAGAAATGGTAGGGGTGGGGAAGAATGACATGATCCAAGTCTAGATCTGGAAGAAATGAAAATGAAAGAAACACAGCACAGAATCCAGCATGAGGTGGCCAACATGGTTCAAATATAGTAAGAGAACTAGGAAATACTGCACGCAATACAAACTGAAAGAGAACAGCTAAATAACGTGAAGGGCTAATCAAAACTAAGCTAGCTGAAGCCACGCTAAAGACAACCGAGAAACCATAAGCTGAAACCAACAACTCATTCTAATTGACCAACAAATTCAATGGAAAGCCAGTTTTCACACTGAAAGAGAAACCTGACGAAATCCAAGAGCCGACACCGATAAGCATCAAACTGAAGCCAGCAACCGATTCGCATGCGCCAAAAATGTAGATAATCTCATGCAGAATGAGTACAACGAAGAAGTCTTACAGATGGCTGCACTGTGACAAAA
>JACEFZ010017182.1:0-16259 GCA_014155875.1 Cepaea nemoralis | reverse complement strand
TTTTTAAAAAAAAGAAAAATAGCTTGTGTAGGGCGTGGCAGGTAATAAAATTTCCACGAACATATAGTCGTTGTGGGGGGGCGTGGCGGGGATTATAAATTCCCAGAAAATAAGTCTTTGTGAGGGGTGGCGGGGATATAAAATCCCAGAACATATAGTCTTTGTGTAGGGCGGGGCGGGAATATATAATACCCCCAAAAAACCATATAGTCGTTGTGTAGGGGTGGAGGATATATAATATCCAAAAATATAGTCGTTGTGTAGGGCGTGGGGGGGAAAATTAATACCACAGAATATAGTCGTTGTGTAGGGCGGGCAGATAAAATTAATACCCACAGACCAAAAGTCGTTTTTGGGGGGCGGGCAGAGTATAAAAATTCCACAGACCATATAGTCTTTGGTGGGGCGTGGCAGGAAAATTTTAATATCCACAGCCATATAGTCGTTGTGTAGGGCTGGGGGGGTATATAAAATATCCACAGACATAAGTCGTGGACGGGCAGAGTATATATATATCACAGAACATATAGTCGTTGTTAGGGCGTGGCAGGTATATAAAATCCACAGAACATATAGTGTGTGTAGGGCGTGGCAGATATAATATCCACAGAACATATAGTCGTTGTGTAGGGCGTGGCAGGTATATATATACACAGACTATATAGTCGTGTGTAGGGCGTGGCAGATATATAAATCCACAGAACATATAGTCGTTGTGTAGGGGGGCAGGATATATAATATCCACAGAACTTAGTCGTTGTGTAGGCGTGGAGATATATAATCAAAATATAGTCTGTAGGGCTGAGGTTTATACCGGCAGCATATAGTCTTGTGTAGGGTGAGGTAAATATATAAGACCATATGCGTTGTGTAGGGCGGGCAGAGTATATATAATATCCACAGACATATAGTCGTTGGTAGGGCGTGGCAGGTATAATAATATCCACAGAAATATCTTGGTAGGGGTGGCAGGTATATTAATATCCACAGAACATATAGTCGTTGTGTAGGCGTGGCAGATATATATATCACAGACATAAGTCGTTGTGTAGGGCGTGGCGGGTATAATAATATCCACAGAACATATAGTCGTTGTGTAGGGCGTGGCAGGTATATATCCACAACATATAGTCGTTTGTGGGCGTGGCAGAGTATATATATATCCACAGACATATAGTCGTTGTGTAGGGCGTGGCAGGTATATAAATCACAGAACATATAGTCGTTGTGTAGGGCGGCAGAGTATATATATATCCACAGACCATATAGTCGTTGTGTAGGGCGTGGCAGGTATATATATATCCACAGACTATATAGTGTGTGGGGGGGAGATTATAAAACCACAGACATATAGTCGTGTGTAGCGGGCAGGTATATATAATATCCCAGAATATAGTCGTGTGTAGGCGTGCAGATATATAATATCCACGAATATAGTCGTTGTGTAGGCGGCAGGTATAATATCCACAGACATATATCGTGTGTAGGCGTGGGATATTAAATCCACAAATATAGTCTTGTGTGGGCGTGGCGGGATATAATATCCACAGACATATAGTCGTTGTGTAGGCGTGGCAGAGTATATATATATCCACAGACATATAGTCGTTGTTAGGGCTGGCAGGTAATATTATCCACAGAACATATAGTCGTTGTGTAGGGTGGCAATATATAATATCCACAGACATATAGTCGTTGTGTAGGGCGTGGAGAGTATATATAATTCACAGACATATAGTCGTTGTGTAGGCGGGCAGTTATATAAATCCACAGACATTGTGTTGTGTGGCGGAGTATATAATACCAAGACAATAGTCGTGTGTAGCGTGGCAGATAATAATATCCACAGACATATATCGTTAGCGGCAGAGTTATATACGCAGATATTTGTTAGGGCGTGAAGTCTTGTGTAGGGCGTCAGAGTATATATAATATGTAGGGCGTGGTTATATAGGCAGACATATATTCAGTTGTCGTTGTGTGGCGTGGCAGGTATATATAATCCACAGAAAAATATGTTAGTGTGTGTAGGGCGTCATAGTATATAATATCCACAAACTATGGGTCGTTGGTATTCGTGCCACAGATATAAAATATCCACGATATAGTCGTGTGTAGGGTGGCAGATATATATAATATAAAGAACATATAGTCGTTGTGTAGGGCGTGGCAGATATATAATATCCACAGAACATATAGTCGTTGTGTAGGGCGTGGCAGAGTATATATAATATCCACAGAACATATAGTCGTTGTGTAGGGCGTGGCAGAGTATATATAATATCCACAGACCATATAGTCGTTGTGTAGGGCGTGGCAGGGTATATATAATATCCACAGAACATATAGTCGTTGTGTAGGGCGTGGCAGAGTATATATAATATCCACAGAACATATAGTCGTTGTGTAGGGCGTGGCAGAGTATATATATATCCACAGAACATATAGTCGTTGTGTAGGGCGTGGCAGAGTATATATAATATCCACAGACCATATAGTCGTTGTGTAGGGCGTGGCGGGGTTTAATATAATATCCACAGAACATATAGTCGTTGTGTAGGGCGTGGCAGAGTATATATAATACCACAGAACATATAGTCGTTGTGTAGGGCGTGGCAGGGTATATATATATCACAGAACATATAGTCGTTGTGTAGGGCGTGGCAGGTATATATAATATCCAAGAAACATATAGTCGTTGTGTAGGGCGTGGCAGAGTATATATAATATCCACAGACCATATAGTCGTTGTGTAGGGCGTGGCAGAGTATATATAAATACCACAATATATCGTCGTGTGTAGGGCGGAGATATATATAATATCCACAAAACCATATAGTCGTTGTGTAGGGCGTGGCAAGGTATATATAATATCCACAGAACATATAGTCGTTGTGTAGGGCGTGGCAGGGTATATATAATATCCACAGAACATATAGTCGTTGTGTAGGGCGTGGCAGGGTATATATAATATCCACAGAACATATAGTCGTTGTGTAGGGCGTGGCAGGGTATATATAATATCCACAGAAAATATAGTCGTTGTGTAGGGCGTGGCAGATATATAATATCCACAGACCATATAGTCGTTGTGTAGGGCGTGGCAGAGTATATATAATATCCACAGACCATATAGTCGTTGTGTAGGGCGTGGCAGAGTATATATAATATCCACAGAACATATAGTCGTTGTGTAGGGCGTGGCAGAGTATATATAATATCCACAGACCATATAGTCGTTGTGTAGGGCGTGGCAGAGTATATATAATATCCACAGAACATATAGTCGTTGTGTAGGGCGTGGCAGAGGTATATATAATATCCACAGGAACATATAGTCGTTGTGTAGGGCGTGGCAGGGTATATTAATATCCACAGAACATATAGTCGTTGTGTAGGGACGTTGGCATGAGTATATATAATATCCACAGAACATATAGTCGTTGTGTTAGGGCGTGGCAGAGTATATATAATATACCACAGACCATATAGTCGTTGTGTAGGGCGTGGCAGAGTATATATAATATCACAGAACATATAGTCGTTGTGTAGGGCGTGGCAGAGTATATATAATATCCACAGACCATATAAGTCGTTGTGTAGGGCGTGGCAGGAGTATATATAATATCCACAGAAACATATAGTCGTTGTGTAGGGCGTGGCAGAGTATATATAATATCCACAGACCATATAGTCGTTGTGTAGGGGCGTGGCAGAGGTATATATAATATCCACAGACCTATATAGTCGTTGTGTAGGGCGTGGCAGAGTATATATAATATCCACAGAACATATAGTCGTTGTGTAGGGCGTGGCAGGGTATATATAATATCCACAGAACATATAGTCGTTGTGTAGGGCGTGGCAGATATATAATATCCACAGAACCATATAGTCGTTGTGTAGGGCGTGGCAGAGTATATATAATATCCACAGACATATAGTCGTTGTGTAGGGCGTGGCAGGGTATATATAATATCCACAGAACATATAGTCGTTGTGTAGGGCGTGGCAGGGTATATATAATATCCACAGAACATATAGTCGTTGTGTAGGGCGTGGCAGGGTATATATAATATCCACAGAACATATAGTCGTTGTGTAGGGCGTGGCAGGGTATATATAATATCCACAGACCATATAGTCGTTGTGTAGGGCGTGGCAGAGTATACATAATATCCACAGACCATATAGTCGTTGTGTAGGCGTGAGTCAGAGTATATAATATCACAGAACATATAGTCGTTGTGTAGGGCGTGGCAGAGTATATATATATCCACAGACATATAGTCGTTGTGAAGGGCGTGGCAGATATATATATATCCACAGACATATAGTCGTTGTGTAGGCGTGGCAGAGTATATATAATATCCACAGACCATATAGTCGTTGTGTAGGGCGTGAGAGTATATATAATTCCACAGACATATAGTCGTTTGTAGGGCGTGACAGGATATATAATATCACAGACATATAGTCGTTGTGTAGGGCGTGGCAGAGTATATATATTCCACAGACATATAGTCGTTGTTAGGCGTGGCAGGTATAATAATATCCACAGACTATAGTCGTTGTGTAGGGTGCAGAGTATATATTTATCCACAGAATATAGTCGTTAGGGCGTGGCAGAGTATATATATATCCACAGACTATATAGTCGTTGTGTAGGGCGTGGCAGAGTATATATAAATCCACAGAACATATATTCGTTGTGTAGGGCGTGGCAGGTATATATAATCCAGAAATATAGTCGTTGTGTAGGGCGTGCAGAGTATATATATATCCACAGAACATATAGTGTTGTTTTGGGGCGTGGCAGAGTATATATAATACCCACAAAACCATATAGTCGTTGTGTAGGGCGTGGCAGGTATATATAATATCCACAGCCCATATAGTCGTTGTGTAGGGCGTGGCAGAGTATATATAATATCCACAGAACATATAGTCGTTGTGTAGGGCGTGGCAGGGTATATAAAATATCCACAGAACATATAGTCGTTGTGTAGGGCGTGGCAGAGTATATAAATATCCACAAAACATATAGTCGTTGTGTAGGGCGTGGCAGAGTATAAAAATATCCACAGACCATATAGTCGTTGTGTAGGGCGTGGCAGAGTATATATAATATCCACAGAACATATAGTCGTTGTGTAGGGCGGGGCAGGTATATATAATATCCACAAAACCATATAGTCGTTGTGTAGGGCGTGGCAGAGTATAATTATATCCACAGACCATATAGTCGGTTGTGTAGGCGTGGCAGAGTATATATAATATCCACAGAACATATAGTCGTTGTGTAGGGCGTGGCAGAGTTATATATAATATCCACAGAACATATAGTCGTGGTAGGGACGTGCAGAGTATATATAATATCCACAGAACATATAGTCGTTGGTGTAGGGCGTGGCAGAGTATATATATATCCACAGACCATATAGTCGTTGTGTAGGGCGTGGCAGAGTATATATAATATCCACAGAAACATATAGTCGTTGTGTAGGCGTGGAAGAGTATATATAATATCCACAGAACATATAGTCGTGTGTAGGGCGTGGCAGAGGTATATATATATCCACAGAACATATAGTCCCGTTGTGCTAGGGCGTGGCAGAGTATATATAATATCCACAGACATATAGTCGTTGTGTAGGGCGTGGCAGGGTATATATAATATCCACAAAACCATATAGTCGTTGTGTAGGGCGTGGCAGGGTATATATAATATCCACAGAACATATAGTCGTTGTGTAGGGCGTGGCAGGGTATATATAATATCCACAAAACCCATATAGTCGTTGTGTAGGGCGTGGCAGGGTATTAAAATATCCACAGAAATATAGTCGTTGTGTGGGGCGGGCAGATATAAAATATCCACAGAAAATATAGTCGTTGTGTAGGGCGGGCAGATATATAAATATCCACAGCCCATATAGTCGTTGTGTAGGGCGGGCAGGGTATATAAATATCCACAAAACATATAGTCGTTGTGTGGGGCTGGCAGGGTATATATAATATCCACAGAACATATAGTCGTTGTGTGGGGCGTGGCAGGGTATATAAAATTCCAAAAATTGGTTTTTGGGTGGCGGGATTATATAAACCAAACTTGTTTTGGTGGCGGGATAATATAAATATAAGCTTGTGGGTGGGCGGATATTTTAAAACCAAGCTTGTGGTGGGGGGTAAAGAAATAAAATTCCCAGAAATATATCTTTTTGGGGCGTGGGGGGGAAATTATAAACCAAACTTTTTGTGTGGGGGGGGGGAATATAATATCCAAAAAATATGTTTGTGGGGGGAAATATAATATCCCAAACCAATATGTTGTGTAGGGCGGGCAGGGTATAATAATACCCACAAAACCATATATCGTTGTGTAGGGCGTGGCAGGGTATAAAAATATCCACAAAACATATAGTCGTTGTTAGGGCGTGGCGGGTTTAAAATTTTAAATCCACAAAACATAAGTCGTTGTGTAGGGGTGGCAGGTTTATATAATATCCACAGAAATATAGTCGTTGTGTAGGGGTGCGGGTATATCAATATCCACAGAACATATAGTCGTTGTGTAGGGCGTGGCAGGTATATATAATATCCACAGAATATATAGTCGTTGTGTAGGGCGTGGAGAGTATATAATATCCACAGAAATACAGTCGTTGTGTAGGGCGTGGCAGGGTATATATAATATCCACAGAAATATACGTTGTGTAGGGCGTGGCAGGGTTATAATATCCAAACATATAGTCGTTGTGTAGTCGGCGGTTTATAGAATATCCACAGACATATAGTCGTTGTGTAGGGCGTGGCAGAGTATTTAAATCCACAGAACATATAGTCGTTGTGTAGGGCGTGGCAGATATATATATACCCGGACAATAGTCTTTTAGTCAGGCAGAGATAAAATTATACAGAAATATGTGTTTAGGGCGTGGCAGAGTATATATAATATCCAAGAACATATAGTCGTTGTGTAGGGCGTGGGGTATAAATCCAGAGATATATAGTGTTTTAGGGCGTGGCAGTATTATATAGCCAGACATATAGTCGTTGTGTAGGCGGCAGAGTATAATATATCCACAGACATATAGTCGTTGTGTAGGGCGTGGCAGAGTATATATATTCCACAGACATATAGTCGTTGTGTAGGCGTGGCAGATATATAATATCCACAGACATAGTCGTTGTGTAGGCGTGCAGGTATATATAATATCCACAGACATATAGTCGTTGTGTAGGGCGTGGCAGGGTATATATAATATCCACAGAACATATAGTCGTTGTGTAGGGCGTTGCAGAGTTACTATAATATCCACAGACCATATAGTCGTTGTGTAGGGCGTGGCAGAGTATATACTAATATCCACAGAACATATAGTCGTTGTTGTAGGGCCGTTGGCGAGTATATATAATATCCACAGACCATATAGTCGTTGTGTAGGGCGTGGCAGGTATATATAATATCCACAGAACCATATAGCGTTGTGTAGGGCGTGGCAGGGTATATATAATATCCACAGAACATATAGTCGTTGTGTAGGGCGTGGCGAGTGTATATATAATATCCACAGAGAACATATAGTCGTTGTGTTAGGCGTGGCAGGGTATATATAATATCACACAGAGCACTTTTACTAGTCGTTGTGTAGGGCGTGGCAGGAGTATATATAATATCCACAGACACATATTAGTCGTTGTGTAGGGCGTGGTCAGAGTATATAATATCAACAGACCATATAAGTCGTTGTGTAGGGCGTGGCAGAGTATATATAATATCCACAGACATATAGTCGTTGTGTAGGACGTGGCAGGGTATATATAATATCCACAGAACATATAGTCGTTGTGTAGGGCGTGGCAGGGTGTATATATAATATCCACAGACATATAGTCGTTGTGTAGGGCGTGGCAGGGTATATATAATATCCACAGAACATATAGTCGTTGTGTAGGGCGTGGCGGGGATATATAATATCCACAGACCATATAGTCGTTGTGTAGGGCGTGGCAGGGTATATATAATATCCACAGAACATATAGTCGTTGTGTAGGGCGTGGCAGGTATATATAATATCCACAGAACATATAGTCGTTGTGTAGGGCGTGGCAGAGTATATATAATATCCACAGACCATATAGTCGTTGTGTAGGGCGTGGCAGGGGATATATAATATCCACAGAACATATAGTCGTTGTGTAGGGCGTGGCAGAGTATAATAACCACAGACCATATAGTCGTTGTGTAGGGCGTGGCAGGGATATATAATATCCACAGACATATAGTCGTTGTGTAGGGCGTGGCAGGGTATATAAAATATCCACAGAACATATAGTCGTTGTGTGGGGCGGGCGGGGATAATAATATCCACAGAACATATAGTCGTTGTGTAGGGCGTGGAAAGGGTATAATAATATCCACAAAACATATAGTCGTTGTGTAGGGCGTGGCAGGTATATAAATATCCACAAAACATATAGTCGTTGTGTAGGGCGTGGCAGGTATAATAATACCCACAGACATATAGTCGTTGTGTGGGGCGGGGCAGAGAAATATATAAATCCACAGAAATATAGTCGTTGTGTGGGGGTGGCAGAGTATATATAATATCCACAGCCATATAGTCGTTGTGTAGGGCGTGGCGGGTATATATAATATCCACAAAAACATATAGTCGTTGTGTGGGGCGGGGGGTTATATTTCCACCAAAAGGTTGTGTGGGCGTGGGGGGTATATATAATATCCCAAACATATAGTCTTTGTGTAGGGCGGGGCGGGGATATATAATATCCACAAAACATATAGTCGTTGTGTAGGGGTGGCAGAGTATAAATTCCCACAGACCATATAGTCGTTGTGTAGGGCGGGAGGTATATAAAATCCACAAACATATAGTCGTTGTGTAGGGCGGGGCAGGTTTTTAAAATATCCAAGACCATATAGTCGTTGTGTAGGGCGTGGCAGAGATTAAATATCCACAGCCCATATAGTCGTTGTGTAGGGCGGGCAGAGTATAATAATATCCACAGACCATATAGTCGTTGTGTAGGGCGTGGCGGTATAATTTATCCACAAAACCATATAGTCTTTGTTAGGGCGTGGCAGATAAAATAATATCCACAAAACATATAGTCGTTGTTAGGGCGTGGCAGAGTATATATAATATCCACAAAACATATAGTCGTTGTGTGGGGCGTGGCAGGGTATATATAATATCCACAGAACAAAAGTCTTGTGTAGGGCGGGCAGATATATAATATCCAAAGAACATATAGTCGTTGTGTAGCGTGGCGAGTTATATAATATCCAAACCCATATAGTCGTTGTGTAGGGCGTGGCAGAGATATATAATATCCACAAAACATATAGTCGTTGTGTAGGGCGGGGCAGAGTATAATATATCCACAGCCCATATAGTCTTGTGTAGGGCGTGGCAGGGTATAAAAATATCCAAAAAACATATAGTCGTTGTGTAGGGCGTGGCAGGTATATATAATATCCACAGACATATAGTCGTTGTGTAGGGCGTGGCGGGGTATTTTAAAACCCACAGAACATATAGTCGTTGTGTAGGGCGTGGCAGGTATATATAATATCCACAGAACATATAGTCGTTGTGTAGGGCGTGGCAGGGTATATATAATATCCACAGAACATATAGTCGTTGTGTGGGGGCGTGGCAGGGTATAATAATATCCACAGAAAATATAGTCGTTGTGTGGGGCGTGGCAGATATATAATATCCACAGCCCTATATCGTTGTGAAAGGCGGGCAGAGTATAATAATATCCACAGACCATATAGTCGTTGTGTAGGGGTGGCAGGGTATATAAATCCACAAAACATATAGTTTTTGTGTAGGGCTGGCAGGGTATATATAATATCCACAGAACATATAGTCGTTGTGTAGGCGTGGCAGGGATATATAAATCACAGAACATATAGTCTTTGTGTGGGCGTGGGGTTATAATAATATCCACAGACATATAGTCGTTGTGTAGGGCGTGGCAGGGTATATATAATATCCACAAAACATATAGTCTTTGTGTAGGGGTGGCAGGTATAATAATACCACGAACATATAGTCGTTGTGTAGGGCGTGGCAGAGTATATATAATATCCACAGACATATAGTCGTTGTTGGGGCGTGGCAGGGTATATAATATCCACGAACAATAGTCGTTGTGTAGGGCGGGGAGATATATAATATCCACAGCCCATATAGTCGTTGTGTGGGGCGTGGCAGGGTATATATAATATCCACAGACCATATAGTCGTTGTGTAGGGCGTGGCAGGGTATATTAATATCCACAAAACATATAGTCGGTGTGGGCGTGGCAGGGTATATAAAATATCCACAGAAAATAGTCGTTGTGTGGGGCGTGGCGGGGGTATATATAAATACCCACAAAACATAAGTCTTTGTGTAGGGGTGGCAGGGTATATATAATACCCACAGAAAATATAGTCGTTGTGTAGGGCGTGCGATATATAATATCCACAGAAATATAGTCGTGTGTAGGGCGTGGCAGGGGATTTTAATATCCACAGACCAAAGTCGTTGTGTAGGGGTGGCAGGTATATATAATATACAGAACATATAGTCGTTGTGTAGGGGTGGCAGAGTATATTAATATCCACAGACATATAGTCTTTGTGTAGGGCGTGGCAGAGTATATAAAATATCCACAGCTATAGCGTTGTGTAGGGCGTGGCAGAGTATATATAATATCCACAGACCATATAGTCGTTGTGTAGGGCGTGGCAGAGTATATATAATATCCACAGACTATATAGTCGTTGTGTAGGGCGTGGCAGAGTATATATAATATCCACAGAACATATAGTCGTTGTGTAGGGCGTGGCAGGGTATATATAATATCCACAGAACATATAGTCGTTGTGTAGGACGCGGCAGATATATAATATCCACAGAACATATAGTCGTTGTGTAGGGCGTGGCAGGTATATATAATACCCAAAAGACCATATAGTCGTTGTGTAGGGCGTGGAAGAGTATATATAATATCCACAAAACATATAGTCGTTGTGTAGGGCGTGACAGGGTATATATAATATCCACAGACCATATAGTCGTTGTGTAGGGCGTGGCAGAGTATACATTATATCCACAGACCATATAGTCGTTGTGTAGGGCGTGGCAGAGTATACATAATATCCACAGACCATATAGTCGTTGTGTAGGGCGTGGAAAGGGTATACTTTATATCCACAGACCTATAGTCGTTGTGTAGGGCGTGGCAGAGTATATATAATATCCACAGACTTAATAGTGGGTTGTTAGGCGTGGCAGAGGATATATAATATCCACAGAACATATAGTCGTTGTGTAGGGCGTGGCAGGTATATATAATATCCACAGAACATATAGTCGTCGTGTAGTGGACGTGGCAGATAATAATATCCACAGAACAATAGTCGTTGTGTAGTCGTGGCAGAGTATATATAATATCCACAGACCATATAGTCGTGTGTAGGGCGTGGCAGAGTATATATAATATCCACAGAACCTATAGTCGTTGTGTAGGGCGTGGCAGAGCTATATTAATATCCACAGAACATATAGTCATTGTGTAGGGCGTGGCAGAGTTAATATAATATCCACAGAACATATAGTCGTTGTGTAGGGCGTGGCCAGAGTTATATAATATCCGCAGACCATATAGTTCGTTGTGTACGGCGTGGCAGAGTATATATAATATCCACAGACTATATAGTCGTTGTGTAGGGCGTGGCAGAGTATATATAATATCCACAGAACATATAGTCGTTGTGTAGATCGTGGCAGAGTATATATATAATATCCACAGAACATATAGTCGTTGTGTATGGCGTGGCAGATATATAATATCCACAGAACATATAGTCGATGTGTAGGGCGTGGCAGAGTATATATAATATCCACAGACCATATAGTCGTTGTGTAGGGCGTGGAAGAGTATATATAATATCCACAGAACATATAGTCGTTGTGTAGGTCGTGGCAGAGTATATATAATATCCACAGAACATATAGTCGTTGTGTAGGTCGTGGCAGAGTATATATAATATCCACAGAACATATAGTCGTTGTGTAGGGCGTGGCAGAGTATATATAATATCCACAGACCATATAGTCGTTGTGTAGGGCGTGGCAAAGTATATAATATCCACAGACTATATAGTCGTTGTGTAGGGCGTGGCAGAGTATATATAATATCCACAGAACATATAGTCGTTGTGTAGGGCGTGGCAGGGTATATATAAAATCCACAGAACATATAGTCGTTGTGTAGGGTGTGGTAGATATATAATATCCATAGAACATATAGTCGTTGTGTAGGGCGTGGCAGAGTATATATAATATCCACAGACCATATAGTCGTTGTGTAGGGCGTGGCAGAGTATATATAATATCCACGGAACATATAGTCGTTGTGTAGGGCGTGGCAGAGTACATATAATATCCACAGAATATATAGTCGTTGTGTAGGGCGTGGCAGGGTATATATAATATCCACAGAACATATAGTCGTTGTGTAGGGCGTGGCAGATATATAATATCCACAGAACATATAGTCGTTGTGTAGGGCGTGGCAGAGTATATATAATATCCACAGACCATATAGTCGTGTGTAGGCGTGGCAGAGTATATATAATATCCACGAAACATATAGTCGTTGTGTAGGGCGTGGCAGAGTATATATAATATCCACAGAACATATAGTCGTTGTGTAGGGCGGGCAGCGATATATAATATCCACAGAACATATAGTCGTTGTGTAGGGCGTGGCCCAGAGTATATATAATATCCACAGACCATATAGTCGTTGTGTAGGGCGTGGCAGAGTATATATATATCCACAGAACATATAGCGTTGTGTCGGGCGTGGCCCAGAGTATATCTAATATCCACAGAACATATAGTCGTTGTGTAGGGCGTGGCAGAGTATATATAATATCCACAGAACATATAGTCGTTGTGTAGGGCGTGGCAGATATATAATATCCACAAGAACATATAGTCGTTTTGGTAGGACGTGCAGGGTATATATAATATCCACAGAACATACAGTCGTTTGTGTAGGGCGTGGCAGAGTATATATAATATCCACAGAACTTTTATAGTCTTTTGTGTAGGGCGGGGGCAGGGGTTATATATAATTCCACAGACCATATAGTCGGTGTTTAGGGCGTGGCAGAGTATATATAATATCCACAGAACATATAGTCGTTGTGTAGATCGGGGGGCAGAGTATATAAATATCCACAGAACATATAGTCTTTGTGTGGGGGCGTGGCGAGAATAATATAATATCCACAGAACATATAGTCGTCTGTGTAGGGCGTGGCAGATATATAATATCCCACAGAACATATAGTCGTTGTGTAGGTCGTGGCAGTATATATAATATCCACAGAACATATAGTCGTTGTGTAGGGCGTGGCAGAGTATATATAATATCCACAGAACATATAGTCGTTGTGTAGGGCGTGGCAGAGTATATATAATATCCACAGAACATATAGTCGGTTTTTGTAGGGCGTGGCAGTTTTTTTAAAAATACCCAGAACATATAGTCGTTGTGTGGGGCGTGGCAGGGTTTATATATAAATCCACAGAGCATTAGTCGTTGTTTTAGGGCGTGGCAGATATATAATTTCCACAGAACATATGTCTTTGTGTAGGGCGTGGCAAGGTATAAATAATATCCAAGACCTTTATAGTCGTTGTGTAGGGCGTGGCAGAGTTTTTATATAATACCCCACAGAACATATAGTCGTTTTTTAGGGGGCGTGGCAGAGTATATATAATATCCACAGACCATAAAAGTCGTTGTGAAAGGGGCGTGGCAGAGTATATAAAAAATATCCAAAAGACCATATACAGAGATGTTTCCTGTTTTCCCTTTATCTTTACAGGACATCTTTCAGGATTTTTGGGATTTCTGGGGCAAGATTACGCTCGGGTTAATTTGCCAATGCTTTCTGAGCGACCAGCTTCATACTCTCATAAGTCACTGGCGCGACTTGAATTGCTTCCAATTCTCGTGCCTTCGCGTCAACCACGAGAGTATTCGGGGTTATGGAGAAAGCTGCTATTTCCTCGAACAGGGAGACCGGCATATAGTTAGATAAAAGACAAAATAATTGTTACTTAAATTTGCACCATTACAGATTAATATTACTGGGAGGGTTAAGATAAGAGCTGAAGACAGGAAATCATTTGTCCATTTGCCCCAAGCGATGCAGGTTTATCATTTATATCATTCCTGATCCGTGGCTGCAAATCATCTAGGACACTTGAGTTTTAAATCAAATGATTCAGTGCTGAAGAATATCGCCAAATGTGAACTCCCATTTGTACAGAACATAAAATAACACACAATAATACAGCTTTACAGATCAGAATTACGAAAAGCACAGGACGCTGGGGCGACTAGGCTTCATCAGCAACAACAAAAAAATACATACAGAAAACACAACATACAATCATGGAGAAACCGTCAAGTAACTGTATTAAGGCATAAGCACAGGATGAGAAGAATAAAAAAGATGAAAAATGAGAACAGTGAAGAGAAAATGAAAATTTGAGAAACTAAATTTTGATACTTATCTCAGAATCCCAGGCTGCCATATTAACTAGAATTTCACCGTGATACTCTTATATAGGCCGGTATACGTAGCGAAGGACTTACGAACGCGATTCGTAAGCCCGCTTACCCGCGTTCGAAACCCCAGCGGGGCGCTGATTTGGCAGCGGGCCCGCGTTGCGCTGGGTTTAAACGAGTTGGTATGGGGGGCCAGTCATTTAGAAATCAATGGCAAACTACTGAACGTAAACTTACCAAGACATCAACAACAGCAGTAAAATGCTGGTATTGACAGTGATGTTATGTACAAAAGGAAATTGAGAAGAAAAAAAAAGTATATGGGTCACTGGGACCGGTATGGGAGATTGCAACAGTTCAGTGAAGCTCCCGTGTAAATGAGCTTAAGTGGTAAATGTAAAAACAGGGGCATGAAGGTAAGGCGTGAAACTAGAAGCAATGTAGTTGTGATGTGGTCCAAGAGTGAAAACTAAGAAGGATTGCCTTTGGATGTCCGTATAATGCAGTGGTTCTCAACCGGTGGGGAATCCCCCCCCCCCCCAGGGGGGAATTTTAGGGTTTCCGGCGGGGGGGGGGGGAATTAAGATTATTTCAACGTCGCATTAATACAAGAACTAGTTACTTGATATTGTTGTTCCCTCTAAATTTTACTGTTCTGTACTTCTCACCCTAATGAAATTCTTTTTATAACGTAAGTAGACCTGCAAATCACGTTTTATGTAGATGTCTAGAGTTGTTCTAGTATGTGTTATTAAATTTAGCTTCCATTGTTATGGGTTTCTATGTAAGGGGGGGGGGGGGTGTTTGGGATTAAATTCGAATGTGGGGGAGGGGGGGGGGAGATGACGTTCTGAACATATGGTAAAGGGAAGCATGAGCCAAAAAAGATTAAGAACCACTGGTGTAATGCATGAGTGGGTGTCAGCGAACGGATGGCTATAGTGGGCGAATATTAAAGAGCAGAAAGGTTAGGATGTATATGGCGGCTGCAAGGTTGTGGTTTTATAGAAAAATTAAGAGAATAAAAAATTCGCTTAGAAGTCGAATTCATTGCACCGGGTTTTATCCCATATGGCTTGGTTTCTTTCCGCAGCGCGGAAAGCGTCGCACAAAGCACGAACTCCGTAGCTCTAGCGACGACCCAGTGGATTCTCCGAAAATTTTCACTCGTCAACCGAAGGACACGGCCGGAATTGAGCCCACAACCTTCGGAGCCCGAGTCAAACAGCTTGACGACTTCGCCACGGATACTCCTATGAAGATGAAGAGAAGAAGAAATGAAGAGAACACCTTGTTCGAATAGGAAGACCAACGAAGACAGCAGTTAACTTATAAAGAGAACTGGTTTCTCACTTTAGATGAAGACAGTCTGCATTCTTTGGGCATTTCATGAGACGGAAAAAATGCTGAAGTATGTCGTCACAACGGATATGTTTGAGAGGAAGGGAGGTAGGGGAAAACCAAAAGAGAAGAAACTGGGCTGTTTTATATGATGGCATGGAGGATCATAGCTATCAGGAATGACTGTCAGCACACAAGACAGAAGGCTGTGGGGCAGGGCTGACACCAAACGCCACACGGCATGGACTATAAGAAAAAGATAGAAAAACCCTTTAAAAGCAACCTCACGTAGATAGATCCC
>JACEFZ010017181.1:0-16775 GCA_014155875.1 Cepaea nemoralis | reverse complement strand
CCCAAGTAGGATGGAAAGGACCTTATCCTGTGGAAAAGGTGGTGTCCAAGAACATCTACAAAATACGGATCGGGGAAGAGAAGAAAAATCTCCCTAGACATCTCATTAGGAAATATGAAGAGAGATCCGGGAGCAAAGCTTCGCACTTTATGGAGATGGCAGCCATGGGGACAAAGGTTACCAGTCCAGACGAAGACCAGAGATCGCCAGTACAACATAGGAGGCCCTATGGGACAGTACGTGATAGGTCAGATTTACCCAACAACAGGAGGAGGGAAATCACAAGTCAGGGAAAGGACAAGAGTGAAAGTTTCACCGGTAACCAAGTTCAGAAGGGGTGGGTAACGTCGGGAAAAGCGAGAATTACCCAGGACTCCAACCGAAGATTGGCTGACCAGATACAATATCGCCCAAGATGGTCCTGGAAGCAAAAGTCCAGGAGATTTGGGAAAGACGACTCGGTCCATCGAGGACGAGGTGGAACATCCCCAGAGGCAAAGCCGGGGGAAACCAAGAGGACATGGAAGCAGTGTTACAATCAGGATGGGACAATCCATCTGTATTGTGAGCAATCGCTTACGCCAGTGGAAAGGAGGTCAACGGAACGTACAGGAGCGATGAGCCAACACTAGTTTCAGTCGTGAGTAGTATAGTAGGGTGTCAATTAGAGCGCCTACTGGATAATGAGGTGAGCCATGTGAGGATCCAATCATATCATCAACACGTGATGGTCATAGCTACTTAGCAGAAGCTCAATGCACGGTGGATGTGAGGGACGTTGATGCTGCAACTGGACTTCACCGTGGAATACATCCTTGGAAAGGAGAATGTAGGAGCGGATTTCCTATCCAGACATCCAGCTCCGGAGGAAGAAGACTAGGGTTGTGGATCATGGGAATCAAACCTACAGTGAGAAAGATTCGACGCGGTCTAATCTCTTAAGAGGGGGCCTATGTCGTGGAATGCTGAGAGTTAATGATTCCCAGATAGACGACTTTATACACCGACTAACCAGGTAGGAGAAGGGTTAACAAACAAAACAGTAAGGATAACCAACAACGGTGTGACCGGAGTCAATGACCACTAATGTTGACGGGTTGAAGTGTTAACGTAGAAATTACAGCGGCACAGGTCAATGAGAGTGTAGGATGACGAGGTTAATTCACGGGTTAAAAACATCACGAAATGTCGGGTTGAGTGACCAGGCGCATGTGTTTATAGGTCAAGACACGGAAGTGCCCACCAATAGCACAGGTAACCTTCGCGTGGACAAATAGGTTTGCGACAAAGGCACACAGCACTATGGGAGAGGATCGCGGTCAGGTGATAAAGACAGGATTGAAACCCCAGATAATGTCAGGTGTGTGTGGAGAGAGAGTTGGGGCGGAGAAGGAGGAGGAGAGATGGGTTACTGAGGAAAATTTCCACAGAATATTGCGGTCTATATATGACTCAGAGGGAAGGAACAAAACAATGAGGGTTTTACAAAATAACGGAAAAGTTTCAGATCAGTAATTTTCCACTAACGGGGATAATGAAGTATTGACTTGAGGTATCAAGCAAGGTCAAGGACTATGCGGCAAAAATGACCTATAAAGAGTAGCAACTCCTTTGTGGAAGTTAGTGTGATTCTTGATTTTCCATGAGACAAGGGAGTAGGGAAAGGGTGGTGCGGCGTTCGGAAGAACGTTTGTGTATCTATTGTGCATTAGTACCCCCAATTCAGACAAAGATAATTATAAGGTAGTAATATATTAGAGTATAGTTTTAGCCTAGGAATATAGATGTGTGTGAATAGCATTTACCATTTCTTTCTATTAGTGGATAGTTTCGACTTTGGTGAATTCATATGTCTTATGCGGGTGTTTACTTCGGAAGCCTTGTCATTATGGCTGGAGAAGGACACTTGCATAGGTAGTAGTAAGGGGCGGACGCTTATCACGGGATCTGTTATACTTCTCCACAGGTTCCAATCTCCTAGTGAAAGCAGAGAAGAGATGAAGAGTACTACACTTGAACAAATAAAGTACTTACTTAGAACCAAAAAGAACATAGACATGTTGTAAGATGAAGAAATGATAAAGCAAAGTCAAATACAGAACACTGTATGCTCAAACGAATATACCCCTTAAACACTTAAAAGGAAAAGATGGTAACCTGTGGCAAGCAGGGATACTTACAACTACATACGTCTTGTATGCATAGGGAAGAAAGAATAGACAAGTAAAAACATTGCTAGTAATAAAAGACAATAGGAAGAACTGTGAAGATGTGGTGTTTTTTCGATGTTGGATACTTACCGTCATGAAACAGATCCGGGCGCATGCATAAACTTACGGGACTTTTATTACGGTACAATGAATCAGTGGTGAACAGTTTTGTTTCATTCAATAACGGATTTATCATCAGACTCAAGCATACGGATCATCCAGGGTGAGCTCTGTCCTGTTTGATGTGCTGTCCTGTGATCTTGAAGAATGAATGGGCGAGAAGCAACACAGCTGATAGACATTCAGAATTCTTTCTAGCACCAACAATAGAATACACTCTCAACTACGCTTACAAAATCCATATATACTCCAGACATAGTTTTTATTAATAAATCTTTTGTTTATCGTTGAAAGGAACTGTTGTCGGAGTATGTGTTGAGGGAATAACAGAGAGAGTGAAAGAAATAGATATATGGAAAGGAAGACAGAAGGGAGGAGTGTAGACCAAAGTAAGTCAATAATCTCAACAGATAATAAGTTTGAAGATGTGCTTGTTGATTCCTACTTCCTCTCGGGAAAATAACAGGACAGACGCCCACACTATTATTAAAAACTAACACAAGGCGGTGTGAGCAGCTGCGAATGAATGTTTAATATTTTGCATATCCTTTACAGGACATCGCTGTCAACATCAGCATCTTTCAGCTGTATGTTGATTTCTTGGCAAGATTACGCTCAGTAGTTTGCCATTGCTTTCTGAGCGGCCGGATCAGTTATCCCGCAAGTCACCAGCGGGGGTTGAACCGCTCCCAGTTCTCGCCCGCTACGAGACTGCGTGATAAACGGGATTACGGAGAAAGTGTTGTAACCCCTCGGCCGGGAGAGACCGGCGCGAATGAATGTACTCACCTGAATACACAGTAGCTCGCAGTAGGCCAGAGACCTGACGTCACATCCGCTAACACTGACCGGGTCATCGTAGTCAAGATCTGATCCAAAAATGTCCCCCTTCCCTGAACAACAAATCAAAATATGCACAATTATAAATGAGCAATATTGTTGTAGAAGTCGAAAATGAACATTACATTATCATGTACATTTCCGTTCACTGAGCGTTGGAGTTGCGGAAGATACCACAAAACAAAACAAATAAGACGCTGGCCCTAGTCTGGCGACATATCGTCTTTCTGTCTAAATAGGAGATCACATTTGGCGATATATAATCCTTAGGCATTCATTCATTCATTCATTCATTCATTCATTCATTCATTCATTCAGTAACACGCCCTTTGCAGAATTTCGCTCTCATAAGAATTTTCAGGAAAAAGGCTATATACAAGATGTCCCGCGTCCGATACACCCATCTGGAGATCCTCTGCCACATCCTGCACCCATCTTCTCTTTGGCTATCCACCTTTTCTTTTCCCGGACAATGAATCAGTTAAATATCGATTTTTCGTTCAGAAAGCAATGGCAAACTTCTGAACGTAAAATTTCCTGGAAAGCAACCTGTGGTTGATGGCAACGTTCTGCAAAGTACATGCAACATTTAAAAAAAAAACATTGTAGAAGAACGGCGGTGGCAGAGTGATTAGTGTCTGTGATTGTCAAGACACAAGGCTACAGTTCAAACTCCGGAAGGGACAGGGTAATTTTTTGCCGTCCTGAACTGCGTTACGGTGGTCCTCTAACACCATTCAAATGGTTGGTCATCATCATCATCATCATCATCATCATCATCATCATCATCATCATCATCATCATCATCATCATCATCATCATCATCATCATCATCTCCATCATCTTCATTAGCACCATCGTCATCAGCATCATCATCATCATTATCATCTTCATCAGCATGATCGAAATTATCATCGTCATCATCATCTCATCATCATCATCATCATCATCATCATCATCATCATCATATCCCCTGCCAGCCGACTAACCCACATGCTTGTAGGCCAATCGGCACTCGGTGGCTGATGTGATCAGTATCACGCAGATCGCCTTTATTTCCCAGCATTTTCCTGTACAAATTATAGGCTGAACAAATCTGGATGCCCATACTCAATGGTAATATGGTAATTATCACAGTGTCCGCTTTAACTCCCCAGAAAAAGTCTTGGTATCGGTTTTAAACTGGGTCGGACTACAAGTTGGGATTAAGGGGAGAGGATACAATTCCCTTTTCGATGGGTATTCGTGCACATGACTTCCGGGCCCACAGATAAGCTTCGTACTAGCCACTATGCCACAGCGGCGACCACTAAGGCAGTGGTCCGGGTTTAATTCCCGGAAGTGGTGGATTCTTCTCCACAGCCAGCACGGTCCTGTGTCGACACGGCTCTGTGAAACATACCGGACGGTTCTCATCGTTTACATTTAATTGTCAGTAGGAAACTGTTCACCAAAACTTTTGGATGGTTGGTCACAACAATTAGACTTTAAAATACACCAAGAAAATATAAAGATAAGGAGAATAAATCAAAGAAATGATAACTTGATCTCTCTTGGTGAAACCATATTTCAAGAGAAGGCATCATAGACCTGTTTAAGTAGCAATGTAGACATACAGTTTAGCGTGATGTTAAACGCGGACAATGAGCAGAGAAGTTGATAAACATCTGATAGCGGTAGAAAGGTGGTTTCTGAGGGATATGCAAAGAATACCATGGACAGACAGAAAATCCAGTGAGCAAGTACTACAACAAAACAAATGAAACCGTAAATTATTTGCAGAAAATAGATGCACACAGTCAAAATTGTGCAGGGAATTTATGAGAAGAAATAAACTAGAGAACTTGGTGACAACTGGCAAATTTTAGGGGTATAGAACAAGGAGAAGGCAGAGAAGTAAATATCTGGATGGTCCGGCCACATGATATGGTCGAGTCAAGAACATAGAGTTGATATACGACTCTGGTCATCGTCTGAGATAGCGAAACATGACCGCCCACGCTTATCAGTTACATAAATAAGCACATACAGTATTGTTTGGCGCTCACAGAAGGAAAAGAACAAAGTGGAGACTAGAGGACGCACTACACAACATAAAATTTGAAAGCTTATCAGCATGGCACACTGTAGACTAACGGAGAAAATGGGGCGTCTTACATATCCTTTGATATGGGATACCCCTACCCCGCAAATCGGTGCATCAATGCAACTAAACGATATTGTGTTTACCTAATATAGCTACGACCTGGTCATCTTTCAGAACCTCCAAACTTCCACTGCAGACATAGTAGAGGTAGTTAACAGCGTCACCCTGAAGAGAGATAAGCAGATAGCAATAATATTAGAAGGTGGCTGACGAGACACAACTAAACATTAGAAATAGCATAATATAAGCCATTACCTTGGGGACAAAACATTGCCTACATTGGAACAATATCAGCGACTATGTCCTTCACATATTTAAGGAAAAGTATAATTAATACGACGCCGTATTTCATACCTCCAGCGTCGAATGAAAAACTAGTGTAACAGAAATTACAAAAATACATGCCATTCTCTTGTAGCCTGTCAATAATGTGGTTAAGGATGTCAAGAGTGTTAAGTGCGAGAAATCACGGTGCAGACGCACACGATGACATCATAACAACAGTCAAGAGATGAATGCCCACCTTCTGACATGCAAAGAAAATTTCATATGAAAACCTTACATGGTTTTTTTTTTTTTGTTGTTGAATATATTCTGAAAATGTAAGGGACAACTGTATCATGTTTCGATGTAGTCACCACTGCGCTCAAGGCAAGACCCCCAGCGCCGATAAAGTGCTTGGATTCATGTAGAAAACAAAATTATCTTCGTCGTGTATATAACCACTCATGCACTACCTGCTGTACCACTTCATCGGACCGAAACGTCTTTTCTCCCAATGACTCTTTGAGTGTTTCAAACAGGTGGAAATCACTTAAGACTAGTTCTTGACAAGCATCAATACGTCGTTGTTTCAATTCTGGAGTAAGCTGCCGTGGCATCTACCTTGCAGACACTTTCCGGTACTGTGGTGTATCATGGATGATGTGGTGTGCTGAACAGTCAACAGTCTGTCATAGACGTCACGTTGTGTTAAAACGTCCGATTCCACTCATACACTTGCTGGACTGACACGCATCCTTCACCATACTGGACTTTCATTCGGCCATGAATTTCTATAGGTTTCGCCCATTTACTGATAGCAAAACGGATAACAGAACGCTGTTCCTTTCTGGTGCATGTCAAAAGTGGGGTGGTCTTTTTAAACTGTCATTATAACGTCACCATGTTGGTCTGCATCCTGATGCAGTGTGTTTAACACTCATAACATCATTAATAACACTATTGACATGTTACAAGACAATGACATGGTTATTGTAATTTATATCACAGTTGTAAGATTTTCATTTAAAGATCATCACATGTTCACTTCACATGATAAAAACTGCTGTAGTCTCTATCCGGTGAGATGCAGCGAAATTTATCAGGCAAGAAACAGTGCAACTTTATGTTTGGGACTTCTGTGTTTAAAGTCACCCAAAGAATACATTGTTTTGAATAAGATTTCCAGAAATTATTAAATTATCACATCTGGTGTAAAATTCTTTGGTCCGGATTCGTTGGGGAAGGAACATTTTCAAGGAACATCTATATCTCCAATTGTGCCTTAGCCTCCTCCTAGAGTTATAACCAGGGGCATTTCATTGCTATGCATAAATAAAGTCCTTTGCCTCCACGAGGGTTTCATCATCAAGTGCCTTGCAGGCTGGCGTGGACGATCATGGTTCTCCGCCGGCATGGATTAATTAATGTATTGGCTATGAAACACAGTCACACACAGAAACACAGTCACACACAGAAACAAAGTCACACACAGAAACACAGTCACAGACAGATACACAGCACACACAGAAACACAATCACACACAGAAACACAGTCACACACAGACAACAACTCTACCTTGTGCATAATGAACTCCCCTGGCCCACAGACAGACCGCTCGGTCCTCAGTGACACAGTTTTCAGGCAGCCTGGCGGTGCCTGTTGGAAGATGGGCAAGGACAGGATCTCTCTGTGCAGATGCAGGCCTATCTCTCCTCTCATGTCCTCGGGGAAATCTTTGACTATCTGACAGAGAGATTGACTCAAGTCAGTTCAGAGCTTTTATGAAATAAACAGAATTTTAAATCTGTAATTTTTTAAAGCTTCAGATTATTTCATGCTGTACACAGTGTTGGTTGCAACAAAAAGTTAGTTGCAATATCTTTTATCCGACGTGGCAGTCAACCCCAGCGATGTGTTGTTGTTGCTGTTTGTTATTTTTTGGCAAGTTAACGTTCAGTAGTTTGCCATTGCTTTCTGAACGACCGGCACTCATACCATTGGTCTGCTGCCACATCACCCGCAAATGTGCTTCGTACGCTGTATGCGGGTTTACGAATTGCGGCCGGAACCATTTCACCACAGAACCGTGGTAGACAGTTCAAATTACTGTATGAATATATGTGTTGTATGTCTGATTACTTTAGTCTTTGTTGTGTGATTTGTGCATTATGTGTAAGACATAATATAGTGCGAGATGGTGGAACTGATGATGTGCACACATCAATCCTTTGTGGGCGAACATGTACAGGACGAATTGGCCTGATTAATCACATTCTCCACCGCCATGGGTTGCAGTTATTATGCCTTTCTGAAGCACAATGTAACAAACTATTGTCTGTCAAGACGGCAAGATGCCAATGAATGACCAAACGAAATGCAGTGAAATATGCCAGGCAATAAATCATGCAGAAAGGCATATAACAAAAAGATTACCTCCTTAAAATCGATACCATTTGTGATGGACCACATGGCCTGAAAATAGTCCCTCATCCTGTGCTTCAGTTCTTTAGGAATGTGATGAATGCGGAAGAAGTCCTTGAGGTCTTTAGTTTTGGAATGAAAGATGGCTTTCCTGGCGTACATCCGCTGGATGATAGTGGTCACGTTACCGAAAACAACCGCATGCATTATGGCTGAGGAGAGAATATCAACAAGTTACCTATAAACACAAAAGAAATGACGGAGTAAATATGTAACATAAGCTTTGCGTTGTATGCCAGGCTTGTAGAGAATGGTGCTGCAGGGGTGTACACACAGTAATATCATACTACTAAGAATCAAATAAAAGGAATGCTTACTAAGAAGAGCAAACGTAATATAATCTTAAAACAACAACAACAACAACAACAATAAAGAAAACTAAACTATGTCGACTAACAAAGGAATAAAAGAAGGACGTGGGAGGATCAGTACGACACTCCAGCTTCGAGGAAAGGCCAGACGGATATATAATCAGTTTGCTACTGATAACATTAATATTGGGACAGAAGGACGATATATCGTCATACTAGGGTCATCGTTTTATTTGTTTTGTTTCATGATATCTTCTGCAAATCCAATGCTCAGTGAAAGAAAATGTACATTAAAATACTTGTTCATGTATTTGCATACCATGTCTGGTGCAAACCTACTTGTTTTTGGCGCTGAATCTGTTAAACATGAAATGATATGGACACCCTTCTTTAATCATGCCTTGTTAATAATGACTGTCTCGTAAATTACGCTTCGTAGCGGTTAGGAACTGACGTTAACAATGGCATGCGCACAGTCGGACTTGGATTCCATACCTGCTCTCGGCGTTCACCAAGGTAGCGGAATACCGGTCACTTGACCATTGTGCACCCAGGTCTACAAAATGTGATGATCCTAACACTTCACAAACCCCCAGCACTTGTTTTCTTTTCCTTTTCTTTTTTTCTAATTGCATGTCAGTTTTTACAGGACGTCTCAGTCAATCTCAACACATATTGCCTTTTCGTGACTTTCTAAGCAAATATTAAGTTCAGTAGGTTTCTGACCGTAAATTGATTATAGAAATTAGATGTAGACGGTCAAGAAATGAAGTGTACGTTGTGACAAGGAATACACTTGAAATCCTTCTGGCTAACTGCGTTAGCGAGCATCGAACACATACGTCTTACAACCTGCCAGCGGGGCATTATGAATCATAGGCCACCCGCTAACCATCCACAAAAAGTTGACCAAAAACTATATTTTTTCCGCGTATTCTTTACAGGACATCGCTGTCAACTTCAGCATCTTTCAGCTGGTTGTTGATTTCTTGGCAAGATTACGCTCAGTAGTTTGCCATTGCTTTCAGAGAAACCGGCTCATATACCCCGTAAGTTACCGACGCGAAGAGAACCGCCACCGATTCTCGTGCGCGTCACATTACTCCCGAGAGTATATGGGATTAGGAGAAAGTCGCTAACTCCTAGGCCAGGTAGACTGGCAACAAACATTTTACTAATATAAAATACACATAGATGCGTTTAAAACTGTAGCACAGTCCTACTAAGAATATATTAATAAGGAATATTAAATAAGAAGCGTAAAAGTAATATAATAAAGGACAACAAAGAAGATTAAACTAGGCAGACTAACAAAAGAACAAAAGACGGACATGGGAGGATCTTACCTCCCAGCAACATGGCGCAAACAGAGAAGATCTTTTCACCGTTTGTGTTGGCGGAGACGTTTCCAAAGCCCACACTGGTCAAACTGGAGCACGTGAAGTACAGGGCGGTGATGTATGACGTCATCATGTCTGGAATGTTCGTCTTGTTGATGATCACGTTGTTGAGACGTTCTGATAGTTCGTACAGCCAGCCTGCAGATAGAAGCTTTGACGTTTAGACAACTGATAATATTAGCCTAGGTACAGAAGATTTGACGTTTCGACAATTGATATAATCAGTCTCTAGATAGAACCTTTACGTGTAGACGATTGATATAATCAGCCTACTGATAGAAACTTTGACGTTTAGACACTTGACGTAATCAGCCTATAGTTAGAAGCTTTGACGTTTAGACAATTGATATAATCAGCCTGGAGATATAAGCCTTGACGTTTCGACAACTTGTATAATCCGCCTGTGGACAGAAAAGTTGACATGTAGATAGAAGTGTTGACGTTTCGACAACTGATATAATCAGCCTGTAGATAGAAACTTTGACGTTTAGACACTTGACCTAATTAGCCTATTGATAGAAACCTTGACATTTCGACAAATGATATAATCAGCCTGTAGACAGAAACGATGACGTTTAGACTGTGGATATAGCTAACCTGCAGACATACACTTTTACATAATCCAAACTGTTTAGACGTTCTGATAGTTTATAAAATCACGTGTCCACAGCATCCAGATATCTCTTCACGTTCCTGTTAGTTGTCCATGATTCGCTTCCGTAAATTAGAACTGCATCAGTATAACTCTTAAGAAGTATATTCCCCACTTGGTGTCATCATCAGCCAAGTCATTAATGTGCTTGAACTAACAACTTTGGAACTTGGGCATAATCGTATCCAACATTTCAAATAGCACCATATATATTAGCTACTTATTTAAAAAAAAGTCTCTTAAAAGTCGACAGGGTCGACTTCATTGCACCGGGTTTTATCCTATATGGCTCGGTCTCTTTCCGCAGCACGGAAAGCGTCGCACAAAGCACGAACTCCGTAGCTTTTAGCGACGACCCACAGGAGTCTCCGAAACATTTAACTTGTAAACCGAAGGGTGCGGCCCGGAATCGAACCCACAACCTTCGGAGCACGAGTCAAATTGCTTGACCACTTCGCCACAGAGACTCCAATATTATCTACTTATGCTAACACTTACACAACAGAGGTAGAGCGAGCATTTAGCGGCATTAATGTAGTGTCAGTAATCATAGTTACTTCACAAAAACGTTTTATTTCCTTTCTCACTGTATTACTTTTCAATTGTTTATTTGCATAGCTATCTAAAAACATCGCATGACCTTTGCAGAACGTTGCGATATACCGCAACAAAAGCTTGAATTTCTGACAGTTTTAGTTTTCAGAATAAGTGGATTTATGTTATCTTCATTTGGTCTGTCTTGTGAGATTTCAGAATAAGTGGATTGATGTTATCTTCATTTGGTCCGTATTGTCAGATTTCAGATTAAGTGGATTGATATTATTTTCAGTTAGTTAACAGTACTGGAGAGTTTTGGTCAGAGACCATAACTTTATGAAGAGAAAATCCCAACTGCACCTCCCCGCGGTAGAGGATGGAAACACACTACGGTGTGGCTAACACAGCTCTGGGGACCGAGTATCCACCGGAATAAGTGGACAACTCTGCAGCTGAGCAGAGCAGGGCACTCACTTGTCCTTGCAGTCGGAAATGGCTGTCAAAAGCAGAGGTAAAAAGACCACCATGTGAATGTGGAAGGCAAGGGGAAACCACCACATTATCTTCCCAAGACTTCATGGCAAAACATAAATCAAAGTTAGTGAAGGACGTTAATGGCTGTCTTAGGGCATCCTCGTCCGGTAGGGACAGTCATGAGCCACAGGTGACACCAGACCGTCATCCAGCTACTGATGGCAAAATCTTAACTAAAATAAATAAATTTAGAGTAGGAACATGGAATGTTAGGACATTAAATGAGCTAGGAAAGTTGACCAATGTTCTAAGAGAGATGGATAGCATGAAAATGAATATACTAGGCGTTAGTGAGATGAGATGGAAGGGATCGGGCAAAATTATAGCTGACAATCACACAATAATTTATTCTGGAGGGGAGACACATGAGAAAGGGGTAGGAATAATATTAGATGAAAAAACAGCCAAGTCAATTAATGGATACTGGTGTATTTCAGATAGAGTTATTATGGTAAAAATCAAAGGCAAACCAATGGACATAAATATTATACAAGTATATGCACCAACAGCAAGCAGTAGTGATGAAGAAATGCAACACTTTTACGACGAAATAGAAATGGCGATGGCTCAAATTGGATCACAAGAAATAAAGATAATACTTGGTGATTTTAATGCAAAAGTAGGTAAGGGAAAAATGGAGGATGTAGTGGGGAATTATGGTTTAGGTACAAGAAATGAAAGAGGGGAAAAGCTAATAGAATGGGCAAATATCAATGATATGATAATTGGAAACACATGGTTTAAACACCATAAAAGACGACTGTACACATGGATAAGCCCTGATAAGAAAATACGCAACCAAATTGACTACATACTAATTAATAAAAGATGTAGAAATGCTTTAATTAATGTAAAGACAATGCCTGGTGCTGACTGTAATAGTGATCATGTACCACTATGTGGACAAATAAAAGTAAGATTAAAAAGAGGGGAAAAAATGGTTAAGAACATGAGACTTAATAAAGAGGTTCTAAAAATAGATAAAGAAATGCAAGAACAATACAGAGTGACTGTGAAAAATAGGTACAATGCAATAACTAAAATACAGAGTATAGATGAACAATGGGAAATGTTAAGGGACTCCATTCATCAAACTAGCAAAGAAGTATTACCAGTGAGAGGCAAAATAGCTAAGAAAAAATGGATGAATGAAGATATCTTGAACCTGATGGACAAAAGAAAACAGTATGAAAATGACAAACAAGAATACGCTAAGATAAATAAAGAAATAAAAGATAAATGTGGGAAGGCTAAAGAAAGTTGGTTAAACGAGCAATGCAAAAAAATTGAATTAAATTCCATTAAAGATACAAAAAATATGCACAGACAAATCAGTGAGCTTACAGGAAAAAAATAAGAATAAATACAGGGTGTTTGAAATCAAAAACAGGAAAGATAATATTAGAGGAAGATGCTATAATGAAGAGGTGGAATGAGTATATAAGAGAATTATATGAAGGAGAAAGGGCAGAATTAACAGAAGATAGTAACTTAGAAGGTCCACCTATTCTGAAAGAAGAAGTCGCTGACGCTATGAAACGTATGAAGAAAGGAAAAACAGCTGGGCCAGATGAAATCACAATAGAAGAATTAGAAATATTGGGAGAATTTGGAGTAGATATATTAACCAAAATGTTGAATGATATTTACAGCAGTGGATATTTACCCAGTGATATGCTGAAATCTGTATTTATAGCTATACCAAAAAGACCAGGAGCAATTGATTGTGAAGATTTTCGTACAATTAACCTTATAAACCATATCACTAAGCTTCTACTCAGAATCATAATGAGAAGAACCAAAAAGAAAATAAAAATGGAAATTAGTGAAGAACAGTATGGATTTGTGGAAGGAAAGGGCACAAACAATGCAATTTATACATTGCGGACACTAATAGAAAGGTCAATAGAGAAACAGAGGGACATATATTTGTGCTTCATAGATTATACTAAGGCATTTGATAAAGTAAAACATGATGAACTGATTAAAATGTTGGAAGATATCAACACTGATGGAAAAGATTTAAGAATAATAAAGAATATTTACTGGAACCAAGTAGCAGCAATTAAAATGGGAAATAAAGAGGGTAGTTACGAACAGATAAAGCTAGGAGTACGACAAGGGTGTGTCTTGTCACCAGATCTTTTCTCCCTGTATAGCGAAGTAATAATGAGAGAGATCAAAGAGATGCCAGGAATACTAGTTGGAGGTTATAATATAAATAATATACGCTATGCAGATGACACAGTATTGGTGGCGGATAATTCAACAGACCTACAACAATTATTAGACGTTGTAGTAACAGAGAGTGCAAGGAAAGGACTCAACTTGAATATCAAGAAAACAGTAACAATGGTAATATCAAAGAAAATGGTGACACCAAAATGTGACATAGAAATAGAAGGGAAAATCCTTAACCAAGTTGATAATTTTAGATACCTAGGGGCATTTATAACATCAGATGGAAGATGTACAACAGAGATTAGGAGCAGAATAGGGCAGGCAAAAGCCGCATTTCATAAAATGAAGAGTATCTTATGCAATAAGTCACTGTCACTGAATGTAAGAAAGAGAGTGCTGAAATGCTATGTAGAACCAGTTTTGCTGTATGGCAGTGAATCTTGGAATGTAAATGAACAAATTAAGAAGAAATTAGAAGCAACAGAGATGTGGTTCCTGAGACGAATGTTGCGAATTCCTTGGACTGCCAGAGTAACTAACGACGACTGCCTGAAACAGGCTAATGAAACTAGAACATTATATACAACAATAAGACAGAGACAAACAGCTTTCCTCGGTCATGTGATGAGAAGAGAGGCATTGGAGAACATCGTAACAACTGGAAAGATCGTGGGGAAGAGAGGCAGAGGTAGACCAAGAGAAGTGATGCTGGATGGATTGAGACGGTGGCATGGAGGAATATCAGCAGCAGAGTTGATCCAGAGAACCAAAGACCGAGATCTATGGAGAGCCATGAACGCCTACGCCAGCCGGCACGGCACTTGATGATGATGAGCTTGCCATTGCTTTCTAAACGAGAATTCAATGTTAAAACCAACTGATCGGTATAAGAAATGAACCCTTTTTACCTCTATCATTGCAACGGAAGTTTAAAAGCTAGAGGGTTCTTATCCTTTCTACCACGTTGACTGTTAACACTCTACTGCATCAGTATAGTTTCAAAGAACAAACGTTGTGCAAATAGCAATCTTAATACACAAGCTGTACATGATAACACACAAAGACAGAAGAGACCACCGCTAAACATGTGAAAAACCTACGTCTTTTAAGAGATTATAAAGTATAGGTATGAATGTATGAGCGTTTCGACGATAATCTTTTTCAGCGAACTCAAATACAACATAAAAAACGACTATCTTTACACGAACAATATATGTTACATACAACTTATTATATTAAGTTAACATACCAACGGTCCAGTTGCCGTCGCTTTCATCCAGCTCTGCTTTCCCTATGGCGTACCATATACAGGCCAGCCAGTGAGCTAACAAAGCAAACATACACAGCAGCAAGGCGAGCACCAGGAAGCTGTACTGATTATACCGCTCCAGTTTTTGAAGCAACCTGGCCAGGCGTAGGAGACGAGCAACCTTCAGTAAGTGCACCATGGTAGCCTAGATGTGATTGTAAAATGTATTACAGAGTCTATTTTATGATAATTTGGTTCCTGTAATAATATTCAAATAACATTATCGAGAAGTATAATGTAAGGTAGCGACCTGTAAAATGGCGACGGTGTAGCTGTGTTTTTCGTAGAAGGACGCTGTTGTGTTCTTCTGGGGAGGATGTGGTAAATTTCGTAACCGTTTTCTGAATGTTTTTGTAAGAAACCACGGAAGGCAGGTGGTTGATGGAATTTTGAGAACATCCGAAATATAGTGGTTGGTTATGATCTCAGGTTTCGCGGCGGTAGGCAGAAGATCTCACTAAAGAGACAATGGCTATGGTCTCCGGCCAATATGGGCACTGCCCGGAAGGAAAGCAACGGCAAACTAACTTCTTTAAAGATGCCTAGTTTAACATGATTCGTAGAATCACAGAACGTCAGAAGAAAAGGATAGCAACACAGAAATTGGCGACATGGAATGTTCGTACTTAAAGCGAAGACGGAAAATTTGATAACATTAACAAGAAATGGGAAGAGAGAATACTAATATATTAGGTATGTGTGCGACCAGATGGAAAGGGACAGGAAAAGATACAGGCAAAGATTTTAACACTATATATTCTGGGTGAGAGAAAAGGCAAAGAGGTGTAGCATTTATCTTTGATCTGCAAACATCAGAATATGTTAAAGGATAGTGGACAGTGTCATACAGGGTTCTGTTGGTACAGTTAATCAACATACATTTTTTACATACACCCAGTGACTTATTTACATCATTGTTTAGTGCAATTCCGAAAATTTCAATAGCCTTGGAATGTGATCAACATCGAACAATTAGCACTTGACACTTGAAAGATTTAACTAAGATCATCATGCTAAGGGTTAGGAAGTGAACACAACTCGCAATAGGAGAAAACAAAGTAGGTTTGTAGAAGGCACGTGTATATTAAATGTTGTGTATATGCTTATAACATTAATTGAATGTTCTATAAAAGTAAATACAGACTTACATCTTTGCTTTATTGATTACACAAGGGCTTTTCATAAAGTAAGACATGTCAACATTTTTAAAGATACTAACAGATCTACAAGTTGACGGGACAGACCTTAGACTTGTAAAAAAAAAAAAAAAAAACATATATTGGAAACAACAAACGACCATATAGATTGATAATGGAGAATGTCAATATCATCCTATTAAGAAAGGTGTGCGACAAGGATTGTAACGTCTCGAGATTTAATTTCCCTTTTCAGTGACATAAGAGGAATCACCATTCAGGGGTGGGGGGGGGGGGGGAGAGTGTAACCTAATACCATTAGATATGCAGACGAGACAATATTCATGCAGACCTCTGAGCGGGATCAGCAACATTTAGTAGATGAGAATGTTGCACACAGTGAACAACTGGGGTTAGAATTAAATTGTACGAAGACACACAAATTATGGTCGTGACTAGGAAGAAGGAAACACCACACAGTAATATAAAAGAAAATGGAAATATTCTTAAAGAAGTGAATCAGTACAATTATCTCGGAACAGTCATAACATCTGATGGGAGAAGCCTTGAAGAGATTAGAACAAGAATCGCCATGGCGTAGGTGTACTTATGGAAGATAGAAAAATAATGAAAAAAACATTTACAAAAAAATG
>JACEFZ010017180.1:0-32264 GCA_014155875.1 Cepaea nemoralis | reverse complement strand
GGGGACCCTTCCCCCTTTTAGATGCCTCCTACGTCAAGCATGGTAGATTACAGTGTAACTATTTATAGGTGCCAGTAACACACATCCAGTCTCCCTGGCGAAGAGGTTAAGGACGTTGATCGTAATCCTGTATATACTCACGTACGCAACACAGCTGCGGGAGATTCGGTAGAGGATCGCGTCGCGCTGGTTACTTACAGAGGTATGTGAGCCGGTCGTTCAGAAAGCAATGGCAAACTACTGAACGTAAAACTTGCCAAGACGTCAACAGCAGCTGAAAAATGCTGGTGTTGACTGCAATGTCCCATAAAGGATATGCGAAAAAAGTAACACACAGACGAGCCAAACAGTCAAGAGTAATCAAGAAACAATTAGGATTAACTATGGTCACATGATATGTAAATTTAACCCTGTGTGAACGTTATCACATTTGAACCTCGCATCGGGGTTCATAAAAACAAATGTTGACTAGAACTTCAGTTGCAAAGTGGAGGTCTGTCGACTTGGCTCACTTGAGGTAGGACGATTAGTGTCATCTATTCTAGAGGCTTACTACTTACTTTCATCTCGTGCGTACGCAAATTCAACGTTAAGAAGTATGTAACGTATCTAGGCATTCATTATAATATGAACATTAAAGTTTTATGGAATAATGTGATGAAGTATGTAGATGTAGATGAAGATGGGGTTTGAATAAAAAGAACTTGCAAACAAAAGACAGACAAGAAGGGAGAATAATAGTCTTCTTAAGCCAATCGACGGCGGTAGTAAACGTCACGTGACCAGCCGTATGCGTATAATGTCCGTACATTACTATAGTATGTCCACATTTGTTTGCCTTCATTCACGATCAATTATTTTGAAAACTGTCTGTTGCATCGTTATGAAATTTTTTCCAGCCGTCTTATATTTACCCCCACCCAAGGAATATGTCTTTGATAGGTCCAAAAACAACTTACATCATTGAAAGCGGCGACATTCCTTTGATGTTTTGCTGAACAACTAGTGATTTCTCGCTAAAATAGTTATGTTTACGGTAATGGGGACCTGCAAATTCAGATGACAAACAAAGGCGTATCCGGATTCGTATGGGAGTGGGTGCAATGAAAGAAGTAGCTTACAATCGACAGGGTCAGCTGTATTGCACCGGGTTTTTATCCCATATGGCTCAGTTTCTTTCAGCAGCGCGGAAAGCGTCGCACAAAGCACGAACTCCGTAGCTCCAGCGACGACCCTCGGGAGTGTCCGAAAAAAAATGCACTCTTGAAATGAAGGACGCGGCCCGGAATCGAACATACAACCTTCAATCCATCCTTTCTCCAATAGTCCTCTTCCTCTTTCAACACATGGTCCTGACGTTTTTTTCAGTAACTTTTATCAATATTTAATAGCGCGGACAGACAGACAGACAGACAGACAGACAGACAGACAGACAGACAGACAGACAGACAGACAGACAGACAGACAGACAGAAAGGTAGGTAGGTAGGTAGGTAGGCAGAAAGGTAGGTGAGTGGGTGGGTGGGCGGATGGCTGGCTGGCTGGCTGGGTGGGTGGGTCAGTCAGACGGTCGGTCGGCCGGCTGGCAGGCAGGCAGGTAGGCAGATAGATAGATAGATAAGCAGGCAGGTAGGCAGGTAGGTAGATAGATAGATAGATAGATAGATAAGCAGGCGGGCGGGCGGGTGGGTGGGTGGGTGGGTAGGTAGGTAGGTAGGTAGGTAGATGTTGTTGCATATCCCTTACGGGACGTTGCAGTCAACACAAGCATTTTCAGCTGCTGTTGATGAACTAGGCAAGTGTTACGTTCAGTAGTTTGCCATTGCTTTCTGAACGACCGGCCCCTATACCTTTTTCGAAAAAACCAGCACCGCCGTGTTTCGAACCCGGGTATACGGGCTCACAAACCGCGTGCGCAAGCCCTTAGCCACAGAGACCGGTGATAGATAGATAGATAGATAGATAAGCAGGCAGTCGGAGACACCTCTGAATCTTCGCGCTGTTTGTTTCAAAACGGAAATCACGTGAAAATTTCAAAATCTGCCGGGACGTCTCTTGGTGAAGCTGTAATACTGTTAAAATCATGGACGTAATCTCTAAATCGTAATTAATATACCGCATATAAACTAACTTTGAAATCTGCTGTAAAATCTCCAGAACAAAAATTGTTTTGTTGGGTGAACATAATGATAAGGTTATATACTAAATCTCATCATTTTACCTCAGATGGTTACTGAGATATTGAATTTTATATTGAGGCAAAAAAAAAAAAAAACAACACACTATAGTACTATAGCAAACGTTTGTTTATAGTCTCCCATTTCTGAAATAGAGCTTTCGCTTTCTGTTCTTTCTTTTCGTTAGATTACGGTTATTTGTTGTAAGGGAAGTAACTGCCAGCGACAGTAACAAAAGATAACCACTTAGGACTGTAACTTTCAGTGGAACGCCGTCTTCTCCACCACAATATGAGCACGTTTCCAGCGCTCTAACCTTTTGTGACAGAGCTGAGTTGCTCACTTTCATTCACCAGCAACATGTTTAGTATTATAAAGTTGAGAAATACGTTTTCGTTTTATAGTTTTATATATAATTATAACAGACTAGGAACGGGGGTCGTGGGGTAGTGGACCAGACAAAGAGGTCGGTGGATGCAGTTTTTCAGTGAAGTAACTAACTACAAATACAATTAATTAATTCACTTTATTCACACTTCCATAGACCTTAGCTAGTCCTTAGCATCATCGAGGTCATTCCCGGAGATACATTAACCGCGAAATGAAACATGATACAGAAGCAGCACACTTTCATCAGGTAATCATTACATCATTTGATTTACGGTAATGAATGCAGTGCGTGAGTGCTTCTTGAACTTGGTTTTTACGTTATTTATTGTGAGGCTACTGAGGACACGTTAATACATCAACAAAAGTTTATAATAAAGCTACACACATAGGAATAATCACGTGACCTACTTCTACTGCGAATATATTTTAAGTGTCTCCGCCTGTCTCGCGGGAGCACAAAGTTTGATTCCTCGTTGGTGAAGTAAATTTTTTTTTTTTTTCATTTTCAGCAAATACGTAAAAATATTAAACATTAGGAACTAAAATATAGAACTGAGAAACTCGAAGCATGTGAATAAAGTGTGATGATCAAAGCATATTACTGTCAGCTTGGACCAGAATTATCAGGACATACAAAGTAGGAATGGTAACGTAAACAAACATGGATGCCTGGTAACAGTAAGTGTACAGAAACAAAGTTAACACTTCTTGAACTCGCCTGGGGACACAATTATTTGTAGGGATCGTTATTTATATTGGGGATACCAGTTCTGGAAAATTATTCTTGATATTTAAACAGGACTAACATAATGTAAAAATAAAACGGGATGCCAGAAGAACGGACAGAAGTAAGAAGAAGGGTGATTCATTAAAAACTACGGAGAATTCGGCAGAATTAAACTCGCAACAGTGAACATTCCTATTTAAATTAACTACCTTCTTAGACTTCTTAATGGCTCAAACTAAAATTGACTAGTGAGCAGACGCTGTGACATGTTTGTTACTTCCCACAATTATAATGCAAATATAATTTTCCTCTATTCGCAATTCTATTGTGAATATAATTTTTCTCTTTTCGCAATTCTATTGTGAATAGAGCCTCCCTATTGTTAATGTTATTGTCACCGCAACTGAACTTGAGGCTTGAGCCATCTATTTAATGTTTACATTTTATTATAAAATAATATAAAATGTATAAATAGCTTTTTAAAATTTACTGCATCGAGGAATGTGCAGTCACATTAATACAATTAATCTTAGTCATTCATTCAGTAGCATGTCTTTTGCAGAACCTTGCTGACAATCTTCCGGAAAACCTCTAGATCATAAGCAAGATGTCCCCATCTGATACACCCATCTGGAGATCATCCACCACATCCTGCACCCATGTTTTCTTTGGCCTTCCTCTTCCTCTCCTCCTGGGCATATACCCTTCCATTATTGTTCTCTCCAAACTTTCGTGACGTTTCAAGTGACCAAAATATTTCAGTTTTCTTTGTTTTATCGTCTTTAATAGCCAACCTTCTTCAATATTCAGCCCTTGAAGTATGGATGCATTTGTTCTTTTCTTTACCCAAGATATTCTTAAAACTCGTCTATAACATTTATATTCAAAGGCATTTATGCGCTGTTCAGCTTGTTTAGTAAGTGTCCAGGTCTCACAGGCGTATGTTGCAATGGGAAAGATGCATGTTCTTAAAAATCTAATTTTTGTAGTTGTGTCTGTCCCACTCCATAATTTATTCAGTTGTATTAGTCTTTGAAGAGCAATTGATAGTCGTCATTTAATTTCTTTCATTGTGTCACCGTTGTTGGTAATCAATGACCCAAGATATTCAAAATTTGCCACCACCTCTAATTTTTCGTCATTAACGTATATTTCTTTCTCCATAGTAGCTTTATCTGTATGCATTATCTTTGGTTTTGCTATGTTAAGATATAAGTTGTGATTTTCACTGTTCAATTGGGTTGAGGCTATTAGGTTTTCTATACCAGTCTGTGTTGTGGATAGCAATACTGTATCATCAGCATACCGAATCTCTGGTATGTCATGACCACTGATATTTAGGGCATCATATTGCTCCCTGTTTATATCATCTCTGACATTTCTCATTATATTTTCAGTGTATCAGTTAAACAAATAGGAGGACAGCACACAGCCCTGACGGACTCCTTGCTTGATGTCAAACCAATCTGATGTCTTGCCATCTATTCTAACTGCTGCTTGTTGGTCTAGATAGAGCATTCTTATGAGTTGTACTACATGTGATGGAAAGCCCATATTCCTCATGATTTCACAAAGTTTCTGATGTTGTACCCAGTCAAATACCTTTGAATAATCCACAAAACATGAGAATAAGTTTACATTAAATTCTCTGCACTTCTCTATTATTAAACGCATGTTGAGAATGTGAAGATAGTTGTCTAACCTGCTGGGAGCCTGATAGCAAGGTATGTTAGACATGGCATGTGACCTGCAAACGCAGTGACCAGCGATCCAATCACAAGTGGTGACAAGAATACATTTGTTGTCTCATCTCAAGAGCCAACTGAGCCTAGTAAAGCATTACAAGTGACAGTATAGAATGGAACATTTCATTTACTTGCTGTTGTAAGAGGATGCAAACACCCATCATCTGCAGCCAGTACACATCTTGATGGAAGAAAACTGTAGACAGGCGACAGACCTCTCTCAATCCACCAGCTCCAAAGGTCTAAGGACCTGACCACTGCAGACAACTCGGCCACTTATACTGTCTGAAAGTCTTCCACGCAGATGATTACCCAGGTCAACTCTGAACTCTGTACACATCCTGCTAGACTTATCCAGGTGAAGCTGGAATTCTGAAGCCTGTACACATCCTTCTAGACTTACCCAGGTGAAGCTGGAATTCAGAACCCTGTACACATCCTTCTAGACTTACCCAGGTGAAGCTGGAATTCTGAACTCTGTACACATCCTTCTAGACTACTGACACAGATGTGTGTTGTCAGATGAAGTATGAAATCAAGAATCACCATGATTGCACTCAGGACATTTCCACAAGTGCTCCATCCCTGTCTTCAGTAGCCAGTGAAGAGTCCCCGTGGTGATAGTACCAGTGGTAGCCTGGTTGAACACCCGCCTGCATTTCCACCTGTGTCTTGATGGTCATGCTGTGGTCGACTGTGGCTGAATGAGTCTTTTCAGATGAGGATTCTGTGTGTTTGTTTTTCTGCACTTTTCACTCGATTCCAGATAGCTTTCACCACTTCATCCTTGTCTAAATATAGCTCATCTCCCATAGGAGTTGTGGCAGCCAGTCTATCAACCTGTTCACTTCTCTGTGGTCAGGGAGAGCTGAGCTGAAGCGCAAGTTGTCAGGCTGCCATGTTCACTAGAGATAAAGGAAATTCCTGGCAAGAGGATTGTAGATAAGCAAAACCAGTGACATGATTGCTAAAGACAATAAAGAGGATGGTACCAGCACCAGAGATTTTTCTGGGGATGTAACGTAGCGAGGAAGGGAGCTGGTTTCCCACATCATTAATCTGACCTAGTATGTGTTAAGGTGCAACATTTCATACCCTAGTGGGCACTGTCAGTCATATGGTTATATTTTTTATACCAAGCAGTGGACATAGCACTGAAAATGTTTTTGTAGATAATTAAGAAGCTCTATGTGTGTAGGAACAATTCTGGTCTAGCCAGCCACAAGGACATGCAGTATTAGCACTTTCTGAAGCAGTTCCTATCCTGCTCAACATGCACACAACATGAACAACTAATTTACCATATCTCATGCTTACCCAACTTTAAGTAGTGGGCTGCTCTCTGTTAACGATGAAATACCTGAAACCATGTCAGGGGAAACATGACCCACCCGGGTCTAACCCAGCCAAGCTGTATGTTCTGTGCTGAAGGAAACATGACCCACCCAGCCAGGCTGTGTGTTCTGTGCTGAAGGAAACATGACCCACCCAGGTCTAACCCAGCCAAGCTGTATGTTCTGTGCTGAAGGAAATATGACCCACCTGGGTCTAACCCAGCCAAGCTGTATGTTCTGTGCTGAAGGAAATATGACCCACCTGGGTCTAACCCAGCCAAGCTGTATGTTCTGTGCTGAAGGAAACATGACCCACCTGGGTCTAACCCAGCCAAGCTGTATGTTCTGTGCTGAGGAAAACATGACCCACCCGGGTTTAACCCAGCCAAGCTGTATGTTCTGTGCTGAAGGAAATATGACCCACCTGGGTCTAACCCAGCCAAGCTGTATGTTCTGTGCTGAAGGAAATATGACCCACCCGGGTTTAACCCAGCCAAGCTGTATGTTCTGTGCTGAAGGAAATATGACCCACCAGGGTCTAACCCAGCCAGCCTGTGTGTTCTGTGCTGAAGGAAACATGACCCACCCGGGTCTAACCCAGCCAAGCTGTATGTTCTGTGCTGAAGGAAACATGACCCACCCGGGTCTAACCCAGCCAGGCAGTGGGTTCTGTGCTGAAGTAAACATGACCCATTGGGGTATAACCTAGCCAAGCTGTGTGTTCTATGCTGAAGGAAACATGACCCACCGGGGTCTAACCCAGCCAGGCAGTGGGTTCTGTGCTGAAGGAAACATGACCCACCCGGGTCTAACCCAGCCAGGCAGTGGGTTCTGTGCTGAATCATGACCTGGTGACATCATCAGATGCCGCTCCACAGATGTGAAGTTTGACTACCAGTCTGACACACCCTGATGGTTTCTGGGCTTGGCAAGGTGAAGGATAGCTCTATTCAGTCCAAATGGAGACAGTACTAAGTTCACAGTTGGGGGAGACAAATCTGTACATCAGGGGGAGACAAGTCTGTGCACCAGGGGGAGACAAATCTGTACACCAGGGGGAGACAAGTCTATACACCAGGGGGAGACAAGTCTGTACACCAGGGGGAGACAAATCTGTGCACCAGGAGGAGACAAGTCTATACACCAAGGGGAGACAAATCTGTACATCAGGGGGAGACAAATCTGTACACCAGGGGGAGACAAGTATGTACACCAGGGGAAACAAGTATGTACACCAGGGGGAGACAAGTATGTACACCAGGAGGAGGCAAGTATGTACACCAGGGGGAGACAAATCTGTACACCAGGGGGAGACGTCTGTACACCAGGGGGAGACAAGTCTGTACACCAGGGGGAGACACGTCTGTACACCAGGGGGAGACAAGTCTGTACACCAGGGGAGGCAAGTCTGTGCACCAGGGGGAGACAAGTCTGTGCACCAGGGGAGACAAGTCTATACACCAGGGGGAGACAAATCTGTACACCAGGGGGAGACAAATCTGTACATTAGGGGGAGACAAGTCTGTGCACCTAGGGGAGACAAGTATGTACACCAGGGGGAGACAAGTATGTACACCAGGGGGAGACGTATGTACATCAGGGGAGACAAGTCTACACCAGGGGGAGACAAGTCTACACCAGGGGGAGACAAGTCTGTGCACCAGGGGGAGACAAGTCTGTGTGCCAGGGGGAGACAAGTCTGTGCACTGGGGGAGACAAGTCTGTGCGCCAGGGGGAGACAAGTCTGTACACCAGGGGGAGGCAAGTCTGTACACCAGGGATTGACACACTGAACATAATTCAGGAGCCAGCTACCTTTCTCAGGAGGCAACATATTTGTGTGTGTGTATGTGTGCACGCAAATAAGGGCTGGAAAAAAAAAAACTATTGAAAATTCTGTACCAGGTAAAAATGTCTATGGTCTGTGGCACCTGTCACCCTGGAGTTATCTAGCCTTGCTCTACACCAGCTTGACCCTAATGAAGACTGTGGTAGGGCCTGTACAACCTGAATGACAATGTTTGTGACTTAATACATTATAACTCAGCCTTCTAGACCAGTGGTTCTCAACCTTTTTTGGCCCATGCACCCCATCACCATATGTTCAGAATGTCATTTCCCCCTTTCGTATTTCCTCCATATGAACCCCCCCTTCCCCCCCTCCCCCCCCCCACCCACTCTACACAATACGTACAAATGGAAGCTAAATTTAATAACACATGCTAGAACAAGTTTTAAACGGCTACATAAAATGTGATTTGCGGGTCTACTTACATATAAAATGGTTGTCAGAAGGTCGAGAAGTACAGAACTGTAAAGTTTGGAGGGAAAACATATCAAGCAATCGGTTCTGTATTAATGTGATCTTGAAATAATCTTAATTTCTTCTTCCCCCCCCCCCCTCCCCCCCCCCCCCCCCCCCCCCCCCCCCCCCCCCCCCCCCCCCCCCCCCCCCCCCCACTCCCCCCCCCCCCCCCCACTCCCCTGAATTCTAGCGGATTCCACAAACTAGCTGAACATGCAACCACAGTTACACTGTTTCTTTGTGTGTTAGAATGATGTGCATGATTCTGTTTAGAATAAGCCACTTGATTCTTATGATATTCATTCTTTTTTTGTGGTGTACCTGAAAAAAACTTCTTAGGTTTATTTCGTGTCTGTGTTTTGCTTTTCACTCACTTTGACCCCCCTTCAAACGTAGTCTAACATATGTTACTATTACTGGGCTAATTTTTGCCATGTCATTTGGCCCTATATACCTGTGTCCCTGGCCATTCAGGCGAATCCACTCTGACTTCAGAGGTACTTGTAATTAATATCACCAAGTCAAGGGCAAGAAGTCAACATTATAGACGAACTGACTGGTGTAGGGGTTGAAACCACTACCTCGGCATCAGCACACCGGAAGTTTAGGATTGAGATCTCCCATCCATTAGGCCATACTGACCTAATTTATTTCAGTGTGTGTCTATAGAACGGAATCTGTCCTATACACATGCAACTGAAGAATCACTAACCATATTCTATACACATACAACTGAAGAATCACTAACCATACTCTGTACACATGCAACTGAAGAATGACTGAACATACTCTATACACATGCAACTGAAGAATCACTAACCATATTCTATACACATACAACTGAAGAATCACTAACCATACTCTATACACATGCAACTGAAGAATCACTAACCATACTCTATACACATACAACTGAAGAATCACTAACCATATTCTATACACATGCAACTGAAGAATGACTGAACATACTCTATACACATACAACTGAAGAATGACTGAACATACTCTATACACATACAACTGAAGAATCACTAACAATACTTTATACACATACAACTGAAGAATCACTAACCATACTCTGTACACATGCAACTGAAGAATGACTGAACATACTCTATACACATGCAACTGAAGAATCACTAACCATATTCTATACACATACAACTGAAGAATCACTAACCATACTCTATACACATGCAACTGAAGAATCACTAACCATACTCTATACACATACAACTGAAGAATCACTAACCATATTCTATACACATGCAACTGAAGAATGACTGAACATACTCTATACACATACAACTGAAGAATGACTGAACATACTCTATACACATACAACTGAAGAATCACTAACAATACTTTATACACATGCAACTGAAGAATCACTAACCATATTCTATACACATGCAACTGAAGAATCACTAACCATATTCTATACACATGCAACTGAAGAATCACTAACCATACTTTATACACATGCAACTGAAGAATCACTAACCATATTCTATACACATGCAACTGAAGAATCACTGACCATACTCTATACACATGCAACTGAAGAATCACTAACCATACATACTCTATACACATGCAACTGAAGAATCACTAACCATACATACTCTATACACATGCAACTGAAGAATCACTAACCATATTCTATAAACATGCAACTGAAGAATCACTAACCATACTTTATACACATGCAATTGAAGAATCACTAACCATACATACTTTATACACATGCAACTGAAGAATCACTAACCATACATACTCTATACACATGCAACTGAAGAATCACTAACCATACATACTCTATACACATGCAACTGAAGAATCACTAACCATACATACTCTATACACATGCAACTGAAGAATCACTAACCATACATACTTTATACACATGCAACTGAAGAATCACTAACCATACATACTCTATACACATGCAACTGAAGAATCACTAACCATACATACTCTATACACATGCAACTGAAGAATCAGTAACCATACATACTCTATACACATACAACTGAAGAATCACTAACCATATTCTATACACATGCAACTGAAGAATCACTGACCATACTCTATACACATGCAACCGAAGAATCACTAACCATACATACTCTATACACATGCAACTGAAGAATCACTAACCATACATACTCTATACACATACAACTGAAGAATCACTAACCATACATACTCTATACACATACAACTGAAGAATCACTAACATATATCTATACACATGCAACTGAAGAATCACTGACCATACTCTATACACATGCAACTGAAGAATCACTAACCATACATACTCTATACACATACAACTGAAGAATCACTAACCATACATACTCTATACACATACAACTGAAGAATCACTAACCATACATACTCTATACACATACAACTGAAGAATCACTAACCATACATACTCTATACACATACAACTGAAGAATCACTAACCATACATACTCTATACACATGCAACTGAAGAATCACTAACCATATTCTATACACATGCAACTGAAGAATCACTGACCATACTCTACACATACAGCTGAAGAATCACTAACCATACTTTATACACATGCAACTGAAGAATCACTAACCATACATACTCTTATACACATACAACTGAAGAATCACTAACCATACATACTCTATACACATACAACTGAAGAATCACTAACCATACATACTCTATACACATACAACTGAAGAATCATTAACCCGTACATACTCTATACACATACAACTGAAGAATCACTGACCATACTCTATACACATACAACTGAAGAATCACTAACCATACATACTCTATACACATATAACTGAAGAATCACTAACCATACTCTATACACATACAACTGAAGAATCACTAACCATACATACTCTATACACATACAACTGAAGAATCACTAACCCGTACATACTCTATACACATACAACTGAAGAATCACTGACCATATACTCTAACACATACAACTGAAGAATCACTAACCATACATACTCTATACACATACAACTGAAGAATCACTAACCCATATTCTCTAACACATGCAACTGAAGAATCAACTGAACATGACTCTATACACGATGCAACTGAAGAATCACTAACCATACATACTCTATACACATACAACTGAAGAATCACTAACCATACATACTCTATACACATACAACTGAAGAATCACTAACCATACATATCTATACGACATACAGCTGAAGAATCACTAACCATACATTACTCATTACACATACAACCTGAAGAATCACTAACCATACTACTCTATACACATGCAACTGAAGAATCACTAACCATATTCTATACACATGCAACTGAAGAATCACTGACCATACTCTATACACATACAGCTGAAGAATCACTAACCATACTTTATACACATGCAACTGAAGAATCACTAACCATACATACTCTATACACATACAACTGAAGAATCACTAACCATACATACTCTATACACATACAACTGAAGAATCACTAACCATACATACTCTATACACATACAACTGAAGAATCACTAACCCGTACATACTCTATACACATACAACCGAAGAATCACTGACCATACTCTATACACATACAACTGAAGAATCACTAACCATACATACTCTATACACATATAACTGAAGAATCACTAACCATACTCTATACACATACAACTGAAGAATCACTAACCATACATACTCTATACACATACAACTGAAGAATCACTAACCCGTACATACTCTATACACATACAACTGAAGAATCACTGATGTCACGGAAAAGACTGCAGGTTAATGATTCCTTGATAACTTACAGATCAAAATACCCAGGTAGGAGAAGGGTTAATCAAGGAGTGACCAAGCGCATGTGTATGTGGGTCAAGACAGGAATAGCCGACTAACCGGACAGGTAACTGTCGAGTGGAAAATTTGGGTAGCGACAAAGAGAGACAGCATCATGGACCAGTCTATTGCGTTCTGGAGGTAGGGATATACGGAAAAGCCCAGATCTGGAATTTTCCACAAACTAGGATAATGAAGTCTGAATGTGAGGGGTCCAGCAATGTCAAGGACGATGGGACAAAGATGATCTAAAGAGAGTGGCCACTTCTTTGTGTCAGTTTAGTGTGTGTTCCCCAACTGGACGGAAAGATAGAATTATGTGTCCTGTAATGAATAGAAATATCCTCCCTTATAATGGGATAAAGTGCTTGGCTGCGGATTAATTTCGATTCGTGGATCTACATTAATTCTATAAAGGAACATAGATGTGTATAAGGTATATTAAAATATAGTTTTAGAATAGGAATATAGATGAGCGTGTATTACCTTTATCATTACCTATTATTAGTGGGTGTTTTAGACTGAGGTGAATTCTTATGTCTTATGCGGATGGTGACTTCGAAAGCCTTGTCATTATGGCTGGAGAAGGACACTTGCATAAGTTAGGAGTAAGGGGCGGACGCTTACCACTCGACTTGTTATATTCATCCACAGGTTCCCAGTTTCTAGGGACATTAGAGAAGAAAGAAAAAACTACTCTACGTGAACCAATAAAGTACATACTTAGATCCAGAAAGAACCTAAACAGTTTGTTCAGATGAACAAATACTAACATCAAGTAAAATACAGAAGACTGTATGCTAACACGCATATACCACGGGGGCTCCTAAACAGAAAGAGATGTTAAGGTGGGGCAAGCAGAGACTTCAACCTACATACGACTTGCATACATAGGGTAGAAGGAATAGACAAAGACAATAGTGATAATCATAATAGACAATAGGAAGAACATTGACAATGTGGTGTTTTTTTTCTGATGATGGATACTTAATATCATGAAACCGATTTGGGCACAGTCATAAACTTACGGGACTTTTATAGCAATACGGTGACTCAGTGGTGAACAGTTTGTTTTCATTTCACTAACGGATTTACCATCAGATTCAAGCCTACGGATCATCCCGGGTGAGCTCTGTCCTGTTTGATGTGATGTCCTGTAATCGTGAAGAATGACTGGCGAGAAGATACAGCTGATAGACATTCTGAGTTCATTCTGTCCACAACCATAGAATACAATAGCAACTACACAGACAATATCCATACACACACCGGACATAGTTTTCTTTATTAATAAATCTTTTATTATATGTTGAAAGGAACTGTTGTCGGAGTATGTGTTGAGAGAATAATAGAGAGAGTGACAGAAGTAGATATATGGAAGGGAAGACAGAAGAGAGGAGTGTAGACCAAAGTCAGGCAATAACCCCAACAGATAATCAGTTTTATAGATGTGCTTGTTGATCCCACTCTCCTCTCGGGGAAACAACATCACATAAATGGTGGAGCAGCGGGGTACGTACATACATTATACCCATATGACCTGCATATTGGCACAGGCATAGCGGAGTACCTACATGTTGGGACATACTGATTGGAATAAATAGAAGTATATATTGATGACTTTTAATGGAAGGACGTCCATTGGATATATGGTGCCATTACATTTATGGTAGAAACATTTCATTAATGCTGGTGACTTTGCAGTGAGAAAGTCCAGACAGAGTGAATGTGGATAGGTGGTAAGACATATTACATACCTAATCACACGGTCACACGTCTACATAAGTCTTTATCCTATATCTCCTCTTGTGGATGAGAGAGTGGTTGTGATGTACTGTGTGGTGTTGGAGATTTATAATAAGTAATAGATATAGATAATGATATAGGTTCTAGGTAGATTATCGGTTTATAGTGAGTATTCTTTACTGCTTTGAGGTGTCTTTGATCAACGTGCTGACTTATCTGCTGTAACTATGGCAACTCCTAAAGTAACTACAGCCGAACTGAGGGCCAACGGGGAGGCAATAGGGTTAGCTGGTCCCGAGCTAACTGATTACATACAAGAACGAGAGAGAGAGATTCGTCAAGCGGAAAGAGAAGACCGGAAGACCGAGTGGGAATTGAAACGAATGGAAATGGAACAAGAGACCAAACGAATGGAAATGGAACAGGACAACAAGAGGTTGCAAGCAGAGGAAGCCAACAAGATAAGGGAACATGAATACCGCATGCGAGAACTGGAGCTCAAGACACAAACTAAGGGTGAAATAGATGCAGCAGAGGGAAGTTCATCTTCACCTGGTGCAACCCACATGAGTGGACAGGGTTACCATGCCATGAAGTTTCCCTTGGCGGTCTATGAGGAAAGTAAAGAGAAGATATATCAGTTTTTGGATCGGTTCGAGGCTATGGCAGTCGCTATGGGACTGGAAAGATCCAGATGGGCTCTTAAAGTATCACAGTCTTTACGTGGGTCAGGGTACGAAGTCTACACACGCCTACCACCAGGACAGGAAAATCAGTACGAGGAATTGAAAGCAGCTTTGATGAAACATTATGAGGTCACAGCACAAACGTATCGGAAGAAGTTTAGATCGTCTAGACGAGAGCCTGGAGAGCTATTCGCCGCCTACAGTCTAAGGCTGAAATCCTATCTCCAGAAATGGATGGACTTGGCAGAATTCAAGAGGGATTATGAGAGTCTCGAAGAGATGATGGTGGTAGACCAAATGCGAAAGCAAATGTCGAAACCTCTCAGAACCTTCTTAGGAGAACAAGGGGCGGAACGGATTGATGTGGTGAACAAGCTGGCGGAACGATTCGTGGAAGTACATGGGGAGGCGGCAGAACTAAGTACACAAACCAAAGGTCAGGAAAAACAAGACAGAAAGAAATCGACGAACGGAAAAGAAACAAAAGGGGAACCTTATAAAAAGACGTCAACGGAGAGTTCTGAGAAGGTGAAGGAAGGAACCAAGAACACCTCGAATTCTCCAGCGAAACGACCGTGGTCCGAGAAGTGGTGCTCGATTTGCAAGGCGGCATCTCACAACACAAAAGACTGCAGATCGAAACCGAAAAATCCTTACTTCGCGGCATGCCAAGTGAATCATAAGAAGGGGATCACAGACAAGGCTGAGGTCGGCGAAGGAGAAAGGAACAAAAAGGACACACGAAAACCTAGGAAGGGAACATGGTGCACACACTGCAGGTCGAAAGCCCATACGACTGCAGAATGCCGAGGCAAGGCAAATGACGGTCCCTTCGAAACAGGCCTCGATGAACCCCTCGAGGAATCCCAGGGAAAAGTCGAGGAGGGGGAAGACATTCCGGACCAAGGGAGACCCTCGGTGGTGGAACTGATTGAGGTGAATGGACAACCAGTCCAATGTTTATACGATACGGGACTGGATGGGGAAGCGGTGATTTCGGCGGATCTAGTATCCCCCGAACAACTCACAGGGGAGACCATGGAGATACAGCCTGCGACTAAGAGTGCTGTAGCCATGAAGTTACCCATTGCTCAAGTGGAGATTCGGTCAAGATACGTCACTGGCACAATCAAGGCCGCCGTATTGAGTGATCCCATATTTCCAGTCATCCTCGGTTGCCGGTATGTCTTTCTGGGAATGCCTAAGGAACCAATTCACATGGGAGCTATGCAGACACGCTCTCAGAAGGAAACGGATCAGGCAGAGGAAAGGATTTCAAACCCAATGCCCGGGGAGTTACGAACGGCCCAGAGTGAGGATGATAGTTTACGTCCGTGCTACAAGAAGTTGCAGAAGAGTGCTGTCCCACCCAAACGCGGACAGTACTACATGAAGAATCGGCTACTATACCGGAGAGCCGGAAGGGGAGACAACCTACACGGTCAATTGGTAGTCCCGAAGGCCTACCGTGCCCAAATTCTTCAGATGGGGCATACCATTTCGTTCAGTGGACACATGGGTATCGCCGCCACCATGCAGCGGATTTCCTGTCATTATTATTGGCCAGGATTGACGGGAGAGGTGAGTCGATATGTAAAGTCCTGCCCAGAGTGCCAGCGGGTGGCACCGAAACACTGGACAGCACCGGTGGTGTTGGGTGAGATGCCCATCATGAACTCTCCTTTCGAGAGGGTAGCCATCGATATAGTGGGTCCTCTTCCTAGGACCAAGAAGAGGAACATGTATATCCTCACCATGGTGGATTGCTGTTCAATGTGGAGTGAAGCCATACCATTGTCAACCATTGACTCGAAAAGAGTGGCTGATGCATTGATGGAGACTTTTACCAGATTAGGTTTCCCTAATCAGATTCTGACGGATAATGGGTCACAGTTTTGTGGGAAACTCATGGAGGAGGTATTTGGGGTGTTCCACTCCAACCATATACATACCAGTCCCTACCACCCTCAAGCTAATGGACAAGTAGAGCGTTTCAACGGCACGTTGATGACAATGCTCAGGAAATTGGCCCAGGAAAAACCGGATAGGTGGGATGAATACATTCCGGCAGCCCTTTTTGCTTATAGGGAAGTGCCACATGGCTCAACAGGAGTACCGCCAGCAACTCTGCTGTTTGGTCGACCAATCAAGGGACCATTGGAAGCGTTATTGAGGAGTTGGACGGAAGAAGAAACCTCAGAAGAGGTGATCTCCTCGTACAAATACGTGGAGGAACTGAAGGAAAAACTTCACACGGGCTGGGCTCTGGCCACTCGAAACTTGAGAAAGGCCTGGAAGAGACATGCGGAATACTATAACCGTAGGTCTAGAGACAGAGCTCTTGAGGTGGGAGACAAAGTCTTGTTGTTACTCCCAACGGGAAACAACAAACTGGAGATAGGATGGCAAGGACCATTTCCCGTGGAAAGGATGGTATCCAGAACCAACTATCAAATACGGATCCGGGGAAAGTCGAAGATTTTTCATATTAATCTCTTGAGAAAATATGCAGAAAGAACCCGGGAAGGAGCAGCCCATCTCATGGCAATGGCGGTAGCAGTGGAAACTGAAACCGGACCAGATGAGGGGAGGGAATATCCTCTAATAAACCAGGAAACTTATCGGGAAGTACAGGTGAACCCTGATCTGACTCTCCAAGAGAGGAAAAAAATTGGCCAGGTTCTCAAATCCCATAAGCAGATCCTGACAGATAAACCAGGACGGACGGAGCTAGTTGAGTTCGAGATGACCTTAACTACGCCGGATCCGGTTCGCCAAAAAATCTACCCAGTACCATTTGCTAAAGAGAAGGCGTTGGAGGAGGAGATACAGAAACTGTTGGAGGATGAGGTGATTGCACCATCCACATCCCCATATAATGCTGGAGTGGTGTTGTTACGAAAACCGAGTGGAGAACACCGGCTGTGCATTGACTATAGACTTTTGAATAGTCATACCCAGTTCCAAGTGGAACCATTGCCGAATCCAACCCAGTTATTCGCCAGGCTCCATAAGGCCAAGTATTTCTCTAAAGTAGATCTGAGTAGGGGTTATTATCAGATCCCGGTCAAACCAGAAGTTCGACATCTACTAGCTTTCAGCACACCTACGGGACACTATGAGTTCAATGTCATGCCTTTTGGACTCAGTAATGCGCCTAGTGTATTTACTCGCATGATGAGAGCGTTGTTGGATCCTCTACGTGACCCGGCCATTATCTCATTCATGGATGATATACTGATTGCCAGTGACAGATTAGATGACCATTTGGGATCCTTAGAGAGAGTTTTCGATCGGCTCCGGGAAGCCGGGCTGACGGCGCGACCAACCAAGTGCATGATTGGTTACCAAACTCTGGAATTTCTAGGTCATACCATCACTCCCGGGAAAATTGTCCCGGAGGCGAAGAACCTGGAAAAAGTCAGACGAGCTTCGAGGCCTAAAACAAAGAAAGATATAAGATCCTTCCTATCATTGTGTGGATTTTATCAAAAGTTCATTCCTCATTTTACCGAACTGGGAAATCCATTAACAGAGACCTTAAAAAAGGACTTCCAGATGCAGTTATATGGACGCCAGAATGTGAGGAGGCCTACAGTCAATTAAAGGAGGCGTTGGTGAACAAGCCAGTTCTACAACTTCCAGACCTCACAAAGCCATTTGTGCTAAGAACAGATGCGAGTGGGATCGGTATTGGAGCAGCCTTATTACAAGAAGGAATAGACGATGCTTCAATTTTGAAACCTGTAGCGTATGCCAGTAAGAAGCTTCTACCGGCAGAGAAAAATTATTCAACGGTTGAAAGAGAGTGCTTGTCACTCGTATGGGCTGTACAAAAATTTCAACCATACTTGTACGGAGTACAGTTTACGGTCCAGTCAGATCATCAACCCTTGATGTTCCTAGCTACATCACAGAAGTTAAACGCCAGACTGATGAGATGGTCATTGTTGCTGCAACCATACCACTTCACAGTGGAATACATCCCTGGAAAGGAGAATGTAGGAGCAGATTTCTTATCCAGACATCCAGCTCCGGAGGAAGAAGACTAGGGTTGTGGATCATGGGAATCAAACCTACAGCGAGAAAGATTCGACGCGGTCTAATCTCTTAAGAGGGGGCCTATGTCACGGAAAAGACTGCAGGTTAATGATTCCTTGATAACTTACAGATCAAAATACCCAGGTAGGAGAAGGGTTAATCAAGGAGTGACCAAGCGCATGTGTATGTGGGTCAAGACAGGAATAGCCGACTAACCGGACAGGTAACTGTCGAGTGGAAAATTTGGGTAGCGACAAAGAGAGACAGCATCATGGATCAGTCTATTGCGTTCTGGAGGTAGGGATATACGGAAAAGCCCAGATCTGGAATTTTCCACAAACTAGGATAATGAAGTCTGAATGTGAGGGGTCCAGCAATGTCAAGGACGATGGGACAAAGATGATCTAAAGAGAGTGGCCACTTCTTTGTGTCAGTTTAGTGTGTGTTCCCCAACTGGACGGAAAGATAGAATTATGTGTCCTGTAATGAATAGAAATATCCTCCCTTATAATGGGATAAAGTGCTTGGCTGCGGATTAATTTCGATTCGTGGATCTACATTAATTCTATAAAGGAACATAGATGTGTATAAGGTATATTAAAATATAGTTTTTAGAATAGGAATATAGATGAGCGTGTATTACCTTTATCATTACATATTATTAGTGGGTGTTTTAGACTGAGGTGAATTCTTATGTCTTATGCGGATGGTGACTTCGAAAGCCTTGTCATTATGGCTGGAGAAGGACACTTGCATAAGTTAGGAGTAAGGGGCGGACGCTTACCACTCGACTTGTTATATTCATCCACAGGTTCCCAGTTTCTAGGGACATTAGAGAAGAAAGAAAAAACTACTCTACGTGAACCAATAAAGTACATACTTAGATCCAGAAAGAACCTAAACAGTTTGTTCAGATGAACAAATACTAACATCAAGTAAAATACAGAAGACTGTATGCTAACACGCATATACCACGGGGGCTCCTAAACAGAAAGAGAGGTTAAGGTGGGGCAAGCAGAGACTTCAACCTACATACGACTTGCATACATAGGGTAGAAGGAATAGACAAAGACAATAGTGATAATCATAATAGACAATAGGAAGAACATTGACAATGTGGTGTTTTTTTTTTTGATGATGGATACTTAATATCATGAAACCGATTTGGGCACAGTCATAAACTTACGGGACTTTTATAGCAATACGGTGACTCAGTGGTGAACAGTTTGTTTTCATTTCACTAACGGATTTACCATCAGATTCAAGCCTACGGATCATCCCGGGTGAGCTCTGTCCTGTTTGATGTGATGTCCTGTAATCGTGAAGAATGACTGGCGAGAAGATACAGCTGATAGACATTCTGAGTTCATTCTGTCCACAACCATAGAATACAATAGCAACTACACAGACAATATCCATACACACACCGGACATGGTTTTCTTTATTAATAAATCTTTTATTATATGTTGAAAGGAACTGTTGTCGGAGTATGTGTTGAGAGAATAATAGAGAGAGTGACAGAAGTAGATATATGGAAGGGAAGACAGAAGAGAGGAGTGTAGACCAAAGTCAGGCAATAACCCCAACAGATAATCAGTTTTAAAGATGTGCTTGTTGATCCCACTCTCCTCTCGGGGAAACAACATCACAACTGACCATACTCTAAACACATACAACTGAAGAATCACTAACCATACATACTCTATACACATATAACTGAAGAATCACTAACCATATATACTCTATACACATACAACTGAAGAATCACTGACCATATATACTCTATACACATACAACTGAAGAATCACTAACCATACATACTCTATACACATACAACTGAAGAATCACTAACCATATATACTCTATACACATACAGCTGAAGAATCACTGACCATACTCTATACACATACAACTGAAGAATCACTAACCATACATACTCTATACACATACAACTGAAGAATCACTAACCATATATACTCTATACACATACAACTGAAGAATCACTGACCATACTCTATACACATACAACTGAAGAATCACTAACCATATATACTCTATACACATACAACTGAAGAATCACTGACCATACATACTCTATACACATACAACTGAAGAATCACTGACCATACATACATACACTATACACATACAACTGAAGAATCACTGACCATACTCTATACACATACAACTGAAGAATCACTAACCATACACACTCTATACACATACAACTGAAGAATCACTAACCATACATACTCTATACACATACAACTGAAGAATCACTAACCATACTCTATACACATACAACTGAAGAATCACTAACCATACTCTATACACATACAACTGAAGAATCACTAACCATACTCTATACACATACAACTGAAGAATCACTAACCATACTCTATACACATACAACTGAAGAATCACTAACCATACTCTATACACATACAACTGAAGAATCACTAACCATACATATTCTATACACATACAACTGAAGAATCACTAACCATACTCTATACACATACAACTGAGGAATCACTAACCATACATACTCTATACACATGCAACTGAAGAATCACTAACCATACATACTCTATACACATGCAACTGAAGAATCACTAACCATACATACTCTATATACATACAACTGAAGAATCACTAACCATACATACTCTATACACATACAACTGAAGAATCACTAACCATACATATTCTATACACATACAACTGAAGAATCACTAACCATACATACTCTATACACATACAACTGAAGAATCACTAACCAATACTCTATACACATACAAATGAAGAATCACTAACCAGTACATACTCTATACACATACAACTGAAGAATCACTAACCATACTCTATACACATACAACTGAAGAATCACTAACCATAACATATCTATAACACATATACAACTGAAGAATCACTAACCATACTCTATACACATACAACTGAAGAATTCACTAACCATACTACTCTATACACATACCACTGAGAAATCACTAACCAGTACATACTCTATACACATGCAACTGAAGAATCACTAACCATACTACTCTATACACATACAACTGAAGAATCACTAACCATACATACTCTATACACATACAACTGAAGAATCACTAACCATACTATACCTATACACATGCAACTGAAGAATCACTAACCATAATACTCTATACACATACAACTGAAGAATCACTAACCATACATACTCTATACACATACAACTGAAGAATCACTACCATATATACTCTATACACATACAACTGAAGAATCACTGACCATACTCTATACACATACAACTGAAGAATCACTAACCATACATACTCTATACACATACAACTGAAGAATCACTAACCATATATACTCTATACACATACAACTGAAGAATCACTGACCATACTCTATACACATACAACTGAAGAATCACTAACCAATATACTCTATACACATACAACTGAAGAATCACTGACCATACATACTCTATACACATACAACTGAAGAATCACTGACCAAACATACACTATACACATACAACTGAAGAATCACTGACCATACTCTATACACATACAACTGAAGAATCACTAACCATACACACTCTATACACATACAACTGAAGAATCACTAACCATACATACTCTATACACATACAACTGAAGAATCACTAACCATACTCTATACACATACAACTGAAGAATCACTAACCATACTCTATACACATACAACTGAAGAATCACTAACCATACTCTATACACATACAACTGAAGAATCACTAACCATACTCTATACACATACAACTGAAGAATCACTAACCATACATATTCTATACACATACAACTGAAGAATCACTAACCATACTCTATACACATACAACTGAAGAATCACTAACCATACATACTCTATACACATGCAACTGAAGAATCACTAACCATACATACTCTATACACATGCAACTGAAGAATCACTAACCATACATACTCTATATACATACAACTGAAGAATCACTAACCATACATACTCTATACACATACAACTGAAGAATCACTAACCATACATATTCTATACACATACAACTGAAGAATCACTAACCCATACATACTCTATACACATACAACTGAAGAATCACTAACCATACTCTATACACATACAACTGAAGAATCACTAACCATACATACTCTATACACATACAACTGAAGAATCACTAACCATACTCTATACACATACAACTGAAGAATCACTAACCATACATATTCTATACACATACACCTGAAGAATCACTAACCATACTCTATACACATACAACTGAAGAATCACTAACCATACATACTCTATACACATACAACTGAAGAATCACTAACCATACATACTCTATACACATGCAACTGAAGAATCACTAACCATACATACTCTATACACATACAACTGAAGAATCACTAACCATACATACTCTATACACATACAACTGAAGAATCACTAACCATACATACTCTATACACATACAACTGAAGAATCACTAACCATACATACTCTATACACATACAACTGAAGAATCACTAACCATACATACTCTATACACATGCAACTGAAGAATCACTAACCATACATACTCTATACACATACAACTGAAGAATCACTGACCATACATACTCTATACACATACAACTGAAGAATCACTAACCATACATACTCTATACACATACAACTGAAGAATCACTAACCATACATACTCTATACACATACAACTGAAGAATCACTAACCATACATACTCTATACACATACAACTGAAGAATCACTAACCATACATACTCTATACACATGCAACTGAAGAATCACTAACCATACATACTCTATACACATACAACTGAAGAATCACTGACCATACATACTCTATACACATACAACTGAAGAATCACTAACCATACATACTCTATACACATACAACTGAAGAATCACTAACCATACATACTCTATACACATACAACTGAAGAATCACTAACTATACATACTCTATATACATACAACTGAAGAATCACTAACCATACATACTCTATACACATGCAACTGAAGAATCACTAACCATACATACTCTATACACATACAACTGAAGAATCACTAACCATACTCTATATACATACAACTGAAGAATCACTAACCATACATACTCTATACACATACAACTGAAGAATCACTAACCATACATACTCTATACACATACAACTGAAGAATCACTAACCATACATACTCTATACACATACAACTGAAGAATCACTAACCATACATACTCTATACACATACAACTGAAGAATCACTAACCATACATACTCTATACACATACAACTGAAGAATCACTGACCACACTCTCTTTGACTGCTAGAGATTTCTAGGCAGCTGTACAGAAGGTAGTTTGCCATTGCTTTCCTTCTTGCCTTTGACCATAACCGCCGTTGTCTCTTTAAAAAGCTCCCTTGCTTACCATGATGAACTTGAGACCATCAGCAACAACTATCTTACCACTGCTCTCAAGTTCAGTACAGTACATGCTCGCCAGGTTTCGTGTTGCCCAGTTTGGGGGATTTACTCCACCTGGCCAAAAGGTGACCTGTAGGCTGCGGGAGTGAAGGTGTCCTTTAATTTCTTCTTTGTTAGGGGATACTCCCCACCCGTCACTCCAGTTCTTTATATGTTCTCTTATATTGTTTGACTATGTACTTCAAACATTTTGTAAGCATGTTCTCATTGATTCTCATTGATAGGGAGTCTTTGTGGCGAAGTGGTCAAGCCGTTTAACTCGGGCTCCAAAGATTGTTGGTTCAATTCCGGACAGAGTCCTTCGGTTCACGAGTTAAATTTTTCGGAGACTCCTGTGGTTTGTTGCTAGAGCTATGGAGTTCGTGCTTTGTGCGACGCTTTCCGTGCTGCGGAAAGAGACCAAGCCATATGGGATAAAACCCAGTGCAATGAAGTCGACCCTGTCACTTTTAAGCGACTTTTTTTTTGTTCTCATTGATTACAAATGAGTAGATATGCAGTTTATTGACTAAGATCGATGTTGCATCCCCTAAATCACTGAAATATAACCATGATTTCTTTTGAATGTTATTTCAGTCACATTCTAGTACAGAAGATTTCTCCCTGAAAGATGGCATGGATGAGCAAGATGTCACAGACAGTGAAGATATTATACACCCTCTTTCTTTTGTACAAGATACAGGTACACATTCAAAAGCTATATGTAATTATTATGGATGCAAAGTCCTGCACAGAACAAGCCATTGGATGTTTATCCATTTGTTTTGATAATACTACACCAAATATCTTTTATGAATCAAAAACTGAAAATAACCATGTTGTATGTGATCATTTTTAAGTACATAAACAATTGTTAACTCTATGAACATTTTAAATCTTTGTTTTTCTTGTGGTTTTCATTCCGAACTCTGGCAGTTTAACTGTTAATGTTGATTCATTTAGTTAAAAATCTTCATTTAGGCTGAACTCTCAAAAGCCATTTATAATGTCATCGTGGGTTGACCCAGTGACATAGTGGCAGAACCAGTCATCTGTTTGCACTTTCAGTGCCATGACACCCTCAAGCCCTGGTACGAAGATGAAAATTGTCTTTACCACAATTTAATTCATTGTTTTTCTTTTGTCATAGCTCTCTAGCCTCTACTACACTACAAAGATGTGTAAGCGGGACATGATGGATACAGGCATTGATATTGCACCTTGGGAGCAAATCGCTGCTGATCGTCTTGCATGGAGGGCAATAATCATGAATGGAATACAGACAAAGGAGAAAATAATTGCAGATAGGTCACACAGTGAGCGATGGTGCATGATTGTGGAAACAACCATGTGTTCACTTGCATCCATTGTGGACGACCATTTACCGCACAAAGTGGTCGATCAGTAACATTCGCTACTGCCATGGGTTGTAAAACGCAACGTAACAATCATTTGTCAAGATGCCAGCAGCTCCATAGCATGTTCTGCAGCTTGTCAAGTCACACAAGTGTTGTATGAACTGATCGCTTGTTGCCCTTTTAATTTGACACAACTTTGTGACAGATTGTAGTGGTGACAATAAAAATATATTAACAATTGTAGTTTTCATTTTTATCAATGTCCTCTCACAGTCTTAAGTTTTCATTTTCTGTAATGTCTTCTTAGTGGAATTTCTTAATTTTCATGCATTATATTGATCTTTTACAGAAGATCTTGGTTTTTATTTCTTTCATTGTCCATTTTCAGAGAATTTCAGTTTTAATTTCATCTATGTCCTCATACAGAGAATGTTAGTTTTCATTTCCTTCAGTGTCTTCTTGTAGAGAATCTTAATTTTCATTTCTGTCATTGTCCTCTTGCAGAGAATCTTAGTTTTCATAATCCCCTTACAGAAAATGTTTTAATTTGCTTCATTGTATTTTTACAGAAAACCAGAGTTCTAATTTCTGCACTTGTCCTTTCACAGAATTTACAGCTTGTTCATTGAACATCCCTGGAGGCACTGAAGACACAATAATGCAAACAATTCACAAGCAAATCAAATCTGAGGAGCAACAGTCTCTCAGTGGTATTCTACATGCTGAAAATGGAGTTGCCATCAAGCAGTCCGATGGCTACCTCAGGGGACCTGAAGGCAGCATTGTTTCCAGTGAGACCTCAGCTGGTTTCAGCTCACAGGACTAGCAGATCTACACAAGGGAAATCTTACAGTTGTAAGGCTAATAGCATAGAACTTCATGCTGATGTTGGCTTTAAGAAAGATTCAACAGTCAATGTAGTGGACAAACCATACCAATGTGAAGTTTGCTGTGCATATTTCACCCGCCAAAGTAACCTTAGGGTGCACAAAAAGATCCATTTAGCTGTGAAACCTTACAAATGTGATGTATGTAGTGGTGCGTTTTCTTGTGCAGGGCACCTGAAAGCACACATGAGGATCCACACTGGGGAGAAGCCGTACAAATGTCTTGTCTGTGATGCAGCATTTGGTCAGGCCAGCTATCTCAGGCAGCACAGGATCATCCACACAGGAGAAAAACCTTACAAGTGTACTATTTGTTTTGCTGCGATACGCTGGAAAAGGGGATCTTAGTGTGCATAAGAGAGTCCACACCGGGGAGAAGCCTTACAAGTGTGAGAATCTGTCCAGCGGCTTTCTATCGCTCATGGACACTTAAATGTACATAAGAGAACTCATACGGGAGAAAAACCATATAAAGTGTGATGTAGTGTGATGCAACATTTTCCCAAAATAGGAATCTTATAGAGCATATTAGGAATCCATACGGGTGAAAAGCCGTACAGATGTGAGGTTTGTTTTGCAGAGTTTTCTAGACGAGGCTGCCTGCACGAACATGCAAGAATTCACACAGGAGAGAAACCTTACAGATGTGATATTTGTGGTGTAGCATTTTCTAGAAAACCTTACTTAACTAATCACAAAAGAATTCATACAGGAGAAAAACCTTACGCATGTGATATTTGTGGTGTCTCATTTGCCGCAAAAAGTGACCTCAATATGCACAAGAAAATTCATACCGGAGAAAAACGTTATAAATGTGATTGTGGGGCGGCATTTTCTAGAAAAAATTACCTGCTAAATCACAAGAGAACTCATGTAGGAGAATAGCCACACAAGTCCTGCTTGACCAGCAGCACATTTTAAATTCTGAATAATTGTGTCTACGCTATAACGGGCATGGAGAAGGGACATTTTGTGTTTGGTAAGGCTAGTGCCCCACAGTCTCCTTGAGGTGATCTCACAGAACAAGTGATAGTCTATACAGGAGAGCAAGTGATAGTCTAAACAGGAGAGCAAGTGATAGTCTGTACAGGAGAGCAAGTGATAGTATATACAGGAGAGCAAGTGATAGTCTGTACAGGAGAGCAAGTGATAGTATATACAGGAGAGCAAGTGATAGTCTGTACAGGAGAGCAAGTGATAGTATATACAGGAGAGCAAGTGATAGTCTGTACAGGAGAGCAAGTGATAGTATATACAGGAGAGCAAGTGATAGTCTGTACAGGAGAGCAAGTGATAGTATATACAGGAGAGCAAGTGATAGTATATACAGGAGAGCAAGTGATAGTCTGTACAGGAGAGCAAGTGATAGTCTGTACAGGAGAGCATGTGATAGTATGTACAGGAGAGCAAGTGATAGTCTGTACAGGAGAGCAAGTGATAGTATATACAGGAGAGCAAGTGATAGTATATACAGGAGAGCAAGTGATAGTCTGTACAGGAGAGCAAGTGATAGCCTGTACAGGAGAGCAAGTGATAGTATATACAGGAGAGCAAGTGATAGTCTGCACAGGAGAGCAAGTGATAGTATATACAGGAGAGCAAGTGATAGTCTGCACAGGAGAGCAAGTGATAGTCTGCACAGGAGAGCAAGTGATAGTATATACAGGAGAGCAAGTGATAGTCTGTACATGAGAGCAAGTGATAGTATATACAGGAGAGCAGTGATAATATATACAGGAGAGCAAGTGATAGTATATACAGGAGAGCAAGTGATAGTATATACAGGAGAGCAAGTGATAGTCCTGTACAGGAGAGCAAGTGATAGTATATACAGGAGAGCAAGTGATAGTATATACAGGAGAGCAAGTGATAGTATATACAGGAGAGCAAGTGATAGTATATACAGGAGAGCAAGTGATAATATATACAGGAGAGCAAGTGATAGTATATACAGGAGAGCAAGTGATAGTCTATACAGGAGAGCAAGTGATAGTATATACAGGAGAGCAAGTGATAGTATATACGGAGAGCAAGTGATAGTATATACAGGAGAGCAGTGATAGTATATACAGGAGAGCAAGTGATAGTATATACAGGAGAGCAAGTGATAGTCTGTACAGGAGAGCAAGTGATAGTCTGTACATGAGAGCAAGTGATAGTATATACAGGAGAGCAAGTGATAATATATACAGGAGAGCAAGTGATAGTATATACAGGAGAGCAAGTGATAGTATATACAGGAGAGCAAGTGATAGTATATACAGTGAGAGCAAGTGATAGTATATACAGGAGAGCAAGTGATAGTCTGTACAGGAGAGCAAGTGATAGTATATACAGGAGAGCAAGTGATAGTATAGTACAGGAGAGCAAGTGATAGTATATACAAGGAGCGCAAGTGAGTAGTATATACAGGAGAGCAAGTGATAGTCTGTACAGGAGAGCAAGTGCTAGTATATACAGGAGAGCAAGTGATAGTATATACAGGAGAGCAAGTGATAGTATATACAGGAGAGCAGTGATAGTATATACAGGAGAGCAAGTGATAGTATATACAGGAGAGCAAGTGATAGTATATACAGGAGAGCAAGTGATAGTATATACAGGAGAGCAAGTGATAATATATACAGGAGAGCAAGTGATAGTCTGTACATGAGAGCAAGTGATAGTATATACAGGAGAGCAAGTGATAGTATATACAGGAGAGCAAGTGATAGTATATACAGGAGAGCAAAGTGATAGTCTGTACATGAGAGCAAGTGATAGTATATACAGGGAGAGCAAGTGATAGTCTGTACATGAGAGCAAGTGATAGTATATACAGGAGAGCAAGTGATAGTCTGTACATGAGAGCAAGTGATAGTATATACAGGAGAGCAAGTGATAGTCTGTACATGAGAGCAAGTGATAGTATGTACAGGAGAGCAAGTGATAGTCTGTACATGAGAGCAAGTGATAGTATATACAGGAGAGCAAGTGATAATATATACAGGAGAGCAAGTGATAGTATATACAGGAGAGCAAGTGATAGTATATACAGGAGAGCAAGTGATAGTATATACAGGAGAGCAAGTGATAGTATATACAGGAGAGCAAGTGATAGTCTGTACAGGAGAGCAAGTGATAGTATATACAGGAGAGCAAGTGATAGTATATACAGGAGAGCAAGTGATAGTATATTACAGGAGAGCAAGTGATAGTATATACAGGAGAGCAAGTGATAGTCTGTACAGGAGAGCAAGTGATAGTATATACAGGAGAGCAAGTGATAGTATATACAGGAGAGCAAGTGATAGTATATACAGGAGAGCAAGTGATAGTATATACAGGAGAGCAAGTGATAGTATATACAGGAGAGCAAGTGATAGTATATACAGGAGAGCAGTGATAGTATATACAGGAGAGCAAGTGATAATATATACAGGAGAGCAAGTGATAATATATACAGGAGAGCAAGTGATAGTCCTGTACAGGAGAGCAAGTGATAGTATATACAGGAGAGCAAGTGATAGTATATACAGGAGAGCAAGTGATAGTATATACAGGAAGAGCAAGTGATAGTATATACAGGAGAGCAAGTGATAGTATATACAGGAGAGCAAGTGATAGTATATACAGGAGAGCAAGTGATAGTATATACAGGAGAGCAAGTGATAGTATATACAGGAGAGCAAGTGATAGTATATACAGGAGAGCAAGTGATTAGTATATACAGGAGAGCAAGTGATAGTAATATACAGGAGAGCAAGTGATAGTCTGTACAGGAGAGCAAGTGATAGTATATACAGGAGAGCAAGTGATAGTATATACAGGAGAGCAAGTGATAGTATATACAGGAGAGCAAGTGATAGTCTGTACAGGAGAGCAAGTGATAGTATATACAGGAGAGCAAGTGATAGTATATACAGGAGAGCAAGTGATAGTATATACAGGAGAGCAAGTGATAGTATATACAGGAGAGCAAGTGATAGTCTGTACAGGAGAGCAAGTGATAGTATATACAGGAGAGCAAGTGATAGTATATACAGGAGAGCAAGTGATAGTATATACAGGAGAGCAAGTGATAGTATATACAGGAGAGCAAGTGATAATATATACAGGAGAGCAAGTGATAGTCTGTACAGGAGAGCAAGTGATAGTATATACAGGAGAGCAAGTGATAGTCTGTACAGGAGAGCAAGTGATAGTATATACAGGAGAGCAAGTGATAGTATATACAGGAGAGCAAGTGATAGTCTGTACAGGAGAGCAGCAAGCTTGTGGAAGCCATGTTTCTGTAAATTGTACCTCAGTTTGTATTAGAACATGGCTCTCTGTCATGTGTACCAAAGTTAGAACATGGTTCTCTGTCATGTTTACCAATGTTAGAACATGGTTCTCTGTCATGTGTACCAAAGTTAGAACATATTTCTCTGTCATGTGTACCAAAGTTAGAACATGGTTCTCTGTCATGTGTACCAAAGTTAGAACATGGTTCTTTGTCATGTGTACCAAAGTTAGAACATCATTCTCTGTCATCTGTACCAAAGTTAGAACATGGTTTTTCTTCTTCTGCGTTCACCCGGAATTTTTTTCCGCACGTGACTGCGTTGTGCCTGTTTACAGCAGAGCTGCGTTCTTGCACCGTTAGGCCGACACATCCGACTTCTGCGGGCATTTGTTGACCGGGCTAACCTTCCTGGGGGAATATGGTTCTATTTAATGTGTACCAAAGTTTGCATTAGAAAATGGTTCTGTGTAATGTGTACCAAAGTTTGCATTAGAAAATGGTTCTGTGTAATGTGTACCAAAGTTTGCATTAGAAAATAATTCAATGTAATGTGTACCAAAATTTGAAAATGATTCTGTGTAATGTGTACAAAAGTTTGCATAAGAACATGGCTCTGTTTTAATGTGTAGCAACGTTAGAAAATGGTTCTCTATAACAAAGTTAGAACATGTTCCTCAGTAACAAAGTTAGAACATCGTTCTCTGTAACATGAACCAAAGTAAGAAAATAGTTGTCTGTAACATGTACCAAAGTTTACATTAGAAAATTGTTTTCTATAGAGTGAACCAACATGCATGAAGAATATACACAGTTGAGTGACACATCTTGTCTGGCAAGTCATCTTAAGCTGTACAAAAGTATTTTCTTCTTCTTCTTGCATTCTTGCCTCACATCCATAGTTCAGCTGTAACAGTGACCTCACATCCATAGTTCAGCTGTGACCATGACCTCACATCAATAGTTCAGCTGTAACAATGACCTCACATCCATAGTTCAGCTGTAACATTGACCTCACATCCATAGTTCAGCTGTAACCATGACCTCACATCCACAGTTCAGCTGTAACCATGACCTCACATCCACAGTTCAGCTGTAACCATGACCTCACATCCACAGTTCAGCTGTAACCATGACCTCACATCCACAGTTCAGCTGTAACCATGACCTCACATCCACAGTTCAGCTGTAACCATGACCTCACATCCACAGTTCAGCTGTAACC
>JACEFZ010017179.1:0-30682 GCA_014155875.1 Cepaea nemoralis | reverse complement strand
GTTTTCTCCAGACTCAGGCTTGAGTTAGAAGAAGAACGGAGCACGTATGGGTTACACCCGTCTGCCGTGATGTTTATCCATCGACTAAACTAACTAAACTAAACTAATTGTCTTCTCTAGTTTCATTCTGTCCATGGGTAGTCAATGTTATTTTGATGTTCTCTAACTTGTGGTTTGACGTCGTGGTTCTGAGACTCCATTCTGCAATGGTTCGACAATCATTTCTCTGATGAGTCTGATAATATGTTTCTGTTCTTCTGCGTGATCCTGCACACGTTACTACAGTCACGGTTTTGCCGCCATGGTGTCGTATGTTTAAAATATTTGTAATTTTGCTTTTGGGAAGATATGGTAGTTTGAACCTGCCTCCCACACCAATATAATGAATACGTGGTCTCTGTCTAAGACAGGAGTGCATATCTCTCAGGATAAGTGACTGCATTGGTCTGCACTGATTGTCCACATCTATTGGAATTACTCAGTCACCTGGGCCGCACCTGCTGCAGGTAATGTCTCGCCCACTGTCCACCACGGGGATTTGCAGCTGGGAGTTTTCTTCCATCTAACAATGACCAAAATGGTATGCTTCATATTTTACAGTACTAAAAAAGGAATCACGGTAATATAGTGACTAGCTCACTTGATTGCCGACCAGATGGTAATTAGGCTGAATTCACATTGGGCTGATTTAAACAATTGACCTGGGCTTCTCAGTCAACACAATATGAAATGGGTACCAGATAATAACTGTCAAACTGTCATTACTGCCAATATAGTACCCTGCGGTGTATGGCAGGGGAGTCTTGAGCTTGAGTAATTAAGGCCGCCTGGCTACTGCAGTCGCCGCGAACTGTGCAGGTTAGAGTTTTATTTTTTTGCCGCCGACATAAAAAACATCTCCACACCTTACCGAGGATTCGAACCCGGGTCTCCCGAAGGAGAATCCGACATTCTAGCCACTCGGCCAGCCACTCCTCTGGGTACCAGTTAATATACTAGAAAATATCTTGGGACGCAAAGAACATTCATTCATTCATTCATTCATTCATTCATTCATTCATTCATTCATTCATTCATTCATTCATTCATTCATTCATTCATTCATTCATTCATGCAATGGCATGTTCTTTACAGAACTCAGCTCCCATAACAACCGTCCGGAAAACTTCTTGGTCATAAGGAGGATGTTCCGCTTCCGATCTGCCACATCCTACACTCGTCTTCTCTTCGTCTTCCTCTTCGTCTCTCCCCGGGCATATACCCCTCCATTATTGTTCTCTCCAAACTTTCATGACATTTCAAGTGACCGAAATATTCCAATTTTATTTGTTTTATCGTCTTTAGTAGACAACCTTCTTCAATATTTCGCTCTTGTCGTATAGATGCATTTGTTCTTTTCTGTGCCCAAGATATTCTCAGAACCCGCCTACAACAATTATATTTAAAGGATGTATGCGCTGTTCAGCTTATTTAGTAAGTGTACCTAAAGGATACTGGCATGATATTCACGCTATCATCAGTCTAGTGTCGAGTGGTCTGTACAAGTATGGGGCGATCATCAATCATATAACCAATACTCCATAAAGATTGTAAATATGGCCCATTACTCTTGTACATAGTGCTTTACACTAAAAGACATTCATGAGATATATGCCATCTATTTCAGGCTACAGATACTGCCAACAAAGGTATAGGATCATCAAATGGGCCTGCTTGGAGGGAACACAGGGCCTTCACAACTGCGGTATTGAGAAACTTTGGCCTAGGCAAAAATATCCTTGCTGACAGAGTCCAGGAAGAGGCCAATTATTTCACAGAACTTCTAGAAAGCTTTAAGGGAGAGCCCAAAGATGTTGCTTCATTTACCACAATCACAGTCGCAAATATTATGTGCTCAATTATAGTTGGTCGGAAGTTTGAGTACAACGATAAACAGTTCACCAGAATACTTGACATTATCAAGTTCAATATGTCTAAGTGTAAACGAGCTGCTATGTTGAATTTTTTCCCGTGGCTTCGATTTTTACCAGGTGATTTATTTTCTTGCAAGATTATTGCGAAGAACTTTCGAGAATTTTTCGACATATTTGCCCGCTCCCATATAATAGAAAACGAGAATATTGTGGGTGAACCTGGCAACTATATTGCAGCCTACCTTCAGGAGGTTAGTAAGAAAGCCCAAGCAGGTGAGAAAACGTACCTCGATAAGTCTAATCTCTTGCGGTCCATCTTAGATCTGTTTGTGGCAGGTACAGAAACCATTACAGCCACACTTAATGTGGTTTTATCTTGTATATGGTGAATTACCCACACGTTCAAGAGAAAATATTTGAGGAAATTAATGCAGTGGTTGGGCAGGATCGAGCCCCAAACATGCAAGATAAAACCAAACTGATATACACTACAGCGGCAATCATGGAAGTACAGCGGCTGGCCAGCCTCCTTCCTTTCAGCGGTCCCCGTGTCGCGAGACGAGATGTCTATATAGGCGGGTACTTGATTCCCAAAGGTACTGAAGTCCTGGTAAACTTCGACTCTGTGCTGCATGACAAATCCGCTTGGGGTGAAGACGCTGATAAATTCCGCCCCGAGCGATTCATTGCAGCAGACGGGAGCTTGTATACACCAGAAGCGTGGATTCCGTTTGCTCTTGGAAAAAGAAACTGTATAGGCGAATCAATGGGAAAGATGGAACTATACATATTTGTCACAAATATAATACAGATGTTTAAGATTTTGCCCCCTGAACCTCAAATGGTTCCGCCACTGAAAGGATACGTATATATAACCCATGTACCGGCACAGTACGAAGTCAGATTTATAAGGAGAACGGCAATACCTGAGAACTAGATTCAGTTATTGGTTGGTTGTCAATCTTATTAAGTGTATCTCTAAACTCAGATTAAATATAATAACACCAAATGACCTGCTTGTATTGGACAAAGTAGCTAATTCATGATTCAGAAATGTAACTTAGTATTACCAACTTCACTCCTCGCTGTTTACAGAATAACAGCGCCAGAGAACATAAAAACTGATGCTTCTGGACCTGAGACTGCTAGCTGGCAGTATTTCAATACAACAAAGCTTTATATTCACCTGCTCCTACATCTGTTCCTCTTTCTGAGACACTGTCGTTTGCATTTGTCGCTCTCTTAAACTGGCCTGCATTATCATCAAGTTTTCTGTTTCATCAACAGTATTTTTTAATTAACCCCTTCTTAACAGATTCAGAAGTGAAAGAAAAAGTAGGTTTTCATCAAACAAAAATGGATGGTGAAAACAGGAAGCAGGGATGTATCACAGTTATGACTTAAAATATGTATACATCATAGCAAATGTCTTGTATTATATTTCACAATAAAGGGGATTGCATAGGAAAAATTACTTTAGTGATATTAACCATAGTTTGATTTATAAGGCCTTGGCCGTTATGGGAAGTTTGAATAAGACGATTTATCAGCCATTGGTAATTAATCAGTTAAACCCTTAAAATGATGCAAGGTTTTCTGTTTCATCAACAGTATCTTTGAATTAATCCTTTCTTAAATCCTTAAAATGACGTAAGGTTCTCTTGCAGGGATTTATCTCTGAAGTTGATTTTACCGACAAAGATTAATGGTTAATTATATTCATATCCTTTACACGACATCGCTGTCAACAGCAGCATCTTTCAGCTGATTGTTGATTTCTTGGCAATATTATGCTCGGTAGTTTGCCATTGATTTCTGAGCGACCGGCTCACATACCCCGTAAGTTACCGACGCGATTAGAACCGCTACCGATTCTCGCCGTCGTCACGTTACTCACATTATGTGCTTGGTGTTTAAAATTACACTACCAGTTGCATGTAGTAGTTAGTACAAGGGATATCATCATGCATAACTAGGGCAAAACGAAATACGCAGTTATTCCTCATGGAAGTAAATAAGGATACATGTACTTCAGTAGAGTGACTCTACTAGAGTCAGACAAGTGCATAATACACATGTATCACCATAGTTAAAGTATGAATACAATTAGTGGAACTGCCGTAAGTATCACAGCCTGGGATTCTCAGACAAATAACAAGTTATTTTAATTTTCTGTTAATTGTTCTCATATGTTTGTCATCCTTCAATTCTCTTCATTCGGGTGTTAATATATTTTTGAGGTTAAGATATCTACGGAGATTAGATATCTATGGAGTTAAGATAACTATGGAGTTAACAGTGAAGTTACGATAACTATGAAGTTAGGATAACTATAGAGTTAGGATATCTATGGAGTTAACATATCTATGGAGTTACGATAACTATGGAGTTAAGTTAAGTATGGAGTTAACTATGGAGTTACGATAACTATGAAGTTAGGATAACTATAGAGTTAGGATATCTATGGAGTTAACATATCTATGGAGTTACGATAACTATGGAGTTAAGTTAAGTATGGAGTTAACTATGGAGTTACGATAACTATGAAGTTAGGATAACAATAAAGTTAGGATATCTATGGAGTTAACATATCTATGGAGTTACGATAACTATGGAGTTAAGTTAAGTATGGAGTTAACTATGGAGTTACGATAACTATGAAGTTAGGATAACAATAAAGTTAGGATATCTATGGAGTTAAGATAGCCACGAAGTTAAGGGATCTATGGAGTAAAGATAACTGTGGAAGAGAAGACAAGGGTGAATACAACGTAGATAAATCCAAGATGTGAAATGAGATGTACACGTAACAACAACACCACAGACAATTGGCATATTCTAGAGCAGGGGTGGCCAACACGAGGCCCGAGGGCCGCATGCGGCCCGCCGGGAATAATGTTGCGGCCCGCGGAGTATGAAGTGGTCGAGGCTGTAGCACGCTTGCTTGCTTAATTTAATTAAAAAAAAAAAATTAGGTGAATGGCCCGGCAGGAAATATTTCTGAAATTTGGCCCGCCTGTTCTAGAGAGACATTTCGAAAGACGTAGGATGGAGACATTCTACCGTGGACAAAAACATTGGGTGATGACGGTGATAAATTTCTCGGTGTAAGACAGTACCTATGCGTGTATTGAATGTAGTATGTGTATTAAGTTTATTACTTTCCTCTTAACTGTCAGGATTATTCTCACTGCACAACCAGTCTATACGTGTCTAAATACCTCCTCGGCATGTGGCGGGTGATGACTCCAGTTCTGTGTTGGATTATACTACTTCTCTGGTCCCCTTCGCTGCGTTCTTGTCTCGCTTCACACCTTTTGCCTTGATTGTCTGTAGTCTGGTCAAGGTGTCAACTAATGTTTGTGTTGCTTTGTGCTCGCTCGCTTTGAATTCGAGCGTAGTCTATGCACGATACTTTTAGTAGCACCTGGCTGAATAGTGCTCATTTTGTGATTTCCCTATTACTAGTGTCCTTCACCATCAGGCGAGCAAACTCCGACTTCAGAGGTACTTGTAATTTACGTCCCTAAGTCATAGACGAGAAGTCAACATTTTAGTCCAGCTGACCGGTGTGGTGGTTGAACCGCTTAACTCGGCATCAGGACACCGGGTGTTTAAGAATTAACGCTCATACCAATTCTGCCATGCTGACCTCGAGGTTACAGATTCACAGGCATTACTTGATTCGTGTAGTCGCCCTGCCCTTCTGAGGGCATTCTCTGTATCAGCCGGGTCCATTGTCCTCCGCTGTAGGAATAATATTTTCACAACTGGTAACATTTAAACCTAAAAAGAAACTGTGGAAGTCAAAGGGAAAGATACTACTCAGTCTTGCATGATGGGATGGAAAACATCATCATCCTTATCATGTAACAGATCTTTTGCAAAAGGTCATATGAAATTAATCAATGAATAATTTCGAAAAACGATGCATTGTTTTATCAATTATGCTGAGATTTCCGCGATTAGATATTTAAAACAGTGCTGTGCAGGAAAAAAAACCACTCTGCAGTGAATCAACTATTGCTGTGATGTTAACAAATGCTCCATATTCAAACACTATCAGTGACTGTGTGTGTTGTGTATTTCAGACAAAATATGATTCATCTACTCACTTCATTTGATATAATGGTCGAATGAAAACAAAATCAGATGCAGAATTACAAAGTGTACACAAAATGTGTAGGGAACATAGCTTGAACATTAGCATTAGAAAAACAGAGGTAATGTCTATAACCCTATAAGAAAAAAAAAACCCACACAGATTCATCTAAAAGAACACCCTCTGAAACAAGTACAGAGCTTCGAGTACTTAGGAAGTATAATATCATCAAATGGCAAATAAGAAGACGAGGTCGAACATAGATGCAATATGGCCAACCATCTCATTCTGAAAAGCATTATAAAACACAATCTTCCTACTAGCTCTATGCTCCCAATGACAAACATGGCCGAATGGCTAAGAACTCCGGATTCTCCTCCGGGAGACCCGCGTTCAAAACCTCGTTAAGGTGTGGATTTTGTTTCTGTCGGAGGAAGAAAATAAAGAATCCTAGCCTGTACAGTTCGCGGCGACAGCATTAGCCAGGCGGCCTTAACCCCTCAGGCTCAAAAACCCCCTGTCATACACTGCAAGGTACTATACTGGCAGTAGATGACAGTTGAGAGTTAAACCTGGACAATAACAGAACATGAGAAAAGAAACATTACAACAACGGTAATGCCATTCCTGAGAACCATACTCAATGTATCAAGTAAAGAGAACATCAAAAATGAAGAAATCATGACTAAAGTTTGGGCGGGGGGGGGGGGGGGGGGGGGTATAGCAGCGCTAGATTTAATTAGAAAACACAAGTTAAATGGTTTGGCCGTGTACCAGGCTACCAACTATTATGTAATAAACAAGCAATTGTGTACAGACGAAATGGAACCAGAACAAGAGGATGACCATGTAAACGATAGACAGGAAATAACAGAATCCATGGGAATCTCGATATGTGAAGCCCATGAACGGGCATTCAGCCGCTGTTTATGCTTCACCTCGACACCGAAGGTACAAGAGGAAGAAGATGAGATGATGAACGGGCACTCTCCCGCTGTTTATACTTCACCTTGACAACGCAAGGTACAAGAGGACCAAGATGAGACGAGATGAGATGAGATGAGAAAGACGCTCGATCTTTTGCCAGTTCCCGTTTCGGAATGGCATTTGCACACGAAATACTAATTCTGTTAGAGAGCACAGGTGATGTGAAGTGTTATCTCCCTTATCTGTTGATGCGGAACTTAATGATGTTGTTGATGAATATGATGCTGATGCTGGTGATGCTGGTGATGATGACAATGAGATATTGCATTATTTGTTGTATAATATTCTAAGAATTAGCAATTTATCTAATATTGTTGTAATAATAAATTATATAATTGTTACATCGTAATTACAATTTACAATACTTGAAGTATTTTATATTTAAATACAGTGTAATAATAGTGTGACATTAGATGTCTTAAACAGTATTGTTTTCCGGAGTTTTAGACAATACATGTGTCATAACTTTCAACATTTCTGATAACATTTTTGTCTTTGATTATCATCTGTGCTCTAAACATGTATATGTTGTCTTGCAAACGGAACGGTGTTGATAGTGATATGTGCGCTTCTACCACAAATCGGCCGGAGTCCAGTTCTCTTACTGCTCCGTGTGAAAAGTGAAACAGACAGTAGACCCGACAAACTAACATCACGCATGCGCATACATGCATAAGGCTACTGCAAGAATGCGAACACAACAGTGGTCCGCTAAAATTACAGTTTATCATCAATGGAAGCGGCAGTCACTAGAAAACCAGTAGTTGCACACACTGCAAGAACACACTGCAAGAACACACTGCAAGAACACACTGCAAGAACACACTGCAAGAACATTTCGAGCCAAAATAGGCCTTATCAGCCATCTTAGAACCCACGGCTCCATACCTTCAACCCCACTGGATGAAATGCATGGTCATCATCATTCTTGATGGACAAACAACAGTTGCACACAGATTACCACATACGGCTATTCAACAACCGACTATCCGCCATTATTTTGAACGTGCAGTTCACAATACCAACAACCGTGGATATGGGTAAGAACATTCCACATGAAATACACAGCTCACAGTGTAACTCCACGCACTTAAAGCAGTAGCTTCTCAACAAAAAAATTGCACTACCAGTCCAACATTAGAAATATGCGTAAGCAAAGTGTAGCCAGTAAAAAACCACTCCAGACGTCTTAATAAATAAGTTGCTAGGAATATAGAATACGAAAAACAAAAACAGTTACTTGAAATATAGAATACGGATTGGAAAAGAACCACATAACTCCTAACACAATGGGAGGATGCAGACATGTCGCTATATTGTGCAGGCTTTGCCTGGGTACTTCATTTTTAATTCACCTCAAACAAAGGAATTCTGGTAGTTCCTGGAAAAACACATGGCATCAGGGTGATTCCATAGTGTGTGTAGGGGTGTGTTGATATACTGTGCAACTTATGTATTAGCTAGTTAGTTATGTATGGGGTAGGGTTATTTGTGTGACGTGAAAAACTGTGCAATCGAGGAATGCTAGCTGGGATATTTTAGGGGCCCTGACAAGGGCCATTCTCCCCGTATACTTCTGGCTTCAAGAGTTTCCAATCATACATATTTTGAGGGTCCTGAAAAGAGCCATTATGTTGATTTGTAAACCCTGACGATTATTGCTGTTGTCAGAATACACCAATGTCAGTCAGAATGGCTTTTAACACGTCGAGACCAGTACATTTAATGCGTCGGCGCTAAAACTAGTCCCATAGAATTTTTTCGCCTAGTAAATAGGTTCACATTTTTCTCGATAGTGGTATTTGGTCCTCCGATTACTACAGGATTTAATAACAGTTTGTTGGCACACACTTCTCTTACTACATTGAACAGTTGCTGTCTCTGACATCCCCAACTCTAACTGGCAGAATGAAATGTTTATCAACTCTAGAGACCAGTAGTATAGAAACAAAATTATCTGCCTGTAAGGCATCCGCGAACATTGAAGCCATGTGCCTTGCCTGATCGGGATGTCCAGACGACATTGTGAATTACTACATCTCCATAAGTCTTGCCTGTCGCTCAGCGATAGCACCATTACATGACTGTAGCCAAAACGTCTGGTAGAAAGTATGATGCCATGATGTTGCAGAAAAGCAACGTTACTCTTCTTGTCATGGACCAAAGCCGACAGATCAACGAAATTCATTATCGAAACACTATATGCAAAACTCACAAGAAGCACAAAACACACTTGGCGAAATTATCTACACACTTGTCGACCACTAATTGAATCCCGATATCCCTATTCTGAAAATCGACGATCCCGCCAGATCTAGGCCAGTGCTAAAAATAACTACGCGGTTTGTTTGTGGTGAATTAAAAATCAAGTTCTTTTGTTTGTGACACGTATGAAAACTTCCAGGCTTGTCTCGAAACATGTGGAATAGCAGTAGATCTGGAAAATGCGTGCAACAAAGTTCCATCCATCTACTGACGAATGTAATGTCGGAACATAATGTTCATCTACTACTCGTATTCTCTCTCTCTCTCTCTTCCCTCTCTCTCTCTCTCTCTCTCTCTCTCTCTCTCTCTCTCTCTCTCTCTCTCTCTCTCTCTCTCTCTCTCTCTTTCTCTCTCTCTCTTTCCCTCTCTCTCTCTATCTCTCGCAGAATGTTAGACGGGCCTGCGTGCCCAATTCTTAACCCTTTGAAAATAAAGTTTGTTCGTTCGTTCGTTCGTCTCTCTCTCTCTCTCTCTCTCTCTCTCTCTCTCTCTCTCTCTCTCTCTCTCTCTCTCTCTCTCTCTCTCTCAGAATCCCCACCCCCTTGACTCAGGGACGTAAATTACAAGTACTTCAGAAGTCGGAGTGGGTTTGCCTGATAGCGAGGGACAGAGGTAATAGAAAAAACTAAGCCACACGCAAAAATCCGCCCAGTCCACTAGAAGTAGCACATACAGACTACGCTTGAGTTTACAAAAAAAAAAAAAAACAACCAATATCCTTACTTGACTCGACACTCAAAAGTATTAAAACGCGTATATACTGAACGACTCAAGGAACATGCTCAAGCTGGCCTCATGGGACACAAGTGGTTTACCACAATGAACTAACACAGTGCAGCTAACGTTCATCTATATTTCGGGCCAGCCAGGCGTGAAGGCACGAACGAGCCTATCAACTTACACACAACACTGAGTTAGTTAGTTAGTTAGTCGCGGTTCCAACTTCATGGCAACGGGCCGTCCCCATTATGTTCAGTTCCTGTGCCAGTGAATATCACAGTGTGAAAAGTGGAAATGACAGGAGTCTCGGCAAGCCAACAGCCCACACAGGTACACTGTGCATAATGCCGCCACCAGAATGCCAACACAAAAGTCCTCCACGAAAAATACAGTTCATCGTCGACAATCACCAGACAAACTTCATTGACCCGGGTTTTATCCCATTCGGTTCGGTCTCTTTCTGCAGGTGACCCGCCGAAAGCGCCGCGCAAAGTACGAACTCCGTAGCTCCAGCGACGATTCCCAGAGTTTCCTGAAAAATTGCACTCGTGAACCTGAAATGGCAAAACAGTTAATCTAGCAACAGCCGGCCACCATCGTTCCGAATATGCAGTTCACGCTACACACAAGCGCGGACAGATGTAAAAGCATTTCACACGAAATTCACAGCTCACAGCGTCGCGCCACGCACTCACTCAGTAGCAGGGCGACGGAACCATTACGATAACTTGACGAGGAAAGAGAAATGATGGACCAGACGTTATCAACGCCAACAGAGACGCAGGACGAACAGATGCTTTTAAGGACACTTGGGAATCTGCTCTCTTGTGGAAAGTAGGAGAAGAAAGAGGTGAAATTGACACAGAACTGCAAGTGGCGCAGTCAGTTGCTACACCCTCGCGGCGATGTCAAGGGATCGGAGCATGTATTGACCTGTTCGGAGAGCGATGATGAGATGCTCACTACACACTAATCACCCACGCTAATTGGTTCTGCACATGATAATGGCGATGATGAGACAGCCAAACAATGGATGCACACACATTATAATCACACTGTGCGTTTACATTTTAATTGCCAGATTTCTGCTGTAATGTATCCCAAAGAACGCAAAATGCTGTAATACTTTGACCCTGATAATGCATCTGCAATGGAAGCGGGAATAGTCAGAGTAAATCAATGGCACACATCGGACTGTATGTAACCTTGGACTTTGAAACCCCCCTTTACATTTGAGCCACACTGCTGAAAGTATTTCTCACTGGCCAACTTTGTATGCACGTAGTCTGCATATTTTCTGTGTTGGCTGCTGCATGTTTTTTTTTGGACTTCGTGCTAATTCTAAGGCCTATGAGAAACAGGTAAGTTTAGTGTAAACATGTAAACATGCAATGCTTTAAGAGGAAAGACGATAATGTACCTGGTTATTGTTTAAAAGACTAGAGAATAAAACTATTTCATGTTCAGCTAACGCTGGATCATGGTTTTTATTAAAAAGTGCAGGCACGTGTTCTTTAGCCTAGATATGATATCACAGGGCGGAGCCGCATTTCTTTCTACATCTCCCCCTGCCTCTCTTCCCCTCCAACCTTCCCGTTGTGACGACAAATTACAGCTTTCCCCTGTCATGACATGCCCATAGAATGTGGGATGTTTGCTTCAGATGTGAGCCCCCAGTTCTCTTTGTGAGTTCACTTCTATCAAGTTATCTTCACTAATCTTTCTACCCATCCATGGTGTTCTCCTCTATAAAACCACACCTCCACAGGTTCCACATAATTCCTCCCTTGTCTGCCAATTCTCCATGGTTTGCTTACGTACATCAGCATTGGCATAATGCAGCTCTTAAGAACTCTTTAACTCACCGTGATTGAGCAAATTAAATTGCAGAGAATATTCTTTGTCTTGTGAAATGCTGTCTTTACTTGACTATTCCACATTTAACTTCCTTAATACATCTTCCATCTGATGTTTTTAAGGTACTCCACATATTTAAATACGTTGACTTGTTTTAGATTGGTTCCATTACCTTAATGTTGCATATGGATATACAATTTGGTCGTACAACGGGTTAAATGTGTTTTAAGTCCGCCGTGTTCGAATAACGTTCTCCACTGAGGTTTAAAGAGAAGTTTATGCTGTAATATTGGGCTAATTCGATTTGCAGATTAACGCAGAATATTTTGATTTACAAACGTAAATATCCCAAAGACATAACATACATCAGATGTGGTTCCGGTAGTGCACAACTCGCCTATCTGACCCGCTCAATTAAACATTGGTCTTGCTGGCATTAGACTGGCATGCGCCCGCTAACTGGAGCAAGTGCATTTCCTGTGTGAAAACGTTCACTTGTACCCTGGGTGGTAGTTTCGCACTGAACACGCAGATAACTTCTCGAATGAGACACACCGTGTTAGTATTCTTGTGTGGTTGTTGACGTCATCCAGCTGCTGGTTGATGTAAGTAGCGTAGACTGATACTTAAAACAACAAATGTTATATTTTGCTAAGATTAGATGTGAAATGTAGGCCGCAGAGATGTCATTGGTCTGTTTGTTACCAGGGTTTACAGTGAAAGCAACTAACATAAACATCGTAACCTGCCTTGCATGACGTTAGAGGCAATGATGGAGGGTTGCCTCATTGTATGAAATATCAGCCTCCACAAGGATTCAAATACTCGGCCACTGGGTCAGCTATGTTTGTATAGGGCACTGTATGAAATATCAGCCTTCACAAGGATTCAAATACTCGGCCACTTGGTCGGCTATGTTTGTATAGGGCACTGTATGAAATATCAGCCTCCACAAGGAACAAATACTCGGCCACTGGGTTGGCAATGTTTGTATAGGGCACTGTATGAAATATCAGCCTTCACAAGGATTCAATACTCGGCCACTGGTCGGCTATGTTTGTATAGGGCACTGTAATGAATATCAGCCTTCCACAAGGATTCATATACTCGGCCACTGGGTCAGCAATGTTTGTATAGGGCACTGTATGAAATATCAGCCTTCACAAGGATTCAAGTACTCGGCCACCGGTTCGGCTATGTTTGTATAGGGCACTGTATGAATATCAGCCTCCACAAGGATTCAAATACTCGGCCACCGGGTTGGCAATGTTTGTATAGGGCACTGTATGAAATATCAGCCTCCACAAGGATTCAAATACTCGGCCACCAGGTTGGCAATGTTTGTATAGGGCACTGTATGAAATATCAGCCTCCACAAGGATTCAAATACTCGGCCACTGGGTCGGCTAATGTTTGTATAGGGCACTGTATGAAATATCATGCCTCCACAAGGATTCAAATACTCGGCCACCGGGTCGGCTATGTTTGTATAGGGCACTGTATGAAATATCTGCCTCCACAAGGATTCAAATACTCGGCCACCGGGTTGGCAATGTTTGTATCGGGCACATTTACACATCTTAAAGCCCATGGGGCATATGGTGCTAGAACTATATTTGTCTGGACTAATCGGCACTAAATCACAGCTGCGCGAGATTCGGCAGCGGATCGTGTCGCGTTGCTTTCTTACGGAAAGGTATGCGAGCCGGTCGTTCAAAGAGCAATGGCAAACTGCTTAACGTAAAACTTGCGAAAACATAAACAGCAGGTGAAAAATGCTTGTGTTGACTGCAATGTCCTGTACATAGGATATGGAAAAAAATTCAGCACTAAGAACTTGGAAGCAACAGAGATGTGGTTCCTAAAACGAGTGTTGTAAATTCCTTGGACTGCCATAGTAACTAACGTACGACTGCCAGAAAGAGGCTAATGAAACTAGTAACATTATATTCAACGATAAGAAAGAGAGAAACAGCTTTCTTTAGTCATGCAATAAGAAGAGATGCATTGGAGAACATCGTCCAACGACTGGAAAGATCGAGGGGAAGAGAGGCAGAGGCCGATCAAGAGACATGATGCTGGATGGATTTAGACAGTGGCATGGAGGAATATCATCAGCAGAGTTGATCCAGAACACAAAAGACAGATCTGTGGAGAGCCACGAACGACTATGCCAGCTGACATGGCACATGATGATGATGAATCGGCATTAGGTGGGTGATGTGTTGAGAGTCAAGCCGAATATCTGTATGTGTTGCTGCCTAGTTAATTCATTCATTAGATCACTCAGTGCAATTGTTGCTGAGGTCGTTTGATTCTGCCCCACCACTGTCTCTTGGAAGGAGGTTTCCGTGGCCAAGTAGTTACGGCGCTTGCCTAGCGCTTAGAATGCTGTGGGTTCAATTCTAGACTCTGTCATGTGGTTCATCAGTACATTTTCTTTTCTCAGACTCCCTGGGGTCGTCGCTGGAGCTGCGGGACTCGGCGCTTTGTTCGACGATATTTATAGACCGCGCTATGGAAAGAAACCGAGCCATACTGGTTAACACCAAGTGCCATTAAGTCGTAGTACGTCTTAAATCCTCATTTGTGACTCCTATTTACAACGCTTTTCAGTTTAGCTCAAGCCTGTGTCCCAACACATGCTGGAGTGATGTAGTTTTCCCAACAACATAGTCTGTGTCTCTTGCTTGGATCTTGCCCTCAGTCTTTTCAGTTACTGACCTCCCGTCCGGTGCGCTGATACCGAGGTAGCAGGTTCAACTCGTCAGACGGACGAAAATGTTGACTTCTCGTCCTCGATTCGGGGATGCAAATTACAAGTACCTTAAAGTCAGAGTGGGTTCGCCTGATGGCGAGGGAGACTGGTGATAAGGAAAGTTAATCCACACGCTCAAATATCAGTAGCAGTGTAATACTAGAAGTATTAGCACGTTTATGGACAACGCTTGAGGTCAAAGCCAACGGACGAAAAACAAAAACAAAACAATCACCATGTTGTGACCTCACTGAAGTCACTCTATGGGAATAACTTAGACACCGTTACTGGTGGTTTGTGATGTACTACCAGTTCATCTCATTTCTTTAATATATATATATATATATATATATATAAAATTAAGTTGCATGTCCTTCTCAGGACGTTGCAGTCAAACCCAGCATTTTCGCTGTTCGTGATTCCTGGGCAAATATTACGTTCAGTAGTTTGCCATTGCTTTCTGAACGACCGGCTCCTATACCTTTTTCGAAAAAACCAGCACCGCTGCGTTTCGAACCCGGGTATACGGGCTCACAAACCACGTTCGCAAGCCCTTAGCCACATAGACCGGTTAAGAAAATAAGAAAATATATGAATTGTTACACACGAATGTTATTAAATATACCACTAACATCGTTGTCATTTCCGCATACATATTCAGATCATACAGATAGCATGGACCTTCTTACAACAGCCCTCGGTGTTGGCGCTATTGGGGTCTTGGTAACTTACTTCTGGCTGCGCCGTCCGAATCCTAAATGTCCTCCAAGTCCCAGAGGAGCCTGGCCAATCGTCGGACATCTGCTACAACTGGGCGGTGATCCTCGAGTACAGTTTGCAAAGTTCAGAGAGCAGTGTGGGGATGTCTACAGGTAATTGCCAGATGACGTGTATAACACCGTGTAAAGCATTAACGGTGACTATGTAAGAAAAGGTCTGTTTCAGAAATCTTGACTATAGGAACGGAATCGTCATTGGGGGACATAACAGCAATAAAACTAGGTATGCGGATGATACAGCATTTAGTAAATGGGAGTGTTGCACACAGTGGACAACTTGGGTTAGAATTAAATTGTAAGAAGACAAATATTATGGTCGTCACCAAGAAGAAGGAAATACCACAATGTATTATATAAGTAAATGAGAATATTCTCAAACAAGTGAATCGGTACAATTATCTTGGAACTGTCATAACATCTGATGGGAGATGCCTTGAAGAGATTAGAACAAAAATCGCCATGGCAAAGGCGGCCTTTTGCAAGATGAAAAACATACTGACCAATAAAAAGATGCCATTTGCAACGAGAAAAATAGTGTTGAGGTGCTACATAGAACCTGTACTTTTGTATGCGTGTGAAGCGTGGACAATGAGCAGAGAAGCTGAACAACATTTGCTTTTTTCCCCCCCCCCCGCGTTTCCATCCTGTTTCAGGATATTGCGGTCAACACCAGCATCTTTCAGCTGTATGTTGATTCCTAGGCTAGATTACGCTCATCAGCACGCCACGACTTTCTGAGCGACCGGCTCCATACTCTCATAAGTCACTTTTGCAATTCGAACCACTGCTAATTCTCGTCGCGTCACGTGACGAGAGTATTCGGGGTTAGCGGAGAAAGCTGCTAACTCCTCGGCCATGGAGCCGGCGAACAACATCTGCTGGCTGTGGAAATGTGGTTTCTGAGGAAAATGCAAAGAATATCATGGACAGACAGAAAAACAAATGACCAAGTCCTACAAGCAATAAATTAAAACCGTAAACTGATTAAAGAAATTAGACGTAGACAGTCACAATGTTTTTTGGGCACGTTATGAGAAGAAATAAATTGGAGAACTTGGTGACAACTGGCAATTTCGAGGGTAAGAGAATAAGGGGAGTACAGAGAAATAAATACCTGGTTGGCTTGGTCACGTGGTATGGTCGGGACAAGAACCAGAGCTCTGGTGATCGAGTGAAACATTCTTTGTCCTGCGTCAGATTCTTTATCACTTCAAGCCCGTGTGTAGCTTTATTCTATTTGCTCTTTACATCTAGTAAGTATTGGTCTACAAAAGTTAGACCACATGATTTTACTGTTAGTTAACACCACAACAAGCATACAAACTTTGACTGACTCATTACACAAGATGAACTTCCCATTTTATATCTAATTTTTTCCTTTCCACGAATATCAGATATACATCACATTAACGTTCACTCGCACAATATCAGATGCGCTTCTAAAATATCTACAACTACTTTTACACAGAAATTATTCGAAAGGCGACACTATTCTTGGCCACAGCCATCTTCATGACGTGTTGTGTCCACCACACTCGATCACAACCAAGACTTGAATCCCCAAGTCACCTTCTCGAATCTTGCTAATTCGCTTCGGTGACAACTTGGCGTGTGCCTTGTGGCTCAAGATCCACGTCTTTCACGCGCCCAGGCATGACTACGTTTCAATCTGCCATAACTATCAACTTCACTATGAAATAGAGTCATGGCAGCCACCTTTACTTCTGAGGACATTTCATGGTACAGCTCCATGGCCGAGGGGTTAGTAGCTTTCTCCGCTAACCCCGAATACTCTCGTCACGTGACGCGACGAGAATTAGCAGTGGTTCGAATCGCAAAAGTGACTTATGAGAGGATGGAGCCGGTCGCTCAGAAAGTCGTGGCGTGCTGATGAGCGTAATCTAGCCTAGGAATCAACATACAGCTGAAAGATGCTGGTGTTAACCGCAATATCCTGAAACAGGATGGAAACGCGGGAAAAAATTTTTTTTTTTTTCTCTCGGTGCGACCAGAGAGATCAGTTAAAGGCAGTTTATTATAACAGCAAATTACTGGTACGTTATCTGAGTGCAGACGATCTCATGTGTGCCTGGTTGGTATTTATATTGACTCGGACTTTTCTCAGCCTTAACTTGGGACATCCTGGGAAGATACTGGTCTTGCGAACTAAAGGAGGATCCACCATAGTCTTCGAAGACTGGTTAGGGCTAGAAAAATACTCACTCGAGACTGGATGAGAATTACAGTTATTCCAAGCTATGCTGATTGTAGATCTTCAGCATACAAGTCTTGCACTCACCGCCCGGAGAGCTCGACACAGTGCTCGGAGCATGCGCCGCTGCTTGTGTACCGAGATGGGACAAAGTCATCATCAGTACCTAGCACTTCAAGTCGAACACGAGTGAAACAACTTCTGTCCACGGGGTTCAATAATAACACTAGATGGGTATCAGATGCTGAGGCTTGCACGAGCCACTTAAACACTGTGTTTTAACTAGTGCGTTGAATGAAATTATTGTTTGATTTCTATGCACATCTGGTGTCATTTATATTAATATTCTAGATTCTGGTTAAAAGGAGGCTTCAACAAATGCCATTTATAGGTTTCAGCAAAATAAAGTGCACGAACAAAGATGTTAATGTGTGGGCCTTGTAAAGTGTCTTAAGATTTCATGTCTTACTACAGATCCGCTTGGCGTTTTAGATCATTACTATTGATAATATCCCTCGATGCTATCGTATTAGACCATAAAGCATTATGTCGTTCGGTCTGCCACCGCCTCTTCTACCGCTGCTATTTCTTTGAGATGTCCAATACTCTGCAATGCACGTAACACCAATAACGTTAGATATGCAGATGATACAGTATTGATTGCAGACAATGAGCAGGATCTGCAACATTTAATAGATGAGGTTGTTGCACACAGTGAACAACCAGGGTTAGAATTAAATTGTAAGATTAGGAAGTATGAAATACAACAATGTAATATACAGGTAAATGGGAATATTCTGAAACAAGTGAATCGGTACAATTATCTCGGAACAGTCATAACATATCATGGGAGATGCTTTGAAGAGATTAGAACAAAAATCCCCATGGTAAAGGCAGCCGTTTTCAAGATGGAAAACAAACTGACCAATACAAATATGTCAATTGCAACACGAAAAATAGTGTTGAGGTGCTACATAGAACTTGTTCTGTTAGATGGACGTGAAACGTGGACAATGAGCAGACAAGCCGAAAAACATCTGATGGCGGTGGAAATGTGGTTTCTGAGGAAAATACAAAGAATAACATAAACAGACAGAAAAACCAATGACCCAGTCCTACAACAAGAAATGAAAATCGTAAACTAATTAGAGAAATTAAACGTAGACACGTTATAAGGAGAAATAAATTGGAGAACTTGGTGATAACTGGCACGATTGCGGGGGTGGGAGGGGGGGGGGGGGGGAACGGCAAAGCAGATAAGGAAATACTTGAATGGCTTGGCCCCGTGGTATGGTCGAGTTAAGAACATTGAGCTGATCTACGACTCTGGTGATCGACTGAGATGGTATAAATATGAATAAAATTTGGTGGAACTGCGGTAAAGCTGTGAAAATGTAAACAATATAAAATGACACAAAGTAGTGCAGCTTTACATAACAGATTTACGACAGATACAGGACGTTGCGGCAATTAGCCTTCATCAGCAAACAAACACATTCTGTGTTCAAGTATAGAATAGAATTTGCAATCCCAAAGAAATCAGGAACCTTGGAATGTGATCAACATAGAACAATTAGTATAATGAGCCACATCACAAAGATTTTGCTACGAATTATCTTGCAAAGAGTGAGGATGAAAATACAACCTGAAGAAAAGCGAAGAACGATGTGGGTTTGTAGAAGGAAAGGGTACAGTAAATGCTGTGTATATGCTGCGAACAGTTATTGAACGTGCTATAGAAGTAAACAAGGATATACACTTTTGCTTTATTGACTACACAAAGGCTTTTGATAGAGTTAGACATGTCAACATGGTAGATATGATTGCAGATCTACAAATTGATGGGAAAGACATTAGACTTATAAAAAAACATATATTGGAAACAACAAGCTGCCATAAGGATTGATAATGAAGTGGGACAATATCAACCTATTAAGAGAGGTGTTAGGCAGGGATGTGTAATTGTCATATATTTTTGAAGGGAGTGGGAGATCACTGTAGTGCATGCCCCATTTCTAACAAAAGAAGTAGAGCCCCATCCTCTTCTATCTTCAATAACCCCAGAATATGAACCTTGAGTTATCTGCAGGCCTCGTTCTATTAAGTAGTCTAGGAGATATAGATTATGGCCCTGGTGAGACTAATGATTACTAACTGGGATTCTGCCCCTTCTCCAAGGATTCTGTAGCTCTGGAGCCCCCTTTTTTGTTTAGCAAATCTGAGGAAAGTCTGGAGAATTTTCTCAGCCTGATTTAGATGAAGAAAACATGGATATTGAGCAGTTGATAGATCTAGAGTCTTCTCTCCCCCATTTTAGTAAGTCATTATGAGTGGATTTATTTTTAAACAATCAAACACATAATCAATCACATTAGATTCTGACAACATGATGTACAAAGAAGCTGGTAGACTCACAGATAGGTCTGAACTGATAAATTAACAGAAGGTCAATTCATGTTAATCATTTATTGACTGGGCCTGAGCCTTCTGGCCAGTACATACATCTCTATTGTGATTTACACAAGATATATTAGAAAAGTTGCACTATTGGACCATTGTCACAGGCCATTAATAAACAAGCATCAATACATGAGAGGTCAACAAGTGTGAAACCATAGTAAACATTTTGATGTTGTACATGTTAAGTGTGAAAATGATTCAACAATTAAATATCAGTTTCCTGAAATTGGGTGTGGTGTCTACCAATTAGGAAGGTAACCTGGTGACTGGAAGATTTGGTAAGCCAGGGTCCATTGACTGATTGATCCACTTCAGGTCTGCCCGTATAGCTCCTCTGAAGGCCTCCCCATACTTTGCTCATGGCCAAGTCATCTTCCATCTCACTTGTGGTTCATCTCTTTCTCTCGGCTTCCCTCTTTCAGGTCTGCTTTAGGTGGTTAGTTTGCTGATGTGTTGGGTGGTTGTTGATATGTATCCACCAAGAATCACTCGTATCTAGACACTCCGCAATCCCATGTTTGAAAATTTGGTCACACTAGCTTCTCACGTCTATTCATCAGGCTGGTTGCAGGAAAAAGTGCGGGCTTACCACATATGCAAAACATGCGTTGGCGCGAAAGCGAGTCACATGTCTATTTCGTCCAATGGTCTTCCGAGCTTTGTCTGATGAAATCTTTCTAAGAATCCACGTCATCTGTCACTTATGCAGTTCCAGTTTCGATGTTAAGTTTTAAGTCCTAGTTCCAGTTTGCGGTTGTGAAGTCATTTGTTTCATTATTTCCTCTTCTTGGCTTGCGGTATTTGGTAAATGAATAATGGTGGTTAGCGTTATGCCACATGGCCCCACCCCAGATTGTTCTACGGTATGGAACTATGTTTCCAACATTTTCAGTTATCAAGCTGTTCCCATTTTTCCTCCCCTGTATTCTCTTCTGCATCTGATTGACCTGGTTCATCAGGCACTGGGTGTCGACTCAGGAAGTCCGCTCCCACATTCATTTTCCCAGGAACATACTCAACCTGGAACGAGTAAGGTTGAAGAAGCAGCGACCACCTCATAAGTCGGGCATTCAGAGTCTTAGATGCTGCGAGAAACATGAGTGGTTGATGGTCACATTGCACTGTGAAGTGTTTGCCATATAGGTATGCCTGAAATTTCTGTACACTCCATACGAGCGCAAGACATTCTCTCTCGATAGTACTGTAATTTCTCTCTGCTGCATTCATATTCCTGCTAGCATAGGCTACAGGGAATAGCTCCTATGGTACATCTCCCTTTCTCTGCAACAGCGTTGCCCCAATTCCTATGTTACTGGCATCGGTGCGCAGCACAAATGGTTGGTCGAGGTCTGGTAGATGTAAGACTGGATGAGCAGTTAATGCCTGCTTTAGTGCTGTGAAAGCTCTCTCACAGTCAGCTGACCAAGTGACTTTCTCTGGCTTTCCCCTTTTTGGTAAGATCCGTTAAAGGTGCTGACAGAGTATTGAAGTCCTTGATGTATTTTTGATAGAATCCACATAAGGATACAAATGATCTTACATCCTTCTTTGTTTTTGGACGAGGTGCTCTCTGGAGTTTGTCCACATTTCCCTCTTGTGGAGTTATCAGTCCATGAGATATCTTATGACCTAGAAAGTCCAATTCTTGGAATCCTATCTGACACTTCTTTGGTCTAGCCGTCAATCCAGTTTCTCTGAGGCGCCTGAACAAAAGATGCAGGGTTTCTACATGCTCTTCAAATGTTTCAGTGGCGATCAGGATGTCATCCATGAAGTGACTGATGTCTGGATGCTGTAGTGGGTCAAGTAATTTTCTCATCATACGTGTAAAGACGCTGGGAGCATTACTTAATCCGAATGGAAGAACGTTGAACTCATAGTGTCCTCCAGGCGTGCTGAAAGCTAACCATGGTCTAACTTCCGGTTTTACAGGAATCTGGTAATATCCCTTACTGAGATAAATCCTAGTAAAGTACTTAGCTCGGTTGAGTGCTGTGAAGAGTTTATTCTGATCAGGCAGAGGTTCTGCTTGGAATTCAGTAATAGCATTGAGCTGTCGATAATCGATGCACAATCTATGTTCTCCACTTGGCTTTCTCAATAAGACGACGCTAGCACTGTAAGGTGATTCAGATGGTGAGATTATTCCTGCGGTGAGCAGCTGTTGTATTTCTTCCTCTAAAGTCTTTTGCTTTGCATAAGGAACTGGGTAAGTCTTGACTCGCACAGGCACTGTGTCATTTAACTTCATGTCAAATTCCTCCAAATCAGTTCTTTCTGGCTTATCAGTAAGTACTTCTGCATATTTTGCCATAAGTTCCCTAATCTGCTTTTGCTGATCCTTTGTTAAGTTGGGATTAATTTTCACATCCTTAAAGGTCTCTTTGGCTTGCAGTTGGCACTCGACTCCCATTGTTGATCCTTCTTCGACTTCAGTAGCCACACTCATGGCCATCAGATGTGCTGGTTCGGTGGTTGAGGGTCTTTCATGAAACTTCTTCAAGAGGTTTATGTGAAATACTTTCATCTTGCCTTTGACTGAAATTCTGTAGTTGGTACGTGAGATCTTCTCCGTCACTACATAAGGTCCTCTCCATCCTATTTGCAGCTTATTCTGACTGGTTGGAAGCAGCAACATCACCTTCTCTCCTACCTCTAACTCTCTATCCTTTGCCTTGCGGTTGAAGTTACGAGCAATTCTTCGTCTGGCTTGACATAGATTGACATTCGCTTGTTTCCAACTGTGTTGTAAACGATTTTTCAACTCGGCAACATATGTAGATGCAGTCACGACTGTATCATCTGTAGTATTATCAGTCCACGTTCGAAGTAACGCCTCCAGTGGTCCCTTGATCGGTCGTCCAAACAACAATGTGGCTGGAGAAAAACCTGTTGAGTGATGGGGTACCTCCCTATAAGCGAATAAAGCTGCGGGTAAATACAAGTCCCAATCCTCTGTCTTCTCCTGGGCAATTTTGCGCAGGATACTAATCAATGTCCCGTTCCACCTTTCCACAAGTCCATTTGACTGAGGGTGATATGGTGAACTGAAGATATGGCGTGCATGCAAAAGTCTGAAGGTCTCTTCCATGAGCTTACCACGAAACTGTGAACCGTTGTCCGTCAAGATCCTTTGTGGGAATCCTAGACGTGTGAATATTCCTAATAATGCATCAGCGACGTGTTTGGAGTCACAGCTGGGCATAGGAACTGCTTCGGCCCACATGGTTGTTGTGTCCACAAGCGTTAATATGAATCGGTTTCGCCTCTTCGTTGCTGAGAGAGGTCCGATTATGTCTACAGCCACTTTCTCAAATGGAATTCCAGTGATTGGCGATTCACCCAACATTGCCGGTGGTGTCCGGTGTTTTGGTGATACTTTCTGACACTGTGGGCATGATTTTACAAACCGTTGTATGTCTGAGTTCATCCCTGGCCAAAAGTAGTGAGTGGTAATCCGCTGTGTAGTAGCGTTGATACCCATGTGCCCACTAAATGGTAGACCATGACCCATCTCTAAGATCTGAGTCCTGTATTGAGTTGGTACAACAAGTTGATTAAACTCTTGTCCAGCTCGTCCTACTTTTCTGTAAAGAAGTGCTGACTTCATGAACAGATCACCTTTACGTAGAGGTAAATGTGATTTTGGCAGTTTTCTGAAGCAGGGTTCCAAGGTGCTGTCGACTTCTTGTGCCCTCTTCAGTTCCTCCGTTCGAGGGATTGGCGTAGTTGTTTCTGGAGTTTTTGTCGCCTGGGATCGAGTGGTCATGGTCGCCATCGCCACAGGTTGAACAGGTTCTCCTAGAACGATAAATCTACAGCCGAGTATTACAGGATATATCGGATCGTCCAAGACTGCTGCCTTGATTGTCCCAGTGACATACCGCGAGTCTATGTTCACTTTTGCCACTTGAAGAGACATATTTGTTGAACTCTTCAGTGGTCCCTGTAATTCCACTATTTCCTCTGTCACCTGTTCAGGGTGAACTAAGGATGATGAGACAAAACAGTCATACGATAATCCAGTATCATATAAACAGGTAGTCTTGAATCCATTTAGCAAGATGGATTCTACAACCGGAATACGAGATGATGTGTCTTGATGAGGTGTCTGTTTGGACGGTTCACCAGTGCTCACTTTTTTCTCTTTTCGGTTGGCCAAACAGGCCGCTGTGTGTGGAGGTGACGTCTTCCTGCAATTCTGAAATGTGTGACCTCTAATTTTGCAATGGGTACAGAATGGTTTGTCCTCCTTCGGCGCTGTTCGGGCTGTGTTTTGAGTGTTTTTCTGGGATTTCCTATTTTTCTTGGTGGCTACAATGTTTTCCCCCTCCTTTGGCTGTGGAGTTTTGTTTTGAGAGGGGGTGTTGTTCGAACGTCCCTTTCCTCCCATCTCCTTCTGAGATTTTTCAAATCTCTCTGCCAGGATGATTATAGTTTCTAGGCGGTCCGCCCCGTTTTGGGTTAAGAATGCTTTCATTTCGTTCTGCATTTCCCCCTTGATCTGATCAATGATGATCATTTCACGGAGTCCTTCAAAACTTTCCTCAAATCCTCCCAAGCAAGTCCATCTTTGTATGTATGACTTCAGTCTTTCCACTAGTTGCGCGTAACTCTCACCCGGTTCCTTCCTTGCAGTTTTGAACCTGAGTTTATAAGATTCGGCGTCCACTTCGAAGCGGCTCAAGAGTGCCGTCTTAAGTGTTGTGTAGTTCTGTTGTTCCTCTCTAGTGAGGCGCGAGAACACATCATACGCCGTGGATCTTAAGGCCTGCGCTAACTTCGTCGCCCATCTACTTTCTTCAAGCCCACAGCTGACAGCCATTGCCTCGAAGCGTGATAAAAATCCTTCGATGTGGTCAGTCTGTTCATTAAAGGGTTCCAGAGGAAATGACATAGCTCCTGAATTAAGGTGAGAGACGTGAGGAGGTGGTTCTGTCACTGGCGATCCTGATGAGGTTGAGGGTGTAGGACCACTCCCTTTCTCTATTCTCCGGATCTCCACTTCAGTCTCCATTCTCCTCAACTCCAGTTGGTGTTGACGCTCTCTCTCCTTATCTTCCATTTCAGCCTGCAGTCGTTTCTCTTTCTCCTCCAATTCTGCTTGAAATCGTTTCTCTTTCTCCTCAAATTCTGTCTGAAGTCGTTTTTCCCTCTCAGCCAATTCAGCCTGAAGCTGTTTTTCTTTGAGAGCCAATTCCGCTTGAAGTCTTTCTCTTTTGTTGAATGCATCTGAAACATAGTTAGCTAGCTCAGGGCCATCTAACCCGCATTTCCTACCTGTTTCTGTTATTTGGGCTCTAAACTTTGCAGTTTCCGCCATGTCTATAATTTATTGCTTTGTTCTGCCTAAAAAATATAATTGCAGTTAGTCTGATCCGCGTAAGCTTGTCAGTCCCTGATCTGCAAATATACAACAGAGCATGTGCAATATTAAAAACACCCTATGTTATGTCTGTCTGTCAATGCTGGAAAAGCCAAAGGCAGCAGGCACTGAAGTACCCAGAATTAATTCCCAGTAAAGAAAAGAATCTGAAATTAGACAGAGTTTTCCCAACGGATAAGATTTTCCGGTGGTTGATGAAATGCTGTTAAGTTCAGACTCCACAGGAAAAGAACACCTTCTCTGGAAGAGAAGTAGTGTTTGAATAATAGATTTATACTTGATATTCCTCCCAGAGCACCTCTTCCTGAAGTATACGCCTATTGGAACTGGCCCTCTTCTTCAGGAGGAATGATCAGTCACCTACTCTTATTTATCTGTTAATGTCATTCATATCATGTGGCTGTCAATCAATATAAGAAAATGACAATGTTCAACATCTAAAGATATTGTGATTGTTTTATGTAACTTTTTAATTACACAATGTATTATTTAATTGTTTAATTTATTTATGGGAACCATCCAGGACGTAGCCGACAATATGTCATATATTTTTGAAGGGAGTGGGAGATCACTGTAGTGCATGCCCCATTTCTAACAAAAGAAGTAGAGCCCCATCCTCTTCTATCTTCAATAACCCCAGAATATGAACCTTGAGTTATCTGCAGGCCTCGTTCTATTAAGTAGTCTAGGAGATATAGATTATGGCCCTGGTGAGACTAATGATTACTAACTGGGATTCTGCCCCTTCTCCAAGGATTCTGTAGCTCTGGAGCCCCCTTTTTTGTTTAGCAAATCTGAGGAAAGTCTGGAGAATTTTCTCAGCCTGATTTAGATGAAGAAAACATGGATATTGAGCAGTTGATAGATCTAGAGTCTTCTCTCCCCCATTTTAGTAAGTCATTATGAGTGGATTTATTTTTAAACAATCAAACACATAATCAATCACATTAGATTCTGACAACATGATGTACAAAGAAGCTGGAGACTCACAGATAGGTCTGAACTGATAAATTAACAGAAGGTCAATTCATGTTAATCATTTATTGACTGGGCCTGAGCCTTCTGGCCAGTACATACATCTCTATTGTGATTTACACAAGATATATTAGAAAAGTTGCACATTGGACCATTGTCACAGGCCATTAATAAACAAGCATCAATACATGAGAGGTCAACAAGTGTGAAACCATAGTAAACATTTTGATGTTGTACATGTTAAGTGTGAAAATGAATCAACAATTAAATATCAGTTTCCTGAAATTGGGTGTGGTGTCTACAAATTAGAAAGGTAACCTGGTGACTGGAAGATTTGGTAAGCCAGGTTCCATTGACTGATGGATCCACTTCAGGTCTACCCGTATAGCTCCTCTGAAGGCCTCCCCATACTTTGCTCATGGCCAAGTCATCTTCCATCTCACGTGTGGTTCATCTCTTTCTCTCGGCTTCCCTCTTTCAGGTCTGATTTAGGTGGTTAGTTTGCTGATGTGTTTGGTGGTTGTTGGTATGTATCCACCAGGAATCACTCGGATCTAGACACTCCGCAATCCCATGTTTGAAAATTTGGTCACACTAGCTTCTCACGTCTATTCATCAGGCTGGTTGCAGGAAAAAGTGCGGGCTTACCACATATGCAAAACATGCGTTGGCGCGAAAGCGAGTCACATGTCTATTTCGTCCAATGGTCTTTCGAGCTTTGTCTGATGAAATCTTTCTAAGAATCCACGTCATCTGTCAATTATGCAGTTCCAGTTTCGATGTTAAGTTTTAAGTCCTAGTTCCAGTTTGCGGTTGTGAAGTCATTTGTTTCATTATTTCCTCTTCTTGGCTTGCGGTATTTGGTAAATGAATAATGGTGGTTAGCGTTATGCCACAGTAATGTCTCCAGATCTTTTTTCCCTATACAGTGAAAATATTTTCAGAAATGTAGAGGATATAAATGGAATCAGCATTGGAGGACGAAATATCAATAACATTAGATATGCAGATGATACAGTATTGATTGCAGACAATGCGCAGGATCTGCAACAATTAGTAGACGCGGTTGTTGTCAACAGTGAGCAGCTAGGGTTGGAATTAAATTGTAAGAAGACACAGGTTATGGTCGTCACTAGGAAGAACGAAGTATCACATTGTAATATACAAGTAAATGGGAATATTCTTCAACAAGTCAATCGGTACAATTATCTCGGAACAGTCATAACATCTGATGGGAGATGCCTTGAAGAGATTAGAACAAGAATCACCATGGCGAAAGTAGCCTTTAGCAAGATGAAAAACACTCTGACCAAAAAAAAAGATGTAAATTGAAACGAGAAAAAGAGTTTTGAGGGGATACATAGAGCCTGCTTCTTTTGTATGGATGTGAAACATGGACAATGTGCAGTCAAGGTGAAAAACATCTGAATGGCTGCAGAAATGTGGTTTCTGAAGAAAATGCAAAGAATACCATGGAAAGACAGAAAAACCAATGACCAAGTACTACAGGAGACAAATGAAAATCGTAAATTGATTAGAGAAATTAGATGTAGACAGTCAACAATTTTTGGACATGTTATGAGAAGAAATGGATTGGAGAACTTAGTGACAACTGGCAAGATCGAAGGGAACAGACGAAGAAGAAGGCCGAGAGGATAATACCTGGATGGCTTGGCCACATGGCATGGACGAGACAGGAACACTGAGCTGATCCACGACACTGGTGATCGAGTGAAATGGCGAGTCATGACCGCCCACGCTTTCCGGCATGGCACATGATGTATTGATTGATACTCCATAGACTTATAATTTATTGTCTAGTACTATGTCATAGACTTATAATTTATTTGCTGGTATTATGCCATATACTTTAAATACGTTTTAATAGAAGTTTAAAATAGAGTTCAATTCTCTTTGTCTAGCCTTTACCTGGGGTCCAGTCACGTGGTGGTGTTCAACGGCCTGGACATGGCGAAGGAAGTTTTTGTCAAAAAGGGAGACGACTTCTTGGACAGGGCCGTTGTTTACGTGGATATTGTAAGTACTAGATTTCTGGGTTGTGGTCCTAAGGTTTATACTTGCTTTTTAAGAATGAGATGAAGCAGACATAAAGTACAGCTATCTATTTCTGAAATTGAAATTTTGAAAAATTGGTGCAGCAATTTGTAGTATCTTTGTAAATAATTATAATACCACATACCGCACTCGAAACGGCCGTGGGCGATTTGGAAGCAGACCACCGTGCGTTGGTTTTCACACAAAGGTATGAATGCTGGTCGTTGAGAAAGCAATGGAAAATTATTGAGGGTAAACTTGCCAAGAAATCACACACAGCCAACTAAAAAAAATCATGTATAGGATATGCAAATAAGGCTACAAGGAATGCACGTGTCACTTGATGAAAGAGCACAAAGAGCTCTTTTCAGCTGCAAATCGACTTATAATTAAGCTTTAAAGAATATTAACGCAGTATCTTATGCAATAAATCACTACCATTGAATGTAAGAATGAGAGTGCTGAATTGCTATATAGAACATGTCTGTTATTCTGTATGGCAGTGAATCTTTGAATGTAAATGAAGAAATTAAAAAGACCTGGGAAGGCAACGCATATGTGGTCCCAAAACTAATGTTGCGAATTTTTTTGGATTGCCAGAATAACAACAATTGTTTGAAAGAGGCTAATGAAACTTGAACATTATATACAACAATAATAACAAGACAAACAGCATTCTATGGTCATGTGATGAGAAGAGAGGCACTTGAGAATATTGTTACAACTAAAATAAAAAAAAAGATAGGCATAGGCAGATCAAGAATAATTAAGTTGGATAAACTGAGACAGTGGCATGGAGGAATATCATCAGCAGAATTTATCTAGAACACCAAAGAATGCGATCTGTGGAGAGACATGAACGCCAATACCAGCTGGCAGGGTACTTAATGATGATGCGAATACTTCACACGCTTTTGATCATATAACACATTAAGACTTTTCCGACACTTCCTTGGGGTCATCATAGATTGAAAAGATCTCAGGACAGTAAAGATATATAATACATGTATTGTGTAACGCTGAAAGAAGTAGCACAAAGAAGAAGGTTCTTGAGGACGCACTAGACCAGTGGTTCTAAAACGTTTTTGGCACATGCACCCCTTCACCATATGTTCAGAATGTCACACCCCTCTTGTTTTTGGGTATCACCCCATCCCCTACATAGTATACGTAAAAATGGAAGCTAAATTTAATAAAACATACTAGAACAAGTCTAGACGTCAACATAACACGTGATTTCCGGGTCTACTTACGTTATAAAACGAATTTCAGAAGGGCTAGAAGTACAGAACTGTAAAGTATAGAGGGAAAAACAAAATCAAATAATAGGGTCTTGTATTAACGCGATCTTGAAATAATCTTAATGCCCCCCCCCCCCCACCCTCTGGAAACCCTAAAATTCCCCCATGGATGGGGGGGGGGGAGATTCACCACTGGTTGAGAGGCACTGCACTAGACAATATAACAATTGAAAGCTATAGGCACCGACTGGGATTCGAACCTGTCATCTCTAAAAGATGTACTTCGACACTTGACCAACTAGGATGTCTAGTTGGTCAACCAATCATTGAACTGTCTTAGTTGGTCAACCAATCAATGAGCTGTCTTAGTTGGTCAACCAATCATTGAACTGTCTTAGTTGATCAACCAATCATTAACTGTCTTAGTTGGTCAACCAATCATTGAACTGTCTTAGTTGGTCAACCAATCATTGAACTGTCTTAGTTGGTCAACCAATCATTGAACTGTCTTAGTTGGTCAACCAATCATTGAAGTGTCTTAGTTGGTCAACCAATCATTAAACTGTCTTAGTTGGTCAACCAATCATTAAACTGTCTTAGTTGGTCAACCAATCATTAAACTGTCTTAGTTGGTCAACCAATCATTGAACTGTCTTAGTTGGTCAACCAATCATTAAACTGTCTTAGTTGGTCAACCAATCATTGAACTGTCTTAGTTGGTCAACCAATCATTAAACTGTCTTAGTTGGTCAACCAATCATTAAACTGTCTTAGTTGGTCAACCAATCATTAAACTGTCTTAGTTGGTCAACCAATCATTGAACTGTCTTAGTTGGTCAACCAATCATTGAACTGTCTTAGTTGGTCAACCAATCATTAAACTGTCTTAGTTGGTCAACCAATCATTAAACTGTCTTAGTTGGTCAAAAAAAAACCCAAACATTGAAACTTTTTCTTTTTTAAGGAAAAAAA
>JACEFZ010017178.1:0-33308 GCA_014155875.1 Cepaea nemoralis | reverse complement strand
TAGCGGATCCACGATGTAACAATCAGTCCAGTCCCCTAGAAGCGGTAGCACGTTTATGGACAACGTTTGTGGTCAAAGGGAGGGAACAAAAACAATTTACAATTCCCAATTGTTTATGCGTTGCTCCTCTCTCTAGATGTCAATATTGAATTCGATGTGTTAAAATCGATGATATACCCAATGAGTAGTATAATACCCTAAATACCAGTGGTCATTAAATACCAGAGATTCGATATGCTGATGATACATTACTACCAACATCACAGAATGTTATAGAAAAAAAAAGAACTTCAACCCAAAAGAATAGTGAAAATCTTAACTTATATCTTAACATAGCAAAAACAAAGATAATTCATACAAGTAAAACGAAAATATAGAAGGCTGGTAAAGGTGGGAGCCAATGCGTTGTCCGGTTCACGAGTGCAGTTTTTTTGTAGACTTCTGGGGTCGTGCTCTGTGAGACGCCTTTTGATGGGCCGCCATGCAGAAAGAGATCGAGTCATATGGGCAATACCTGGTGCAATGAAGACGATTATTTTGCTTTTTAAACCCTTTAAAATTTTATAAACAAACAGCACATATCTCGTAAGTAAGTAAATGAGTAAGTAACTTAGTAAGTAAGTGAGGAATCAAATAAAGTAAATGAGGAAGATAACATGTCACTTTACCTTATCGTGTCTTGCCTGAAATGAAAGATTACCACTTCACAGTGAATTCATCTGTGATAGGACTTTAAAAAGTTAGTTGCATATCCTTTACGGACGTAGGAGTCCACCCCAGCATTATTTAGGCTCTTAGTGATTCCTAGCCAAGTTTACGTACAGTAGTTTGTCATTGCTTTCTGAACGACCGGCACCCATAGCATTTTATATTTAAAAAAAAAGACACACAGCTGTGATTCGGACGCGGTATGCGAGATTTCGAACTCGGTCGGTAACGCCTTCGCCACGGAGCAGGCTGGCCCGCTGCCTTTAATCGAGAGTCTACAATTCCAATTTTCGAAAAGAAAAAAAAATTCCAAATTCGGTCTCGTCTAACCTGCTTCCTCAGCGTCGGTTATTGTTGAGATCCGTGATTGTGTGGATTGTTAGTCCTAATTCATACTGGTTTTATTGGTTCCGCTCTGTTTGTCGGATAAAGTTCTTTTGTGCTGTCTGGTTATTTTGATCTGTCTTATGCTGCGTTGTTCACATCGGGGCTGGTCCCGGAAACGTTCAGTCCTCATAAGGACTCGATATTGGCAAAACCAGAGAATTTAAGTGCAGTCTCAGTTGTTCTCCCCGGTCAGCTGCCCGTCCTCCTCTACTTTCGCTTTCTTGTTTTCGTCATCGATGTATGGGTTGGTGCGACAACAAGACGACCAGGTCTCCCTGTCATCCCCGTTCAGGAGCCCTCCGTAAGAGCCAACTCACCATCCTGCCACTCACCCCGCCACTCAGCTTTTTTTTTTAAAATTAAAGATATATGTGTATATATACGCACATACATTTTAAAAAAAATAAACATTATAGACATATAAATATATACAATGTAGGGAGGTTATGTGGCCTTCCCAGTTCTGCAGATGAACTGTCTGACCAGCCGCTGTATTTCTGGGTTGCTGTTTGTGTGTAGGCACTCCGTCATTGTCAATGGAGTCCCAGCTTTGACGAAGTGATCTCTTAGCTCCCTTCGTTCACTATTGTACTTGTCGCATGCTAGTAAATAGTGTTCAATGGTGTTGTTTTCTAGGCATGCTCTGCAGAATGGGTTTTCTCTTGTGTCTTTCCAGTTACCTAGCCTGATTCTCCACAGCTGTCTGTTTGCCGGTGCTTTCATGTTGGTCTTGACTTGTGGCTTGTAGCTGGGTTCACCCAGTACTTGGTATGCATCACGACCTTTAGCGCTGTCTCGCCACTGTTTCCTCCATTCCTGGAGAATGTAGTTTTTGACGATATTCTTCCCTTCTACTTTACCTAGGCCTGTGCTGATTTTATTATTGCTGGTTAGTCCTCGTTTCGCCGCTCTGTCTGCTTGTTCGTTTCCCGGGATACCCCTGTGAGCTGGTATCCATCCGATGGTGACTTGGCATCCCATGTACCTGAGGTTGGTGGCTGTCGCTAATATCTCCTCTTTTATGTCGGGTCTGTTTACTCTAGCGAAGTTCCCGAGCGTTTGTACTGAGGACAGGGAGTCTGTTAATATACACAGTCTCAGTGGTGGTTTTTCGGCTGCAATCTCCAGGCCTTTCATTATGGCTACCAGTTCGGCCGTGCATACTGCTGTCTGGTCTGTTAGTTTGAACTGTTTCTTCAGCTTCCAGTCTGGGACCACTACTCCTGCTCCTACCTCTCCCTGTTCGTTCTTGGACCCGTCTGTGTATATTATGAGGTTGTCCTTACTGATTTCTTGTATGTACGCCTCGGCCGCGTCTCTTGCATCTGTGTCCTCCGTGTCCTTGGTGATGGTCTTTGCCAGATTAAGTCTGTGAATGGGACTGTTAGTTCCATGGTGGGATTGTTGGCTTGAACCGTCTTGTCTGTTTCAGGGTTTCTGCTAGCTCGATTTCTTCCTTCATCTTCTCTGCTGCTTCCCATCCTGCCGGGCTTTGCAGTTTTACTATGGGGATGCCTCCCCTTTTGCTGTGGTTGTCACTGAACGTTTGTTATCCAGGGTGGTCTTTGTCTTTTGCTACCTTTAGCCATTAGTTACACGTCAGCTGTTTACGCCTCAGACTCAGTGGTAGTACACCCAGTGCTACTTCCATTGCTTCTTTGGATGTCCCTTTTCCAGCTCCCAGGATGGTGTTTAGCGCTTGGGTATGTATGGTGTCTAGCCTCCTCTTGTTGGCGTCTGATACCGAGTCGTACACAATGCTGCCGTATTCTAGCTTGCCTCTGATAAATGCTTTGTAGAGAGTTCTACAAGGAGCCTTGCTATTAGAAGTAGGTACACAGTCGGTAGGGTCAGGGCCGGCTTGCGTTGAACGGATATTATTATTGGCTGCCTTAACCGGAAATAAAAACAGCCGGACATTACAAATGGTTCATATGTTTTCTATATGAGGATAATTCTCGAAACATCTGTCGTATTACAATGAATTTATGAAGGATTAAGCAAGTAATGAAGTGGATGTAGTACAGGCCGTTACGTATTATTATTAGGCGTTTCTGGGATAAGATTAGTGAATGCAATTTCACAATTCCTACATACCTGGTACAAAGTCAGCAGCAGGCGGTTTGAGAGCAGATAGTGTTACGTTGTTTTGACAAATAAACGAGCGTCGGCTTTGTGGTGAAGGTACTACGGTTGCAAACCGCAAATCGCGTTCCAAACACATATGCGGGCCATTTGGAAGCAGACCACATTGCGTTGGTTTTCATACAGTGGTATAGATGCCGTTCATTAAGAAAGCAACGGCAAACTACTGAACGTAAACTTGCCAAGAAATTAAGAGCGTTGCCCGTTCAGAAAGCACTAGCAGGATACTGAATTAGTGAAGTGACTAGAACAATCACAAACATACAATACAAGCTGGGGTTAATGCCATGGACATAAAGCTAACTTTGTACCAACAATGGTGACACAATGAAGGAAATTAAAAGACCAACACCCCCCTCCCCCGATGTGTCTCCACTTTGTCGTGGTGGGGGGGGGGGGGGGCGCTTGCGTGTCCCAATGATCCCAAGAGCTAAGCCGACGGAAGCACAACTATGTGTCGGACAGTACTTGGGTAATGGGCCAGACTAAGCAAACACAACCTGCTGCTCTGCAGGTAAACTGAGGATAGCAGTCAAAAGTTCAAATCAGGCGTGCGAAGGAAGAAATTCATGTCCGGACACATACTCTAAGGCTCTCAGCTGAGGGATACGACTGAGCGCCTCTAAGCTAAGTGGAACATGTCTCGTATACACTAAATGGAACGCTTGGCTAGCGAATCCATTACGTGGAAGCCCGAAGCGAAAGCTTTCTGAGTAGATATCGCCCGCAGTCTGTCCGTCCCTGGTTTGTACTTGAGAGATCAGTGGCAAAAGAAATGCCCAGTACATGAAGTGAGGAATTAAAGCAGCCATGAGCAGGACGTGGCAATGCCTCCGGTGAGCCCAGTCTCAGAGCAATATGTGCCGGCTCTGCAATTACGGAAGCCTCCTTGAATAGCGGGCAATGCCCATGTCTGCCCATGCCTTCTCTTGAGGGTTGTCCGTGATGCTTTTGACCGTTCTACCTTGATCAGCTGAGATGTGGGCGACACCACATCAGTAAGAGTCTAACGTCCCTCTAAACCCGAGGAAGACTAACCTCAGTAAAAAATTCCCGCTGTAGTCGGATGTGCCGGCCTAAGGGTGGCAAATAAAAATTGGCACTATGGGACGCAGAGGTGTATGTAAGGCATCAGGGCCGGGTTATATACTGGCCAAGACCTATTGACGCGTCCTCGTCGAGCGTCCTGGGCAACAGGTCCCTTCGGGGTCCTGGCTGAAGTCAATAGGATCGCTGATTCCTCCGAAGTCGGAGAGTGTCTGCCTGTACGGCGAGGAACCACCAGTCTGCACACCAATAAGCCAGACATGGGACAACGGATACTCACGCAAACCTCAGGTCCTGTATGACATCACACTGATGTTGGACAACAGGATGTCTTCATCCGACATACAGGACTTCGCGTTGGAGCTTAAGCCAACGAACACAAGCAAGCAAGCAAGCAATTGGCACTACGCAATTACGTCGGAGTGAAATGTCGATCTTGCCCGGAACAGCTCTGACTAACTAGTTTTCGGAATGCAACGGAACAGCTCTGACTAGCTAGTTTTCCGATTGTCCCTCGTGCTTGGAACAGCTCTGACTATATAGTCTTCTGAATGACCTTCGTGTCCGGATTAGCTCTGACTAGCTAGTTTTCCGAACGTCCGTCGTGCCCAGAACAGCTCTAACTATTTTGATTTCCTGGCACAGCGGTTAAGCACATGTCCGAAACAAAAGCTCGCTGAGTGGATACCGTCGGCAATCCGACCGTTCTTGGTTTGTGCGGGAAGCGGCACGTAGCAAACGAAATGCCCAATACATTGAAGTGAGGAATTAAAGCAGCCATGAGCAGGACGTGACGATTCCCTCGGTGAGCCCAGCACCAGAGCGCTAGGGGTCGGCTCTGCAACTATGGAAGCTACCCTGGATGGCAGAAAATGCCATGGACTGTCCCTGCCTTCCCATGCGCATGCATACCATTGGATATGAATGTTATAGACGGTTCTAAAAATAAATATTGGATACAGAAAATAACAAATGCATCCATACGACAAGAACTGACTAGTGAAGAATGTTGGCTACTTAAGAAGATAAGACAACTGAAATATTTTAGTGACTTAAAACATCATGACAATTTGAAGACAACAATCATGGTGGGGTGTATGCTCTGGAAGAGAAAAAGAGGAAGGCCAAAAAGAAGATGGGTGCAGGATGTGGCGGATGATCTCCAAATGGGTGTATCTTTCTTATGATTGAGAATCTTTCCGGAGGGTTGTTGTAGGAGCGAAGTTCTGCAAAGGACATGCTACTGAATGAATGCCTGATAGAGAGACAAGAATAGTCAATGAATTATGACATCCCCCATAGTTTAGCAGTGACAGAATAAAAGTATGAATGGGGGAGCATTAGAAGCTGGATCCATTTCCCCACCAGTAGAGCTGTGGGGTAGACTCAACCTTATAAAATGGGTACTGGATACTTTAAAAGGGATTTTTTTTATTAAGAACTGCCTGCAAAAACAAAAAGGCTGTAAGAAGAAGGGAATTGATCATCCAATCTTGTTATGTCTGATCTAGAAGATACACATGGAAAGAGAAATATACAAGACGGAATTTGGAATGAAATTTCCAGGAAACTTCACTACTGGGTCAAGGGCTGAAATACTCTATGATGACGATTTTGATAATAAAAAGGTTTACAGAAGGGTTGGCCAACACGAGGCCCGCGGGCCGCATGCGGCCCGCCGGGAGTCATGTTGTGGCCCACCGGGAGTCATGTTGTGGCCCGCGGAGTGGGAAACGACGATGTGGTCGACGCTGTAGCACGCTTGCTTGTTTACTTTAATTAACAAAACATTTTAAAAAAAGTTAGGTGCATGGCCCGGCAGGAAATATTATTCCTGAAATTTGGCCCGCCTGCTGAAAAAGTTGGCCACCCCTGGTTTACAGGGTCAAGCAGCAAGCGGATCGTCTGGATTTCACCTTATTTTATCCCATATGGCTCGGTCTCTTTCCCCAGGGCAGCCAGCCGAAAGCGTCGCATAAAGCACAAACTTCAAAGCTTCAGCGACGAACCCCAGTGTTCTCCGGGAAAATTGTAGTCGTGAACTGAATGAAGGGTTGTGGAGTCGAACCCACAACTTTCGAAGCACATGGCAGGCGGCATAACCACTTGGCCACGGATTATGATAAGTTAATGTCCATTAGCCGGTTCTGTGGAGAAGGAGTTGCGGGCGCAATTCGTAATCCCGCATACCGCGTTTGAAACACAACTGCTGGCAATTTGACAGACCTCCTTACGTTGGTTTTTATAAATTCATAAGTGTGCCGGTCTTTCAGAAAGCAGTGGCAAACTTCTGACCATAAATTTGCCAAGAAATCGCAAAAAGCCAAAAATACTGGGGTTGACTGCTATCCTGTATGAGATGTGCAACTAACTAAAATGCCAATTAAAGCTCAAATTGGTTACACAATCAATAATTTAACTCAACAAATTAATAAAACAATTAATGATATATTCTATGTGTTTTGCTTGTTATAGAATTATTCGACTACCAGTAGACTGTGAGAATGGCAACAATGCTGAAGATGGTGGTATCTGTCGCTGTCTGTTTGGCCTATCTGTGCCTGGAGGCTGATGCCGCGCCAGTTGGGGACGCGGGTGACGTCAAAGCTGTGCAGGACACAGATCAATGCCAGGCACTTCACTACACATGTATTACGTCAGTTGTCTAGTGTATATGTTGTGTTACCTGTTTGTTTGTATGTATGAACTCATGTCTGTCAGAGATAATAACATGCACATTATCGTTAACAATGTGGCTTTTAATTGAATAGTACTTCCGATCCAATATGTCGGATAGGCTGTTGAGCTGTTATGTTATCTGAGGAGTTTTTACTTCTGGCTACGGTTTGTGTACGCAAATTCCTTATTGTGGACTGGTAGTACATGGCCCCGTTGCCCAACTTTTGATTTAAGTGCGCGGAGCCACATTGTGAGCTGTGGATTTCATTTGGAATGCTTTAACACCTGTCTGCGGTTGTTTGTATTGTGAATTGCATGTTGAGAACAATGAGGCACTGCCGATTGCTGAACTTGCTGGGTTTTCTTTATGCAGAATTCTGTGCACAACTGATGGCTTTCTTGTAACTGCCGCTGTAACTTTAGTGAATTGTAATTCTAGTGGCGGACTGTGGGCATTATACTTGTATGCCTGTCCTTGCTATTGGTTTGTTTGGACTGTTATCGATTCCACTTTTTATTTGGGACAGTGAGGAACATTTTGTGTGATATTCACTGGCACATGAACGGAGCATTATGAGGTTACCGTTAGCCTCGAAGTCTGAACCGCGCCTAAATAATGATTAACTCAATCTAAACTTTAGCGTCGAAGAAGTCTGTTTCTTTGGGACCCGCCCCCCCCCCCCCCACACACACACACACAAACACACACACACGCGCGCGCCTAGAAGTTTTAGTCTCTTTGAAAACATCCTTAAAATACCATATCTGTCAATTTATTTGCTTGTTGAATTCTTCAGGTGTTTGTTTTTCTGTCTATAGAGATGGTGGAAATTATGTTGAGAAATAAAGGGAAAATGTATGTATAAAAATAAACTGGTTTCAAGTTGTTATCATCATTAGTTATTTTTCTACAGCCATTTGTGACTTACTTATTGACTTACCCTCGTAACATGAACAACAAGCAGCTGACAGAGTGGCCTGTGAACAGTTCAGTAAGATAGTGCTACATTCTCTCTCCATACATCCTCACGATCTATGCAGAATATGAAATAGGAAATTAAAAAAAAATAAAATAAATGTTGGTAGAGAGACAACTGTGGTCCATTTAATTTCAGGTCATATATATGCAGATGACAGGGTCCTCCTCTCATATAGTGCTAGGGGCTTAGATGAGTTAGTTCTGTCCTTCAAAAGACATATAAGACAAAATCATTTCATGAACTTAAAAAAATTCCACATAAATGATGCCAAGTATCTGGTTTGGTGACGTCATCTGACTGCTTGTTTAGTATAGTCTTGGTGTCTGTCTAGCGTCTAGCGTTATCTTCTTCTTCTTCTTCTGCCCCTGTAAATACATTCATATTTATTGTTGTTGTTATTATTATTGTTGTCATATGCTTTTCATTTGTTTTCATATCCATAACTAGAGGTCAGCATGACAGAATGAATAGGAACGCGTGTTCTTAAACATCCGGTGTGCTGATGCCGAGGTAAGGGGTTCAAACCTTACACCGGTCATTTGGACTAAAATGTTGACTTCTCGCCATTGACTTAGCGCCGTAAAAATTACAAGTACCTCTGAAGTCGGAGTGGGTTCGCCTGATGGAGCCTGACACTGGTAAAAGAGAAAAGATTCAGTCAAGTTCTACTAGACGTTGTGTATATGGACTACGATTGCCAGCACAAATAATAATAAAAAATCAATTATTCATAAACTACCACAGGAAAAGTGCGTGTTCTCGAAAAGCTTTACTTGTTTGATGCTGTTGTTCCATAGGTATCACTGTGTAAACTTCAAACGAAAATATGTATTGTTGTTGAATTTCTTGCTTGCTGCAAGTGGCAATCAATACCAAAGGTATAATTCCCTCTTGGAGAATTAACAATGTGTCCTTTGTTCTCTAGTTCCAGATGTGCAAATCGCTGTCAGAGTCTAGACTATCAGAACGGACTCTGTGTCACAACAACCATCCGGTGCAACGCCACCAACTTCACCCACAAGCGGTGTTTTGGAAAAGCCACAGACGTGAAACCCGTGGAACCATCAGAAACCACAACAGCTGGAGAAGGGCCATCATCATCTGCCTCAAGTTCTGATAGTGACAGTTCTGACAGTGACAGTTCCGACAGTGACAGTTCTGACAGTGACAGTTCTGACAGTGACAGTTCTGACTCCTCAGACTCTGAATCCTCTGAAGCGAAGACATCGACATCAAGTACACCAGAAGCCTCAACCTTAAACACTTCGACAAATTCCTCCAGTGCTGCATCGACAGACTCAGCTAATCCTACAAGTGCTTAAGCTGCGTCCAATGATCTCAACTCCAGTGCTCCCATCCACCGAGCCAACAACGACAGTGAAAACCCAACAGTCACTTACAGAAGCACGAAACCAACAAATAACAATATGTGACTGACAGCCGTATATCATTTCGGACAACATTTACAAGGTTTTGATATCCCAGGTGGACAATAACTATAATTGCACATACATATTTTGACACCAAAAATTCGTAAGCAATAAGTAAAGGACTCTTCCCTACATCTTGTAGAGTATTGGATATATGGTGCCAATCCCCATATTTTAATAGACCAATGGGGACTCTAAATGTAATATGGTCAATATAATGCTAACCTTCTTTGCTTCTCATAACATTTCGTGGTACCTATTTTAGACTGGATCGACCTAAGGCCCCAGGGCGGTGAACAACAAAAAACAAACAAACAAACAAACAAACAAACAAACGCTCGCCTCGACGGGATTCGAGTTCGTGACCACTGGGCCAGCAGGCGAGTGTTCTAGCCATCGAGCAAGCGTGGCTTCTTCTATTGACAGTAACAGGAACCTGCTGTGGGAATCTGAAGTGATACGGTTATCACTTACACTTGGTCAATCGGACCATCACATTTTTATGCTAGAGTTCACGGGGGAATATGTGGTCAGTCGTTCCCTCCCGTATCCAACGGTAAACAAAGGCATGGAACCCCCGCCAGACCAGATCATGGTTCGTCCTAAACATTACTCTTTGCGCCCGCTCAATACTGACAGTACCTGACATGAAACATAAGAGTAACATACAAGCGACCCGGTGGGCATGGGTTCGGATTCGCATAGAGACTGATTTTAAAAATTGATCTAGACCCCCAGGTCGACACAGTCAAAATTGGTAGGATAAAAATTCATTGGAAGTGAAGGCGGCCGGTGGTATATTAGCTATATGACATTTGGAGTGGCGATTGGTTTATTAAACATTGATTTATCTCTGTACTAGCTGACCCGGCCCGGCTTCGCTCAGACCCTGGTGGGGATCTGTCTGCCTGCCTGCCTGCCTGTCTGTCTGATTGCCTGCCTGCCTGCCTGCCTGTCTGTCTGTCTGATTGCCTGCCTGCCTGCCTGCCTGCCTGCCTGTCTGTCTTTCTGTATGTCTGTCTGCCTGTCTGTCTATCTATCTATCTATCTATCTATCTATCTATCTATCTATCTATCTATCTATCTATCTATCTATCTATCTATCTATCTATCTATCTATCTATCTATCTATCTATCTATCTATCTATCTATCTATCTGTCTGTCTGTCTGTCTATCTATCTATCTATCTATCTATCTATCTATCTATCTATCTATCTATCTATCTATCTATCTATCTATCTATCTATCTATCTATCTATCTATCTATCCATCCATCCATCTATCTATCTATCCATCCATCCATCTATCTATCTATCTATCTATCTATCTATCTATCTATCTATCTATCTATCTATCTATCTATCTATCTATCTATCTATCTATCTATCTATCTATCTACCTACCTACCTACCTACCTACCTGTCTCTCTGTCTGTCTGTCTGTCTGTCTGTCTGTCTGTCTGTGTGTCTGTGTGTCTGTCTGTCTGTCTGTCTGTCTGTCTGTCTGTCTGTCTGTCTGTCTATGTTCGGCCCTTTCCCGTTAACAATATAGATAGAATAGAAGAATAGATAGATTGATAGTAGAAAATATGATTGGAAGAGATCTGTCTAAAGTAAACTTACCAAGATATCACGAACAGCCAATAAATTGTGGGCGGTGGGTTGAATGCAGAGTACTGCAAACGATATGCAACTAATTTTCTCTCACAAATTTTTTTTTTTTTTTTTTTTTTTTAAACGAACGAAAATCGCAGGCCCGTTCTACATTCTGCCCTTCTTCTCTGTTTCCTCTAATACATTCTTTCATTCAACATCTCTTATGAAGCAATTCTTTGATAACAAAAATTACCCAATATGGGTGTAACGCGCCATAGATGAGTTAGAAAATATTCACTATTTAAAAAGATGCATTATTTTTATGAAAACTATGAAAATGCCTTAAAGATTATATCATTATTTATTATAACTCATATGCCTGTAAATAACAGTAGACAAAGAGTTTATAAATCTTTGAAAACAATGCAACAATGTGTATATAAAATAATAGCAATGTTATTAAAAGTTATGCCCCTTGAAATAACTTTTCTTTTGTTAAGTCCCCTTGCTATATAGAAATGATAATGTAAATTTAAATTATTAAATTTTAGTAAGTAAATAGCTTTTAGTAAGTACACAACTTTGACATTTGGTTGCACGAGAATGAAAAGAAAACATGCAGAAAATTTCATCTCAATCGGATGGACCGTTCGCGAACGCATAAAGAACGGACACACATACATACATACATACATTGCCTTTTATAGTATAGATGTCTGATGTGACATATGGCGGGAAACAGTGTTCTTTACTTCACTTAATTACTGTTGTGATGATCAGTTGTGTGGATAGTGCTTTAATTGATGATATTTCGTGTTCTGATTCATTCATGAATTACAATATCAACAGCTGTCATCAACAGCTGTACCATCTTCCCAATCTGATTATCAAACAGTGTCTCAGATAAACAGAGAGAGAGAGAGAGAGAGAGAGAGAGAGAGAGAGAGAGAGAGAGAGAGAGAGAGAGAGAGAGAGAGGAGACAGAGAGAGACAGAGAGAGACAGAGAGAGACAGAGACAGAGAGTGAGAGAGAGTGAGAGAGAGAGAGAGAGTGAGAGAGAGAGAGAGAGAGAGAGAGAGAGTATAATTTTATTGAACACGACAATATAATTTAATTGAGCTTCAGAATCGCACGGTAGAGGTTATTGTTTGGGATGATATACTTGTCAGACATTGCTAGCGGACAGACACCGAATGATGCAATTGTTTGTGTTAGTTAGTTATCTGTTAGGGTACCATCATTGCACTCATGAAAATTCCACAGCTACTCAGATTCTCACCCAACATATGTATCTGCGTCCAGAGCCTTATAGGTGCTATTTCTGTGTTGGTTGACGAGGCACCTCAATCGCCTGATATTTTTCGGGGGCGCATTGCATACAGTGGAAAAAAACAAAACAATAAGTGACATGGTTCGGTCACATAACTAGACTACGTACAGACAATTTACCGCAACAAGCAATGGTGTACAGACCAAATGGAACGAGAAGAAGAGACCGACCATGTAAACCAGTGTTTCCCAACCTGTTTTATGCTATGTCCCACCTAAGCCTTTCTAAATTTATTATGCCCCCCCCCCCCGCCGCACCCCTCCCCCAACATATACATTATTTTTAATATTCAAAAATTGAAATGTTTACTACAGAAACCTGATTGATAGGTTTTAGGAAGAAATCACTAGGAAATTATTGAGCAAATAAGTAAGTAAATTTTCAAAATATATAATGGACAACTGAAATTCAAGTACAAAATAATTTTAATGAAAGATTTTTCTATATTATTTTAATTACTAGTAATTATTTATTATTTAAATTATGTGAGATCCTTGCGCTTGATGCTTGCTGCAAAGAGATCTTATGTTAGGTTCCAATTTAGTTAACTTCAGTCTCAAGTCTCCTCGTTTTGTTATATCCAGCCGATTTCATCCATTTTCGAATTGCCCCCCTTAACAATCCAATTGCCCCCCTGTGGGGCGTGGGCCCCACGTTGGGAAACACTGATGTAAACGATGTACAAAGGGGGTTACAGTCCATGGGAATCCCGATGTGTGAAGCCCATAAACAGTCACTACCGCTGTTTATACTTCACATTGACACCACAAGGTACAAGAGGAACAAGATGAGATGATGATGATGATGATCGCATATAGTGCTAATTGGGTAATGGTTTATGGAGGACATATAGAACACGTGAGATACCATTGTATAACAGGATCAATGATGTGTGACCACTTCCAGCAGTCTCTGAGGGTATTGCAAAACCATTTGGCTGAAATGCTTGTGCAAATTTGCATTTTTGTAACTATTAATGTACACAAGGGGCTGACAGTCAAAGTAAAACACAAGTGATGGAACAAGATGCTGGTGCGCCTCCATTAACCAAAATGTCTAATTACGAATTGAAGAGTGTCTATGAGTTTGCTTATTTGGGGTCGACAGTATTAGATAATCTTTCATTAGAGACAGAAATCGACAGACTCATTGGAAAGGCAGCCACAACACATTCCAGGCAAACTAAAAGAGTTTTGGACAATAACAGACTAACAGAGCGTACAAATGTTCAAGTATAAAAGCTTGCGTTGTTAGTACAGTACTTTATGGGTCTGAATCCTGGACCATGTACTCACGACAGGAAAGAAAGTTGAATTCCTTCCATATGAGATGTCTGAGACGTATCCTGGGCATATCGTGGACAGACCACATAAAGAATAATCACGTGCTTGAAAGCGCGGATATTACCACAGTGCACTCCCTCCTAAAGTAGAGCCATGTATCTACAATGGAGGATGAACGTATTCCCATAGATCACCTACACGGAGAACTAGCCTCAGAGAAGAGGCCAACCGGAAGACCCCAAATGCGATAAACGAATGTTTGTAAACAAGATATGAAACCCTTGGCATAGATCCAGACAAGTGGAAAAGAGTTGCAACATACAGATGTTCCTGGAGAAGAGATGTACGAAACGGACTGGTGCTTTTTGAGCGCGATCTGATCAACAAACTGAGGATAAACTGAACAGGCATAAAATGCAGTCACTTACCGCGGGTACTGCCTCGTCTTAGAGACGCGGAAATTTTGGCAGAGATTATCATACTCGCATTGGACTATCCAGTCATCAGCAGTGCTGTCAGGTGCCTCCCCAGCGGCATACCTCTATAGTCCTTCAGGACTGAAAGAGGCCTACCAATATAGACATGAAGATCTAATATGTGTAAATATCAGATAATGCATTTGTCAGTGGTTAAATTATAAATAAAAATAACAAAACGAGCTGCCTTCTCATTTTATTTACAAATGTATTAATGGTTGGAAAAATGATATCAGTCTGTCTATTAATCAGATGTCTGTCGTTCTGTCTATCCGTCCGAAGCAGAGAGGCGAAATTTGTTTCATCTGAAGGCAAAACGTGAGAGAAGACAAGACGATAATGTAAATTTAATGGAAGACGGAAAAAGAGAGATGCGAAATTGCAGTAATAGTGAACGACAGAAGGTAGAGTGCCTGAGTCTGTGGCTAAGGGGTAGAGTACGCTCATCGCAATCCCACCTACCATGTTCGAAATTTGCTGAAGGGGATTTGGAAGCAGACCGCCTTGTGTTGATTTTAAGAATAGTTTGAGCGTCGGTCATTCAGAAAGCAATGACAAACTACTCGACGTAAACTTGCTTCATAAATGACAAACAGTCAAAAGATGTCTGGATTGATTGCGAATCCTGTAAAAAAACATGCAGCTATAATTAGAAAGCAGGGTGTTGAGTTAGGAACCGACAACACAGCACTCTGGACATTCCCACACGTGCTCACTCCTCATCTGCAACAGCCAGCGAAGAGTTCTAATGACACCAATTAATTAGTTGTATATCCTTTACAGAACATCGCTGCGGTCTTTGTCTGTTTGTGATTTCTTGGCAAATTTACGTTCAGTTGTTTACCATTGCTTTCTGAACGACCAGCACTTATACCATTGTATGAAAACCAACGCAAGGCGGCCTGCTTCCAAATCGCCTGCACCTGGATTTAGAACTCTGTATGCGGAACTACGAATTGCGTTCGTAACACTTTCGCCCGCAGAATCTTCCTCAGGCCTTTCCTCTGAGTTGAGTGTCGTCTAAAGCCTCTGGTCACTCCCTGCAGCGCCATTCTCTCCAGGTCGTGATGATCTATCTGCCCGTTCTTCTACACTATACCAACGAATCTAAAGGGCCCCGACCACATCTGCCTTATCATGCACCAATACCCCACCAACGGATCATACCCAGCCAATCTGTCAGTCTGCTCGTTTCCCACCACATCAGCGCGTCCTGGGGGAAAATCCAACAGATGTTCTCTACTTTTGATTGTTGAACTGAAGCCTGCCACTCTGCCAGAAGTATGCCTGTCTTCATATTGAGCAGATGAGATAGTAATAAGACAAAGAAATAGGCGAGAGCATACGACTCTTGGAGAGTGGATGGAGCTTCACAACGAACACCAATTGCCAAGAAAACAGATAAGGGAACAAAGTGTGTTTGAGATTTAAGAGGTAGGAGTCGAGAATAGTTTTTCTGAACCCAGGTAATGAGTAGATATTAGTCTGGGATTTTAATACCACAGCAATAAGACACAAGAGAACAGAACCAGAACATGAGAATGGCATAGACATTGGAGCAAATCAAGACAACCAGAAGTACAAGTTCAACTATACAACTAACTTGGATTGCTTGATTGATTGATTTAGGAACCAACATCACAGCGTTCGGGGCACTCCCATAAGCGCCCCGTCCCCATCTTCAGCAGCCAATTAACGTTGAACTAGTATGTAAACATAAATGTAATTTTAGTAAAACGCCTGTTGGGGAACAGGCGCCACATGGTGGCCAATATACGCCAATCCAAACTTCACATTTGGTAATATCGTGTGAACAAACATAAATTCACATATACACTCATACACACTCATACCCACTCATAGACACACACACGCATATGCCTCATGCATATAATTGGTGTGTCCTTTGTGCACCCCAGGATCACCCACATGGCATCATTCTGTGTGCGCTCCAACCTTTCAAGCTGGCTCTTTGATACTGTCAGGAGATCCAAACCATATTCAATGACAGATATTATTAACTGTTGAAAGAACATGTAAAGCATCCTCTGCTCAACCCCGCTTGCTGCCATCGCCCTCAATGCATTAAGTCCTTTACCAGCCTTCACTCCCAAACCCCCCCCCCCCCCCCACATGATCCTTAAAAGACATACACCTGTCAAAGGTGATACAAATGCGCCAACTGCCTCGGCAACCACGGCGCCAGGTACCTCGGCTGCCCCTGCCACCAAGACAGCAAGGAAGCTATGAAGATCGCCATCAAGACAAACCTGCCCTATAAAGAAGCTAGGGGGCAGTACGAGGCCACCAATCAACTCACCAAAAAGGACAAAGCACAACTGGAAGGCCAACTGAAGGACCTGCGATCAAAGTTCTTTAGCATGGAGGAGGAAAAAAACAAAACGCAAGAAACACAGATAACAGCCGCTCAGCACATCCTGGACGAGGCGAGGCAAGTTCAGCAGAAGATAGAGCAGGATGTCGCCCGGATGGCTGTTATACAGGCTGAGACAGAAGAAAGGTTATCAAGCAGGGAGAAAGAAAACGACAAGAAGCAAGAAACACAGAAAACGACCGCTCAGCGCATCCTCAACGAAATGAAGCAAGTTCAGCAGATGATAGCTCAGGACTACGCGCGAATGGCTATTATAAAGGATGAGACGGATAAACAGCTACTTAAAATACAAGAAACTTTTAATGAGACGTTCGACCTGCTCCAGACCAAGATCCAGACAGCCACACCCGAACCAGAGGATACAAAAGCACAAACAGACGAAGAAGCAACAGAGGAAGAACGATATCGCTCACCACCAAGACCCGACTGGCGAACGCCGAGAAGATTCGAAGGCAATTCACGACGGGGAAATAGAAGGAACACCAGGACAGACGACAATGGTAAAACTCCCTGAAGGAAACAGCACCATATGACGGGGTGGGACCACAATCACGCCGGGCCTCAACAAGCGCGCAAATCTGACCAGACATGAAAAACCTCATCAAGAAAGAAACGAACGCAATTAATCCATCAGAAGCCGGGAAGCTGATAACAAGCAGTCCAAAGTACGAAAGACAAGCTACAAGCTGCACCATAAGCACCCTACATAGCTAATTCGGAAAACGAAGGCTGAAAGGGGGTATTCGTACCAAACATTGGAATTGGAATTGAAATTGGAAAGGTGATACCCTAGCTCTTCAATTTACTCTCTCTACTAAGAGGACATCCATCCAACATAATACCTGGGACATCTGCCTTCACGATCCGGTTGTTCAGGGAGTACCACACAGCCGATACCTTGTCTGAGTGTATAATAGCCCGTGCGTCCCTGCACCACTTCGCCACCCTGTTTACTGCCATCTGTAAGTCTACAGCCAAACTTTCCCTGTCTCTGCCCTGTCTGTACACCAGCACATAATCTGCAAATGTCACAATTCTACCAATACCTGGTGTCTCAATAGCGGCGACTTTGCTGCTGTATATATTAAAAAGCACTGGGTACATATCAGATCCCTGTGACAGCCTAGGTGTAATAGTTGCAGGGGTCAGAAGTCCAGGAACCCATGCGAAGTGCAATTTTACGCCCATAAAGGACTGCCGCAACCCATTTGACAAGCCAAGGGCAGATCCCCATGCACAACGCGTAATCATGGGAACGGTAGGCAAGAGTGCTAGCCACTGCGCCACTGATGCCTCTTACAGAGTTTGGGTAAGAAGTAGCATTAGGAGACAACACAGTAGAGCTACTGAAGATACAACAAGGAACTAGCTCGTGTTAGTGAACAAGAAGGAGGAAGACAACGAAGAAGGATTATAAAGACAAGTAATTGAAGAATAAGACAGGGGAAAGAAGCAGGAGGAGATAGACGATGAGGTGAAGACATGGAGGAGATGGAGAAAAATGAAGAGGAGATAGAAGAAGGAGAATTAAGATAGGGAAGAAGAAGAAGAAAAAAGAAGGAGGAGGAGACACAGTTGAAGAAGAGGAGGAGCATAAGGAGGAGAAGAAGAGGCGAAATATTAGAAGAATAGGAGGAGGAGAAAGATAGGGTGAAGTAGAAAAAAAAAGAATAACAACAAGAAGAACAAGAAAAAAGAAGAAGCTAACTACTGTGGTAACGGGATGCTCCGTCATGGGAAAAAAAGGAAATAGGAAACGAAAATAGCCGTATAATATCCTAATCTATGCGGATCACTTTCGCATCTTTACCTGCTGACATTGGCCAAAATAAAAACGATTCGCGCTATTAAATTGTAACAAGACAATATAGATGTAAACACATTTTCCCGCTTGATCGTAGTCGTGGTAGATCAAGGGGAAAGTAGTGAACAATGAAAATTGTTTAACTAGGAATTATCTTTATATCAGCCATGTTTACAAGACCGAGCGCTGAAAGAATTAGGAAATGAAAATAGCGATATAATATTCTAATCTATGCAGATCACTCTCGTGCCTATACCTACCGACGGAGCAAAATAAAACGATTCGCGCTACTAAACTTTTCAATGCGAAGAACATATTTGCATGCATTTTGTCACAAGACAATCTAGACATCAAAATATCAAAACAGAAAAACAAAATACTGAATCGTGGTAGATCAAAGGGAAAATAGTGAACAAGGAACATCATTTAACTGGGAATTATGTATACAGTAGCTATGTTTACAAGAACGAGCGCTGAAAGAATTTAATATGAAGATATCAAATGCGCCGAAGTCTCTTCGCCATACTTAATTAAAATGATAACACAAGAGCTGATGTTTTTCTGGCAAAGACATTTAATGCATGACCAATGCAATTTCTTTGTTATCTGTTATCGCCAGCAGGCAATCCCATTAAACAACTTTCTATAAAACGGCCTGAAACACTGAAGTGGTCACAAAGGTAACAGCTCTACTTTGGTAAGTGCATGTCTGGCAGTTACTCATTCTGCAGTCTATATACCTTTTGTAAAATGCTGGCTTCGCGGCTTCCTTGGGGTCACCATTTTGTACTCTTTTACAGGGCATGCTGGGTGTTTGGTATATGGTGCTAGCTTCATATTTGTATAGACCAGTCATCCACTCCGTGGGCGATGTTGTCGACATGACGCCGTTCGCCTTGACTCCCCACGACACTTCCAAAAGCCCATGTTAGGCTGGGTCGACCTGAGAGCCTGAGTCATTTAAAAGAATTCCTTCTGGAAAGGGGTTTGAACGTATGACCACAGAGTCGGCGGGCAAGCCGTCCTTGCCACTGACCTACTGCAGTTCTTCGAAATTACTTTTGCCTTAGCAGATTCAGTGCCAAACAAACAGTAGATTTAGACCAAACAAAAATGGGTGGTGGAAAAATGGGAAGTAAGGGTGTGTCACAGTTATGACTTAAAAGTTGTTAATATGGTACCAGACATACTGTATTATAAATCAAACTAACAGGGATTGCATAAGGAAAACTACCGTATATAAGCTCATGGTTGATACAGGAAGTCTCGTTATCAGCCCATGGCACTTAATCAGTAACTTAGTTTAGTTTATTCGACGGATCGGCTTCACGGTACACGGGTGTAACCCATAAGTACACCGTTCTTCTCCTAACTCAAAACTGAGTCCGGAGAATCTCGCCCCAGTGCACGAACTCCGTAGCACCGGCGAAGATCCTGAAATACTTTGAGTAGATTTTTAACTCGAAATTTTGCCCGGGCAGCGACGTTAGGATACTCTTTTTCGATTTCCAACTGCCAAGTAATTTTTTACGTGCGCAACACTACACACGGGCGTTCGATCTCACTACCCCGAGACCAGGGGAAATTTTGTTACTAGAAGTCCAAGTGAAAAAATCCAGGCCCTCACCGGGGCTTGAACCCGGGACCTCCAGCACTCGAGGCGGAAACCATACATCGTGATAGCTCAACCCCCTATCGTCAGTTAACTTAATTCCTTCTTATCTTTGCATAACGTCGCTTAAACGAATGCCTAGTCCATCATATCCACAACTTTCGTCTACAAAGATGCCTAGTCCATCATATCCACAACTTTCGTCTACAAAGATACCTTGTTCCTCTTATCCACAACTTTCGTCTACAAAGATACCTAGTCCATCATATCCACAACTTTCGTCTACAAAGATACCTTGTTCCTCTTATCCACAACTTTCGTCTACAAAGATACCTAGTCCATCATATCCACAACTTTCGTCTACAAAGATACCTTGTTCCTCTTATCCACAACTTTCGTCTACAAAGATGCCTAGTCCATCATATCCACAACTTTCGTCTACAAAGATGCCTTGTTCCTCTTATCCACGACTTTCGTCTACAAAGATACCTAGTCCATCATATCCACAACTTTCGTCTACAAAGATGCCTTGTTCCTCTTATCCACAACTTTCGTCTACAAAGATACCTAGTCCATCATATCCACAGCTGTCATCTACAAAGATGTCTTGTCTTGTTCGTTATTAACATGGGTAAAATCTTTAATAAGAATGTTAGTTCTTCTTACCCATCACAAAAGTCGCTTAAATGATGGTAATGCCATCGTGTATGATTTTAGAGTGTTTAATGGAATTGTTGATAATTAAGCTTAACTGAAGTTAAGGGAAAACAACCATATCATATTTATTTTTTAAAAAAAAAAAAAAAAAAAAACAATTAAGTGCTTGAATATATTACCAACCTCTGGTAGAAGAGTGATATGTTCAAAAAGTTCATTGCAGTTTCTAGACGAATAACTTGACAAATTTAATTCTGTATTTTCTCTATAAAAATACCCACAGGTTAAGTACCCCTTGAAAGCTCTAACACCAAGCAAATAAGTTAAACACAACAGCAACAACAAACAAGAAAACATATATTAGTGTAAATAAGTCAGTGACACCTTTTCACACTATGAGAGTTCTTTGGTATATGGCTCTAGACCCACATTTCCAGACCAGCCTAACCCAGATCTGTGATGTGGTCAATATCACATCAGATGCCTTTACTTCCCAGAAGATTTGCCGTGACCCATCTTTAGACTGGATCTAAGTCAAGGTAAATGGGAGAGGGGAAAGGGGAGAGGAAAAAATGCGCTAAATGGGGATTGGATTCGAACACATAACCAAGGGGCCGGCAGCCAATCATACTAGCAAAACAGCTGCCTCCACATATATCTTAAATGCCTAATAATAGATTTAGGATAAAACTACATAGTACCAACACAAACACGAAAATGACGACATAACAATATACTGACGTATTTGCTATATACCAATTACTGTTGGTTATAGTTTTAGTTTTATGTATTTGGAAGGCGAGGGGACGAGGAAGGTCATCTACCTCATTGTTTCGAGCCTGGAATGCCGGCCTAAGACTTCAACATTCATGAGTCTACAAGAAGCCCTGCTGAGTAAGCAGGTACAATATCGGCAGGATCAGGGCTAGATTGCATTCAGTAGGAAGATAGTATCAGGTGCTTTGAGCCGAAAAAAAAAACAGTGCTACTTGCGTTGGCGGCATTACAATCGTATAATATTGTTATTATATGAAGATAAACCACATAATATATCCCGTTTTATTACGAATTAATGTCATGCTTAACCAAGCAATCAAGTAAATCTAATACGAGCTATTTTGTATTATTAATGATCTCACGAAATGATTAGAATGGTGGATCTTGAAAGCATGAACAAAGTATAGCCAACGGAAGGACACGAACGGATAATAAATAATGGTATAGCGTATAGTTTACTAGCTGACCCGGCCCGGCTTCGCCCATCTTGGTGGGGAGCATCTCATTTAATTCATATAAGTAGTCATATAAGTTCCCGTTCCCGTTACCGACTGTCTGTCTGTCTGTCTGTCTGTCTGTCTGTCTGTCTGTCTGTCTGTCTGTCTGTCTGTCTGTCTGTCTGTCTGTCTGTCTGTCTATCTGACCCGGTCCGGCATCGCCCAGTCCTTGGTGGGGAGCATCTCATTTAATTCATATAAGTAGTCATATAAGTTCCCGTTCCCGTTACCGACTATCTATCTGTCTGTCTGTCTGTCTGTCTGTCTGTCTGTCTGTCTGTCTGTCTGTCTGTCTGTCTGACCCGGCCCGGCATCGCCCAGCTCCTGGTGTGGAGCATCTCATTTAATTCATATAAGTAGTCATATAAGCTCACGTTCCCGTTCCCGACTATCTATCTGTCTGTCTGTCTGTCTATCTGTCTGTCTATCTGTCTGATCCGGCCCGGCTTCGCCCAGCCCCTGATAGGGAGCATCTCATTTAATTCATATGAGTATTCATATAAGTTCGGGTTCCCGACTGTCTGTCTGTCTGTCAGTCTGTCTGTCTGTCTGTCTGTCTGTCTGTCTGTCTGTCTGTCTGTCTGTCTGTCTGTCTGTCTGTCTGTCTGTCTGTCTGTCTGTCTGTCTGTCTGACCCGGCCCGGCATCGCCCAACTCCTGGTGTGGAGCATCTCATTTAATTCATATAAGTAGTCATATAAGCTCCCGTTCCCGTTCCCGACTATCTATCTGTCTGTCTGTCTGTCTATATGTCTGTCTGTCTGTCTGATCCGGCCCGGCTTCGCCCAGCCCCTGATGGCGAGCATCTCATTTAATTCATATAAGTAGTCATATAAGTTCCCGTTCCCGACTCTGTCTGTCTGTCTGTCTGTCTGTCTGTCTGTCTGTCTGTCTGTCTGTCTGTCTGTCCGTCCCTCCCTCTCTGTCTGCCTGTCTGTCTGTCTGTCTGCCTGTCTGTCTAATCATTTATTGGTTGCAGTTAGAACAACCTTAGATAAACGAAGACCAACTTACAAAAAGCATTAGAAAGAGCACTTGAAAGGTCTTTACATCTTCCCCAACAATTAACTTGGGTAAATGGAGCAGCGGCAGCAGCAGCAGAAGAAGAAGAAGAAAAAGGAGGAGTAGGAGCTGGGAGGAGGAAGAGGGAGGTGGAGGAGGGAGGAGTTAGAAGGGAGGAAGAGATAGGCGGAGAGAGGAGGAGGAGGGAGGAGGAAGGAGGAGGAGGAGTAGGGAGGAATAGGAGGGAGGAGGAGTGATTAGGAGGAGGAGAGAGGAGGTAGGAGAAGGGAGGAGGAGGGAGGAGGAAGGAGGAGGCAGGAGGAGGAGGCAGGAGGAGCGAGGAGGAGGAGGAGGTAGGAGGAGGAAGAGGGAGGGGGAGGAGGAGGGAGGAGGAAGTAGAAGGAGGGAGGAGAAGAACGCAGGGGGAGGAGGAGGAGGGAGATGGAGGAGGAGGGAGGAGGAGGAGAGAGGAGGAGGGAGGAGGCGGAGGGAGGAGGTGGAGGGAGGAGGCGGAGGGAGGAGGAAGAGGGAGAAAGATGAAGGAGGAGGAGGGGAAGGATGAGGAGGGAGGAGGAGGAAGAGGGATGAGGAGGAGGAGGGAGGTGGAGAGAGGAGGAGGTAGGAGGAGGAGGGATGAGGGGGAGGACGTAGGAGGAGGGAGGAGGAGGAGAGAGGAGGAGAATGGAGGAGGAAGGAAGAGGAGTGATTAGGTGGAGGGAGGAGGAAGAGGGAGAAGGAGGACGGAGAAGGAGGAGGAGGGAGGAGGAGGGAGGAGGAGGAGGTAGGAGGAGGAGGAAGAGGGAGGAGGAGGAGGGATGTGGAGGGAGGAGGAGGGAGGAGGAGGGAGGAGGTAGAGGTAGGAGGGGGGAAGAGGAGAGAGGATGAGGAGGGAGGAGGAAGGAGAAGGGAGGAGGAGAGGGAGGAGGATGGGGGAGGAGGTAGGAGGGGAGGAGAAGGTGGGAGTAGGCATAAGGGGGAGGACGGTAGAATTAGAAGGAGGGAGGAGGAGGGATTGGGAGGAGAGAGGAGGAGAAGGGAGGAGGAAGGAAGGGGAGTGATTAGGAGGAGGGAGGAGGGCGAGGCGGTAGGAGGAAGAGGGAGGAGGAGGGGAGCGAAGGAGGAGGAGGAGAAAGAGGAGGAGGAGGGAGAGGGAGGAGGGGGAGAGGAAGAGGAGAGGGGTAGGAGGAGGGGAGAGGAGGAGGAGGATTTTAACGCATATGCCTGTAGACAACTGCAGCGAAAAGGTGGGTCTGTCTAGCTATCTGACCCGGCGTGGCTTTGCCCAGCTCCTGGAGGGTAGCGTCCTCATTAAATTCATACAAACAAAAAAAGTAACTTAAAAGAATGTCCTTCCACACACCATCCATTATTTTTAATGAAAACTCTTTCTAATCACCTGCATGACTACAGTAACTTCTTAAGCATAAAAAGATGAGTTACAATGTTATGCATTGTGCATTATTTTTATGAAAACTTTGAAAATGCCTTACAGATTGTATCATTATTTATTATAACTCAGATGCCGGTACATAACTATGGACAAAGAGTTTATAAATCTTTGAAAACGATGCCACAATATGACTATAAGTTATACAGAAAAGTTATGCCCCTTGAAATAACTTTTACAGAGTTAAGTCCCCTGACATATATTAAATTATAATGAAAAGTGAAAAATGAAATAATATTGGGTAAGCAGCCGATTTCACACTAACAAAATATGACAGTGGGCTGCACTGGAATGAAAGGAAGACGTGTAGAAAATTTCATCTCAATCGGATGGGCCGTTCGCGAGCGCACAAAAGACATACGGACATACAGACAGACAGACAGACAGACAGACAGACAGACAGACAGACAGACAGACAGACAGACAGACAGACAGACAGACAGACAGACAGACGGAGATCGCAATTTATATATAAGATAATAAACGATAAAGTAAGACGCGTTTACACTATCAAGTTGCTTACAGATCTACAAATTGATGGAAAAGACCTTAGACTTGTAAGAAACATATATTGGAAGCAACAAGCTGCCATAAAGATTGACAACGAAATAGGTTAACAACAGCGTATTACGAGAGATCTACGACATTGATGTGTAATATCGCCAGATCTTTTCCCCATATACAGTGACAGTATGTTTAGAAGTTTAGAAGATAGAGAAATCACCATGGAAAGACATATTATTTAAAACATTATATATGCGGATGATACAGTATTGATCACAGACAATGAATAGGATCTGTAACATTTAGTAGATGCGGTGTTTGCACACAGTGAACAACTGGGGTTAGAATACAATTGTAAAAACACACATATTATGGTCATCACTAGGGAGACAGAAATACAACATTGTAATATACGGGTAAATGGAAATATTCTTAAACAAGTGAATATGTACAAATATCTAGGAACAGTCATACCATCTGATGGGAGGTGCCTTGCTGAGATTACAACGAGAATCGCTATGGCAATGGTGGCATATTGCAAGATGGAAAACACACTGACCAATAACATGATAACATTTGCAACGAGAAAAAAGAGTGTTGAGGTGCTACATAGAACCTGTACTTTTATATGGATGCGAAGCTTTGGCAAAGAGCAGACAAGCTGACAAACATCTAATAGCAGTGGACAAGTGGTTTCTAAGTAAATTTGCAAAGAATATCAGTGACAGACAGAGAAACCAATGTGCGGGTTCTACAAAAAAGAAAAGAAAACCGTAAAATGATTAGAGAAAGTAGACCCAGAAAGTCAACATCTTGTGGACATGTTATAATAAAAAATAAACTAGAGAACGTGGTGACAATTGGCACGATGTAAGAGGAAAAGAACAAAGGGAAGGCAGAGAAATAAACATAGGATGCCTTGGCCACGGGGCATGGTCGATACAAGAACACTGATCTGATCCACGACTCTGGTGATCGTGTGAGATCGCGAAACATGACCGCCCACGTTTATCGCATGTCACATGATGGTGATGATAGTTTATAAGTGACAGAATACGAATGTCTATGGACGAACATTATCAACTGAGTTCTGTATACCCATCTAGCTCGGGATAACTTTAAGTATGTTCTTGGAATTGTCTGCAAAGACATGGAGATGAAGAAGAGGAATGGTCGTCCCATCTCAGTATGCCGGTGGCATTTAACATGTAAAAAGCTGACAATTAACCCTTCAATTCATTATCAATTTGTTTTCTAAACCAAAACCAGAACGCCATTTAACCTGCATGTAGAGTTTGGTTCGTTTCGCGGTCCGGACTGCAGGAGAAAAGATTGATAAACTGCTCCCATTTGATCCTGTGTAAGGGCTAAAAACTCGGAGATGCAGTGTGCACATAGAATACATTATTATAAAATGTCAAGATGTTGCTCAAAGTTTGCAGTACAAAATAGAATGTTACTGACCAGACATTCCAGCAACAGAGGGTCCATATAGAATGTATGAAGCGTGCAATGTGCTTATATCAGCTGAAAGGAGGTCAGCATGGCAGAATAGATAAGATTGCTCGTTCTTAAACATCCGATGTGTTAAAGCCGAGGTAGGGGGTTCAACTCTACACCGACAAGCTGGACTACATTAGAAATAGAAGCCCGTGTATTGACTACACTTGAGTTCAATTCACTTCATTTAATATATAACTCTCCAGTATGCACATGACGAGGTGCAGCAAAATATGCCAGGCAAAAAATGATGCACAATTTTGTTTGTTTCTTCTGTGTTTACATTTCCTATGTTTTATGTAAAATAATATATTCTATCTGTTTCGCATCTTGTAGAATACTCATCTAACAATACACTGTGAGGATGGCAACAATACTGAAGATCTCATCTAACAATACACTGTGAGGATGGCAACAATACTGAAGATCGTTTTATGTCTGGTCGTGTGTTTGACCTATCTGTGCCTGAAGGCTGATACCGCTGCATATGGTCGGTATGAAGAGGATGGGTATGACGTCAACGGTGTGGAGGGAACAGTTCAATGCCCAGAACTTCAATACAAATGTACAAGGTCAGTTGTCACGTCTTTTTGCTATGTTATTTGTTTGTATGCCCGTGTATACTCATGTCTGGCAGAGACAATAACACATATATTTGCTTTAATAATTTGACCATTTAACTCAACGATAAATAGGTCCTAACGTATGAATTAGAAACCGGTAGAATAACTAAAACAATTACTTTGTTTTTTAAATGTTGCATATCCCTTTACAGGACGTTGCAAATCAAATAAATCAAATGAAATCAACTTTAATTTAAAAGGGTCACAAAATAGGCACGCAGGCCCGTCTTACATTCGGCGCTTCCAATCACTCATTTTTCGTTCATCAATGGTACATTATTACATTCACATAGGAAGAAAAAAAAAACATTGTCAAATGAATGTTGCAAATATAAACAATGCAAATTACCATGTTATGAGGCACATCTCCCACCCACCCACACATCACCCCCCCCCCCCACACACACACACCCAGGGACACATAATACCCCACCAACGACCCATCTCCCTCCCACAATCCCCCACCCACACACACTGCCCTCACCCGTTAACCCCAACCCACACACACTCATTACCCACACAAACATCCCCTCATCAACCCCTACATCCCGCACCCATCCACATACACATCCTAACCCACACACCCATCCCCACTCACACATCCTCTACCCACCCATCCACACCCGAACCACCCATCCTCTAACCACACCTCCATCGACCACACATTCCCTATCCACACACATCCTCCACCAACCCACACATCACGCACCCACTCATATATCACCAAACCATACACACACATCCCCACCAACAGTCATCTCACTACCCACAAACACACATCTCCCTACCCACCTATATATCCCCAATCCACTCACACACACACCCCACCACCCACACATACATCCACACCCACCCACACATGCACTAACTCACATCCCCACCACACATATATCCCTCACCCTTACCATACACACATTCCTCGCATCCATCACATACAACCCACACACACACACACACAGGCACCCCACACACCACACACTATCCCCCACCAACCCACCACAAACCTACACCTACCCACACACTACACACACATCCCCGACCCACACACCACCCACATATCCCCAACGCACACACCATACACTTCTCCCTACCCACCCTCACTTCCACAATCCACCCACACACATCTCCTACACACACACCCACCACCCACACATACTTTCCCCTAACCATCCACACATCCTCACCCAGCCACACATATCCCCCACCCATACACACATCCCCCGCATCCATCCCCCACCTATACACACATTCCCCACACCCCCTACTTACACCCCGACACATCCACCCACACATACCCCACACCCACCAACACCCACAAATCTCACTACCCACCAACACCCACACACCACAATCCATCCAAACGCATACCCCCACCCACATCCCCACACTCACACACATCCCCCATACACACACACTCACACATCCTCCACATCTAGACACATACATAATGCCTCGCGTGATCATTGGAACTAATATGAACAAACTCCCACACTTTACTCACACACATACACTGACAACTGTCGTGAGCAGTCTCACAAAAATTTAAAACATGGAGAAAATTGTGTACATATACAGAGTGTGGCGTAAAAAATAGTGATGCTCCCACACACAGAGATACACACAGAGACAGGCACACACACACACACACACACACACACACACACACACACACACACACACACACACACACATTCCCTCTCACACTCACTCACTCTGTCCCTCATTCACACTCATTGACTCTCTCACTCAAACTACAGTAATATACATAAGTTTATATTACACATGATGAAATCAAATGACATTCAACTGATAATATGACAGATGAGAACTGCAGTCAACACCATCATCTTTCAGCTGCTGTTGATGTACTAGGCAAGATTACGCTCAGTAGTTTGCCATTGCTTTCTGTTCACAGTAAACAATTACTATTAAACTACAAACATTAATTAACTAGTGTCTGCGTAGAATAGAAGAACTGACATGATTTGACAGTTACCAATGCGCGGCTTACGAACAGAACTAGACAAATACCAGTGAATCAAGAGACGAGGACAAGAACCTGGCGCTGGATAAGACACACACTGAGAATTTGATAACAATAAACTCTTGTCCCTGGTCCCTGGGACACACAATGCAAAGGAAATATTCCTTCATCATGAACCAGGCCGATAACCGTGAGCGTTTATGATTCGCCATCTCACTCGATCACCAGAGTCATGGATCAGCTCTGTGTTCCTGTCATGAGCATACCGCGTGGCCAAGCCATCTAGGTATTTACTTCTCTGCCTTTCCCTTGTTCTCTTCCCCTCGATCTTGACAGTTGTCATCTAGTTCTAAAATCTAACGCTTCAAATGCGTGTCTGCTGGGCTTCTGGTTGACTGCCACTGCCATCAGCGATGAACTGTATTTTCATGGACTGTGTGGGTGAACATCTAGGAAACATTCAGACAGGAAAATGACTGCCGACTCCATCAGAGATGAACTGGATGTTTCGTGGGGGACTGGTGTGTTGACATTCTAGTGGCGGCATTATGCACAGTATATTTGTGCGGGCTGTTGTTTGTCGAGACTCCTGTCTTTTCCACTTTTCACATTGGGCAGTGGGGAGCGTTTTGTGTGATATTCACTGGCACAGGAACGGAACATAATGGGGACGACCCGTTGCTGTGAAGTTGGAACTACAACTAACTAACTAACTAACTATCGGTTATCCGTTATCAGTTATCAGTTGGGGTATCTTCATTGCACTCCGGACAAGTCCATAGGTGCTCAGATCCTTCCCCCAGCATATGCATCAGCGTCCGGTGGCTAATAGTGCCAGTTCTGTGTTGGTTGACGAGGCACCTTGTTTTCCTGATGTACCTCTTGTGTCTGACCGTGCCAATTCTTACTCCCAAGTCTTTCATCCTGGACAGCAATGTGGATTCACTGACGTGAAAAATCTCTGTTCTCGACATATCTTTAAGAACATTCGTTAATAACATCGGCACGATCCATGGGCTGGCCATCTACAGGGGGTGTAGAGCCAGCCAGTTTATCAGCTCGTTCATTTCCCTCGACTCCTGCATGTCCCGGGACGAAGATGAAGGTGACTTTACGGACAATAGACTCCCGCAGCGACTCGGTCCATTGTCTACGTACAGATCCAGCTTCGACCTTCCGAATGGTTGTCTTCCAGAGAATCATCACCTGCCTAGACAAATCTTTTCTGGTTAGCGAACATCAAGTCAAGTCAATCAATCGACACTAGTCAGAAAAAGAAGAAGAAGAAGAAGATAACGAGGAAGACAGAGACTGTCATCATCATCAAACGTTAACTGTCATCGTCTCTTGTTATTCAAGAACATTCTTTAGAGCACCGTGCGAGCTGATGCTATAATGCAATAACAAGCCAGAAATTCAACACGTCAAGAACATCGCCGAATGCATCCTTCGACCTTACCATGACAGAGGTGAAGTAAAAACAGAATAAGAACAACAAGAAGATCAAGAAAAAGAAGCAGCTTACCACTATGATAGCGGGATGCTCCGTGATGGGAAAAACAGGGAATAGAAAATGAAAATAGCCGTATAATATTCTAATCTATGCAGATCACGTCTATACCTGTTGACGGTGACGCAAAATAAAACGATTCGAGCTGCTAAACTTGTCACAAGATAATCTACATGTAAACACACTTCCCCGCTTGAGCGTGGTCGTGGTAGATCAAGGGGAAAATAATGAACAATGAATAGTATTTAAACGGGAGTTAGCTTTACATCAGCTATGTTCACAAGAACGAGCGCTGAAAGAATGTGTTACGAAAATATCTAATGCGCATCACGAGCAGGCAATTCCATTGAACAGCTTCCTATAAAACGGTCTGAAACACAGAAGTTGTCACAAAGTTAACAGCTCTGCCTTGGTAAGTGCATATCTGGCAGTTGCTAATTCCGCAGCCTACATATCGTTTGAAAAATGTTTACCTCTTTTGACTTCGGGGCCTCCGTGGGATCACATTGTTAGACACTTTTAGAAGTCATTAGGCATGTTTTAGGTATGCACGCTGTGAAAAATAAAACCAAGCAAATAAGCTAGACACAACAGACAGCAACAACAAACCAGACAACAGTTATTAGTGTACAAAAGTCAGTGACACCTGTTCACACTATGAGAACTCTTTGGTATATGGTTTCAGCCCCAAATTTCCAGATCAGCCGAACCCCGATCTGTGATATGGGAAATATAACACCAGCCGCCTTAACTTTCCAGAAGATTTGCCGTGACCCATCTTTAGACAGGATCTATATGGGAGTCAACGTAAGTGGGGAAAGGAGGGGGGGGGGGGTGGGAACTAACTAGTTGAATGGGGATTCGAACACATTACCACCGATCAGCTGCCTCGGCGTCCACTCATCTCATCTCATCTCATCTCATTTTATCTCATCTCATCTCATCTCATCTCATCATGTTCCTCATGTACCTTGCGGTGTCGAGGTGAAGTATAAACAGCGGGAGAGTGCCCGTTTATGGGCTTGATGTATCGATATTCCCATGGACTGTGTTATTCCCTGCGTCCATCGTTTATGTGGCCGGCCTCTTCCTGTGCTTCCCTCTGGTCTGTACATCATTGCTTGTTGTAGTATACTGTTAGTTGGTAGCCTAGTTGCATGGCCAAACCATTTGACTTGCTGCTTTATAATAAAATCTAGTGCAGCTATAACCCCCACTTTAGTCCTGATGTCTTCATTTCTGATCTTATTTCTTCTTGATACATTGAGTATTCTTCTCAGGAATCTCATTTCTGTTATTGTGATGTTTCTTTTCTATTTTTCTGTCATTGCCGGCTCCCTGGCCGAGGGGTTAGCAGCTTTCTCCGTTAACCCCGAATACTCTCGTGGTTGACGTGAGCGCACGAGAATTAGAAGTGGTTTGAGTCGCGCCAGTGACTTATGAGAGTATGGAGCCGGTCGCTCAGAAAGTCGTGGCGTGCTGATGAGCGTAATCTAGCCTAGGAATCAACATACAGCTGAAAGATGCTGGTGTTGACCGCAATATCCTGAAACAGGATGGAAACGCGGGAATTTTTTTTTTTCTGTCATTGTCCAGGTTTGGCATTGGTAACATAGAGCTGGTAGGAAAATTGTGTTGTAAAGTGCTTTCTTAGTAGTTATTTATACATGTTTGTTCTTTAGTATTAGTGCCATTTGTCCAATGAGTTGGTTTGCCTTATTGCATCTATTTTTGATCTCGTCTTCTGATTTGCCATTTGATAATATTATACTTCCTAGGTATTGAAACTCTTTATTTGTTTCAAGGGATGTTCGTATAGGTGAATCGTTGTTGCTTTTTCCTTCTTTAGTTATAGTCAACAGCTCTGTTTTACTTGTGCTAATTTTCATAATATGTTCCCTACACATTTCGTTTATACTATTCATGCGGTCTTGTAATTCAGCTTCTGATTTTGCTATTGGTGCTTGGTCGTCCACAAACAGGAATTCTCTAATGGTTAGATTTGCAGATGGTTCTTCTTCTGTGTTCTCGTCAAGCGGTGTTCTTGGGGTCTCTGTTTGGCTGGGTTTTTTTTTTTTTTTTACATATGTTGTCTATATAAAGAGAGAGGAAGGACACAACCTTGTCGTACTCCGGATCTTATGGTGAAGGGTTCTGAGTGTCCTCCAGTTGCTCTCACTATGCATTCACTGTTGTTGTATAAGCTTCTACATAGGTTTGTTAGATATGTACTCACTCCTTATTGTTTAAGGATTTCCCACAGCTTGTTTCTATCTACTCTATCAAATGCCTTTTCTTGGTCACCAAAGGCTAAGTAGAGTGTTTCATTAAATTCAATTGATTTTTCTATAAGTTGTCTAAGGGCAAAAATGGCATCTGTACATCCTTTGTTTTTCCTAAATCCAAGTTGTTTCGCTTACCTGGGTTTCTATAATAGTTCGTAGTCTTTTCTTAAGAATTTTGCTAAATATTTTCCCAGTATGACTCAACGCGTCCACATATATCTGAAATGATTAATAATAGATTCGGGATAAAACTACGGAGTACTAACACAAACACTACACTGATTACGTAACAATAGACGCAAATATTTGCTGATATACCGATTACTGTTCGTTAAGTTTAGATTTATGTATTTTGAAGGAGCAGGGACGAGGAAGATAACTGGTCACTCAACTCATTGTGTCATGCCTGGTATGACGACCTAACACTTCAAAACCCCAAAGGCAGTATCCACTATGAGACTTTCTTTTCCCTTTGTTTTAGGAGAGTCTACAGGGAGCGCTGCTGAGTAAGCAGGTACAATATCGGCAGGATCAGGGCTAGATTGCATTCGGTAGGAAGATCTATCAGTTGCCTTGAGCCCGGGAAAAAAGCGCGCATGCGTAGGGGCCTTAAATTGTTTTTTTAATATGGTTTTTTTTTCTTTTTTATT
>JACEFZ010017177.1:0-32459 GCA_014155875.1 Cepaea nemoralis | reverse complement strand
TTAGGTGGGGGGGGGGGGGTTTTTTTTTTTTTCGGGATCTGTGAGTGGGCTGGGGGAGATGGGAGATTATGTGGGTGAGTGCGGAATTTGTGTGTGGGTAGGTGCGGAATATGTGAGTTGACGGGGAGATGTGTGTGTGGCTGAGGAATGTGTGTTTGGTTGGGTGGTTGGAGGTGTGTGGGTGGAGGAGGATATTGGGTGAGTGATTGTTGGTGGGAAATGGGACGGGTAGAGGATATGTGAGTGGGTGGGGAGATGTGTGTAGGTGGGGGATGTGTGGGTTATTGAATGTATGTGTGCTTGGGGTGTGGGTGGATGGGATGTGTGGTGGGTGAGAGGTGTGTGTGGGTGGGGAGATGTGTAGGTGTAGGGATGTGGTGGATGGGTTGGGGAATGTATTGTATGTGTGTGTGGTTGGGTGGGGGAGTTGGAGTGAATGGGGGATGTGTGGGTCGGTGGTGGATGTGTCTCATAACATAGTAATATGCATTGTTTATGTTTACAAAATTCATGTGACAATGTTTTTTTCCTATGCACTGTTGATGAAAGAAAGATGAGTGATTGGAAGGGCCGAATGTAAGACGGGCCTGCGTGCCCAATTTGTTACCCTTTGAAAATAAAGTCTGTTCGTTCGTTCGTTCGTTCTGTCTGTCTGTCTGTCTGTCTGTCTGTCTGTCTGTCTGCCTGCCTGCCTGTCTGGTTGTCTGTATGTCTGCCTGCCTGTCTGTCTCTGTCTGGTTGTCTGTATGTCTGTCTGTCTGTGGGTGGGTGCGTGCGTGCGTGTGTGTCGGTAGGTAGGTAGGTAGGTGCGTACTTAAGTACGTATGTATGTATGTATGTACGTACATACGTACGTGCGTGCGTGCGTTCGTGCACATACACACAGACACACACACACACACTAGTCAGTCAAGTATTTCCTCTCGCTGTCTTCCCATATCTCTCTTGGCACAAAACTTTCCGGGGATCACACCGTGTTTCAGCCTTTGTCTTCTCGTAATATAGTAAAGATATGATTGCCTATTTCTGATGTGTGTAATGAGTTGTCTTTGCGACCTAGCCTCTCTCAAAATTTCACGATTATTCATTTATACATATATATCTTAATCTTCGTTCTTCCTATAGTTTTTTATTCGGGGCGTAATTAATTATATTGTGCCTATTTACAGACGAAGTGCGATATTTGCGCCTTTCGACCGAAACATTCAACCCACTTCCCGGAATTTGCTGCCCGTGTTAACCTTTCCTGTACACATTGACACATCGCATCTCAAGCCCTACTCTGTCATGTGCTTAGATTGGTTGATAAGCTCTACTAGTTACTAGTTAAGAATTGAGTAATGGGGGATAATTGGGATCTTCCAGTGGGTGCTCCCTGGTGGGGAGGGGGGGGGGGGGGGGTCCCGCACTCTGTATGTTTTTTTTTTCTTGTCTGGGCCTGATGAAAACCTATGTGTTGAGCTCATCTGTCTCTGACAGAGTGGTTCACTGTATTTTTCTGAGCGAGGCCGATGGCCCACGATCATCTAATAAGGATCAGTGACGGGGAGGCTCTCACCAGTTGTATTATATATTTTACAGGTTCCCTCTGGTTGGGATGAAGAACACAGAACCATTGAAAATTCAGATCCCGGATAATTTTTGGTGCATGTGGTATGATAAATGTGAGTACCATATGAAATGGACTGAGATTGTGTCTAGGGGAAATAATCAATAGGTCCATCAGGTTCGCTGCATAAAGGCAGTTGATCGAGACAGTTTATTTCCTTAAAGACTTCAGGAATAGAGTAGTTATTGGCTCTGTTGAAGTAAGAATGGGGTTATGGTCAGATAGACTCCACCCACTTTACAAGATAAACTACCTTCCTGAAGAATAAAACAGAGAATAGGTCACTTAACCACAGATCTCTATCAAGTTGTTATTCTTGGATAAAATATCTGAGACTGTGTGTTGGTCGACCTCCCACTGGATTCTCTGCCGAAAAACATATAGTAGCACAGTTCTCTACAATAACAAACAGTGTTACACTGGTCACTAGACAATGAAACTCTCCTGACGAACATATATATTTTATTGACAGAATCTAGTAATATGGAAGTACAAGACTCTGTCTCCACTACAATCTAACCAACATCAAACATAAAATACATTCTCAAATAATGTATGAATTTAAAAAATCTAAAAACTCCCCTCTTCCTCTTCTCACTTTGCAACTAAAAACCACATCATATAAATCAAGAAAATGTAGATTCACTCCACACTGGGCCTCTCTACACTGTCTTCCTTCTCCCACAACAGTTCTATGACGACTATGCTACTGTTATTACCAACCTCCTCTTCTGAGTTTACTGCTGCCATAGATGGGCTCTCCCCATCCCAACGTGACCAACCACCACCATGTGCCACTGAGAAAAAACAAGGTTCTCTGGATACTGAACACAGTAATGGGAATACGGCTCATTGACGTTGATCACCTACAGTCATAATTGACTAACAAAAGGAACTGTCTGCAATTTCCCTTCTATAAAAATGATGATGGTGTGACTGAGTCTGGACTACTCGATCTGGCATTGGTCTTGAGAGGAAAATATGTCTGCATAAAATAGGGATTTCACCCCTTGGTATTCATGTCCATCATGCGGGAAAAGTGGAAGCACGGACTCTCAACGACGTACTGGGGTTGTTGGTGAAGGAAGGACTCTCCCTGAGCATGGGTCATAGCTGGTTGAACCTCTCTAGGCGTTTTCCCGAAGATTGTAAGACTTGCATGCTTTATCGTTGAAAAAGACGAAGTCTCAAATGTCTCAGCACGACATTTAAACAAACCAGAGAAGTGTAGCTGGGTTCATATTTGAGTCAAATTATGATGACCTCTCAAAAGGAAAGTACCATCCCATCCGTGACTTTGGCAGACCTATAACTTCCAGGATTAACCAGGAAGAATAAGAAGCCCCTCTCCCAACATTCTGGAACAAATAAAGCACAGACTCTCAACAAAGTCGCTGGGGTCTCCAGCGAACGAAGAACTCTCTATGCGTTGGTGTCATCGCTGGCTGAACATCGTTAGGCGGCCTCCCGTACTATAAATGGGTAACATGCTTCGTCCAAAGAAAAAGATGAATCCACAATATCGCAGTGGGACATTGTAACACGGGAGAATCCGTACGGGTTTCATAGTTCACTCCATTAATTATGACTGCTTCACATCGAGAGTAACATCAGTCCGTAAGCTGCTGCAGACTATAACTTCCCTGTTCCTACAGGAAGAAGATTAGTGTCATCTCTCGTCAGACGCCAGTGATGAGTAGTTGAAGCTTTTTCAATAGATGTCACCAGAATGCCAAACCCAAAAAAGGAGATAACTCCGTCTGGAGTTTCTCCTTGCTGCTAGAAGAATAATAGGGGATTACTTCCCCTCGGGTTTTCTAGGAAATAAGGGTGCTGGATGGAAGTACTGAGTGACTTCTGGGCTAGACCATTAACCCTCATAAAAGACTTCTCGTCCAAAAGTATCGGCCAAATGTGTACAGCCAAAGTGGTCTATACGTCGATTCAGCTAAAATCAGCCAAGATGTTGTAGACTCTAAGATGTCCCACGCCTGCCTCAATGTCTGCGAATCAAAATGACAAACTATGAATATACTAGCGTATTACGCAGGTTCATAAGACTCACAGAGACAACAATTAGACATATAGTCCGAGGACAATCAGCATATCCTAAGTTGGGGTATCACCAGTGGCCTGTAACGTAGGGGTCTATTTGGCGGGAAGGTGGGCCGGTAATCTGAACACTCTACCAACCTCACTCTTCTACCTATACCACGAACAGGACATCACAGATACCAAATGGAGATATATTCTCCCACATACAAACACTCCTCTATATGGGAGTACAACCATCTGTTACAGAACATGACCGGGGTGGGGTGTGTGACTAAGGTCGAAGTTGTGGAAATATTGGCTCCAATGTCTTGTTATTTTGGCAAGCACACTGCACGATTTACGGCAGGTAAAAATGAGTATTTAGGTATGTGAACCGTTCTCCTAAATATGATTGTGCCACTGACATACATGAGTCCTCCAAAATCCGACAAAAGCAATGGGGTGTCTTATCTAACTGTGTCCCCAGGCTGTCATACACACAAAATATACGATCCGTCCCCTGCATATTCTGCACACAGATAAAGTAAAGATTCACACACACAAGATATATATGCGTACAATATCTGAATCTTTAACAAAGGCATTATGTAACACCTGAATACTTTACCAAAAGTCCGGTAAAGATAGGTTCTTCCCTAGATGAGAGTGAACCAAAAGTGAAGATAGATTGAACTCTGCAGACACGGTACAGAATTTACAGAGACATCAAACTCTTCAAAAGAAGATGAAGCCGTAATCATAGCATGATAAGAATTGGATAAGAATTGTAAGCATAGGAATATAGAACAGTTGTATAGACGTTCAAATCTCAGGCTGGCTTTCTTACAGAAGTAATGGTGCCGTAGCAGACTTCGCCAAACTACCTACAAGACATGTAGGATACTTCTCATATCAAACAAAGATTGTATTACATATCTAACACAAATCTTATCATTCAAAAAACCAGATGTATGCTCACCAATGCAACATAGAGGCAAAAATGGCCCCACAATGGGGCCTATACCCGCTCCCGGAATGAATCACATCCTAATCGGTGGCTGGCCCAGACTCAAGTGACGATGTCTGGTCCCGCCTGGGAGTTTTACCAAACTATTCCCTGCTATTTCCAGCTACTGGCACATTCCTTGCCTCTATCTGAGCGCTGGCATTCGTTACCATAAAAGGAATTGCCAGTCTCTCACACGTGAAATTCTCCTTTCTAGGAAAAGATATTTATAATCGTCTGCAAGCTGGTGTAAACTGGGGACATTATGTCACAGTGCAGGAAGATTGGCCAGCAACTTTCTCACTGGGCCTATGTTAGAAGAAGTTGGTAAACATTGCTCGGTGGAGCTGAATAGTATAAGTATCCCACAGGATAAATACTGAGAACATTACTAAGAATATTTCACACTACCTGTGGACAGCAACACAGTAATGGGTTTTGATTTTCATACCATTCGTGAATATACCAGTGGTGATGGATGTTCAGTCCAATTATTACTAGAACAGTAGGGATTGATTTTCACATTACATGAAACCAAAACATTGGAGAGTATTTGTTCCACGTATCAAAGAAATCATAACATTAAGACGTTATCTGGAAAATTAAGAGATCTATTTGAGTCTAGATACAATGACTGTTCATCTCATCTCATCTCATCATGTTCCTCTTATACCTTGCGGTGTCGAGGTGAAGTATAAACTTCGTGAGAGTGCCCGGTTATGGGCTTCGTATATCGACATTCCCATGGATTCTGCTATTCCCTCCGTCCAACGTTTACGTGGTCGGCCTCTTCCTCTGTTTCCATCTGGTCTGTATATCATTGCTTGTTGTGGCATGCTGTTGACTGGTAACCTACTTGCATGGCCAAACCATTTGACTTGCTGCTTTCTAATAAAATCTAGTGCTGCTTTAACCCCCACTTTAGTCCTGATTTCTTCATTTCTGATCTTATCTCTTCTTGATACGTTGAGTATTCTTCTCAGGAACCTCATTTCTGTTGTTGTGATTTTTTTTTTCTCTTTTTCTGTCATTCAGTCCGTTTATACTTCTTAGTTTTTCTACGAGCAGTATGAAGATCCCCTGCCGGCTTGCTAGGCCAGTCGCAGGTTTAGGACACTAATCTGACCACAGGGAGTCCATCCCCTATGGCGAGCCATAGCCCCGTTAGCCCATGACCTCGCGGTCATGGTTGCCTGGTCTGCACCACGTGGAGGTGGGGGTTGACTTGTGTAGTCTGCGGGTCATCGGCAGGCTACTAATTTTCGCTCTTCACCCCTCCTGGGAGAGGCTAGCCGATCCTAACCCTGCTGGCTGCAGGGCCAGGCGCATTCCACACCTTACAGACCACAATGACTGTTTTAAGAGTGAAAACTGTAGAACATTTCGCAAGAAGGAAAGACGTCATGTTCATGGGACAGTGTTCCACTTTTCACTGGGCAGGAATTGTGGGTCTCAGTTTCTATAAACTATTAGGAACAGATGTGTTTTTAGGAACAAAAATAGTATCATTCCCGGACTGTAGATTTGAATGGGAATCAGACCTCATGGTTATCAAAGCTCCTGGAGGAGGACATGTCTGGCGGGAGAGACGCGGCATTTGGTGAGGTCCATTGTGCTGATTCTTGTGATGTCGTGTAATCCTTGCCATGATGAGTGGACTCTGATCGTGAGCTTTATAGTCTGACCTCTACATTTACATTAGAATACACAACACACATTTTCTTCGCATACACGTCTCACGTACATTACACTTTTCTTTTAATAAATTAATCTTTATTAATTTTTAGAAGCAAGAGTTGTTGAATATGTTGCGTTGGGGAAGAATGAGAGGGGGCATAGTACGACAGTGATAGAGAGAGAGGAAAAGGTGTCCATGAACCGAAGGGGTGTGTTGGACGGAAGCTAGTGGATTCTCCAGGATATTGAAAAGGGGTAAAATATAATGTGGGTGTTGACTCCCCTCACTCCAGGGACGACACTTTAAAGTAAGACACGACACCAGTCCTGCCTCTTGTGATCCACAGTGCCATAAACCTCTACCGCTGTTTTATAAAGAGTTTCCTTAAGTTTACTCCACGTTTCACTTGCTGTGCAATTTTCTGATGTATCAGTGAAAGCGTCTTCAAGCTGCTGTTGGAACTCAAAGCACTTTTCAGGATCGTGGGTGTTCATAATATTAATCCTGGGGCTAGATTTGTGTTTAGCTGTGTAGATTCTTTTTGATCTCAATCTAACCTTTCCAACAACCAAAGAATGATCCGTATCACAGTCAGCACTGTGTTAACTTCGAGATAATGATGTTTGGTTTAGATGTTGTCTCCATGTGATGATGAAGTCCAGCTGATGCCAATGACAGGATCTTTTGTTTTAAAAAAGGAGTTTGTAATACATGGGTCATAGACTGATAAACACAGAAGAACGACAGTCCTGAACAACATAAAACATTATTACCCAAATAGCACCTGGACCCACCCAGATACTGACGAATCAACAAAAGATTCAAAAGAAACTGGGGTAAACTCTCCTTAATCTAAACCAAATAGAGCAAAGATTACACAATAAGTGACAACTGGGACATTAGGTAATTTTACAGCACAGGTAGGGACATTGAAAGCTGCATCGGAAATGCTGTTGACGGAGAACAAGTAAATATAAATAGATAGGTCTCCTTACAGATGATAACCGGGTTGGCGAAGGGGTTACGAATGTAGTTCGTAATCTCTCATACCGCGTTCGAAACAGTTCAGGGCATTTTGGAAGCAGACATCCTTGCATTGGTTTCCGTACAATATTATGAGTGCCGATCGTTCAGAAAGCAATGGCGAACTACTGAACGTAAAACATGAATCACAAAGAGCCAAAAATGCCTGGGTTGACTGCTACGTCATGTAAATGATATGCAATAAACTATTTGTTTACAGATCTAAAGTCAGCAGTTGTCTGAAGACTGAAGTGTAAAAACAGTGTAGAACTAACAGGCCTATGAAAAACACTTAATGGGCTCATTTTAGAAATGCGAAGGGGTAGTAATACAATGGAACCCGTCAAATTGGAAAATACCTAGAAATGAAAAGCTGAAAGGCTGGCAAAGAAAGATGGAAGTCTACTTTGACCTGTTATAAACGCAAGCCAATAATGAGGTCAAGGGGTTTATAAGAAGTACTTATTGGAACCAAGTAGGAGTCAGGGCAGCCAGGTCACCAGAAAGATGATGCATATTACCAACTCATCTTAGTGAATAAGTAATAATCTTTAGACTCAGCACAAGACATAATAGGCTAAAATACCACTTGTTCAGTAAATTAACGATATGAGATACTGGTGCACGGAACTGTGGAATTGGTAACAAGATAGCTAGATATTTGCTGAAAGAGTGTCCAACATCTGCGGAACAGAGAAAATTATTATGGCATATACCGGCTACATTTGCGGGCAGTCTCTAAGGAGGTGTCAACAACCTCACGATGACTGCTGCTTTCTTTTAATATATTCAGGTCAAAGTTTGAAGGTTCACGAAGAAGAGAAGGAAGCTGAAGATGGAGAGAGAGGTTGGAGAAGGCGTGGTGGTGCTGGAGGAGAAATAGTAGTTGTAGTAATATTGTTAGTTGTGGTGGTGGTGGTGGTAGTAGTATTTGTAGTAGTAGTAGTGGTAGTAGTAGTAATAAGTAGTGTTAGTGGTAGTAATAGTTGTTGTGTGGTGGTGGTTGTCGTAAAAGGAGGAGGAGGAGATCATGATGTCAGTGGTGGTGAAGTTTATAGTGTTGGCTTCGGTGATGCACGATTATCTTAGTGATGCTGGTGACAATGATGGCGGTTATAAACGTGGTGACAATGATGAATTTGTCAATGATGATGATGATGATGATGAAGCTGTATATGGATGAAGTCTGAATATTTAAAGTAGAAGATAAAAAACAAGAATATGAACAAAAGATGTTTAATGGTTTTAGTGTGTAGAACAACTAATGCATTCTCAAAATACGACATGAAAACTGGAAATATTTTCATGCTGCAGTAAACGTGGGGGTGATTTAGTTAGACTTTAGTCCCAGTCAAACCAGTCATCACCATCGTCATCGCCGAACCACTGCAGAAAATACAGACAAGATAATCGTTATTTACAATGTCAAATTTATCAAGTTATTCATTTAGGTTTTTGTTAAAGAGGATCACTTTCGTTGAGTTCGGCATGGCCGAATGGATAAGATAATTCTTAAACTTCTGGTGTGCTGATGGCCAGGTAGCGGGTTCAACCCCTACACGGGAGCCGTTTGGACTTAAATATTAACTTCTCGTTCTTGACTTGGGGAGGTAAATTAAACATACCCCAGAAGTCGGAGTGGGTTAGCCTGGTGGCGAAGGACACTGGTAATAGGGAAAGTTTGCCTATAGGCAAACATCATTTCAACGTGGACTACGCTCGAGTTCAAAGCGAGCAAACGCACAAAAAAGAACAACAACAACAAACAAACAAACAAAAAGGAAAGGAAACCGCAGGCCTTACGAGATCACTCGTCAAAACTATAAGGAAACGACAAATACCATGTACTTGGCATATCGACAGAACAAGTGGAATGGAGAAATGAGTCTTCTGTGGGGAAATGGTAGGCACAGTTGGCAGAGGGAGACAGACAAATACGTAAATGGAAAGCTTAAACAGTTGGGAAAATAATACTAATATAAATACCATCATTATCATTCCAATATCAGAAGACAGAAAGGAATGCTGAGACATGATCGCCTGTGTATGTTTCAGACTGGGCAACAGAAGAAAATAGAAATTGCTAGGTCGCTAATGCATCATTGTTTTTTTAGCGCTGACGGGTGAAAATGCTAACACAAATACAAGAAATCAAACTAGGTTAATTAACCCGGGAAGATTAACCAGGTCAACAAATGTCCGAAGAAGTCGGATGTGTCGGCCAACAGGCGCAAATATCGCAGCTCTGCTGTAAAGACGCACAACACAATTACGTCCAAAAAATACTCCAGATGAACGCAGCAGAAGAAGAAGATGGAGAAGAAGAAGAAACTAGGTTAATTGATAATACAGTTTATCCTAGAGACGGTACCAAGAAAAAAATATATCTGTACCAACTTACACATTTTAACATACCATACGACTATACAGTCCACATTACAGGCGACAATGATCAAATAACGAAACAAACAATTTTACTTACTCTGCCACCCCATCCACCGCTCCTAAATCCACCCCATCCACCGCTGCTAACTCCACTCCAGCCTCCGAGTCCTCCCCAACTACCAGTATTTCCCCAACTTCCAGCATTTCCCCAGCCTCCAAGACTTCCAGCATTTCCCCAGCCTCCAAGACTTCCAGCATTTCCCCAGCCTCCAAGACTTCCAGCATTTCCCCAGCCTCCAAGACTTCCAGCATTTCCCCAGCCTCCAAGACTTCCAGCATTTCCCCAACTTCCAGTATTTCCCCAGCCTCCAAGACTTCCAGCATTTCCCGAACTTCCAGTATTTCCCCAGCCTCCAAGACTTCCCCAATTTCCAAGACTTCCCCAACTTCCCAGGCCTCCATACCCGCCCCAGTTTCCAAGGCCGCCATAGCTTCCATATCCACGTCCTTTTCCGAGGCCAGCATAACCCCCGTATCCGCCCCATCCGCCAAGACCTCCATATTTCCCAGCATTCAACTTGTTTCCGTAGCTGTAGGCAAGGGACACAGAAGCAAGGGCTGCCAGAAGCAGAAGTACTTGAGTAGACCTCATTGTTATGGCTGGATACTTGATTCTGTAATAAATAATGTCACCCTTGATTGACACAGAAATAATTATATAAAATAATGCGCTCATGACAATAATTATGGAAAACGTTAATGAACGCGAAGAAGAAAAAAAGAGAACTAATAAAGTTAAATTAACACCATTAACTTGCAACCATAACAAAATCCAACATATTGAGACGGTTCGATTACACAGATGCTGGACAATACAAACATTGTAATAAGAATAGCAGCAAAAATCAAGGTGGAAGAACGATGTAAGAATACATTGTAAGAAACAAGTCTTCATGCTGAACATTTGAAAAACAGCAATGTAGAAGATAGCGAAGTAAAATAAAGATGGTCGTTGTTGCTAAAATGCAAGACCGCATCTAGTGGCTGGCAAAGAAGAAGCTAGAAATATGCCTCTGTACATATGCTTAAGCAGATTAACAAAATTACAAACGAAGCCTTGAATAAATTAGGAATGAAAAGAGAATTAATTAAACGAGATCTAAGCTCAACAAGTAAAATATTTTTGTCACATAAAAAGAATGCATTCCCTAATGAAAATCATGCTACATGTGTAGATGGAAGTTAAGCGTCCAAGAGGATAAAATCGGTTAAAACTGGAAGATTTATGAATTCATAAGATTAACAGCCAGTAGAGTGTTAGACTGTATCAGTTTGGTGTGAAGCAACATGATGAAGATCCTATCTACATTCGAGCTGGCAACTGATATCAACTAAATCCATGCTACAGTAAACTGTTAACGGCTGAGAAAACATAGGCCGACGAGGACACTAACTCATTGACTACCGCACCACATGCATTCTTTGGGTTCAAGCCCCAGCAGATGCAGGATTAAATGTTCCTGCATTAAGGATCTTTCGTTCCCCATATGTCACTGGGGGGGGGGGGGGGGGGGTTAAAGGGAAACAAAAAATGGTAACACTGCATCCTGTCTGGCATGTCACAGGAGGCGACTTTTCACAGGTGTGCTGTTTGAGACAATTTCCTTTAGTGTTCAGAATTTGTAGAATGTCAGTATTTGTCCTTTTCTAGGTCCACAATATTTAGATCTTGTAGTATATCAGTATTTAACTTCTTTTTTTCCCCTGCTGTATTTAGACTTTGTAGAATATCAGCATGTTTCTTCTTCTGCTTCCTCTTGGTCCACCGTTTTGTAAGATTTATTCTGTATCATTTAAGCTAAAAAGCCTCTATTTGCTTCTTTAATTTTGTTGGTGTTGTTGTTTTGTTTTTAAAAATATTTGTGTGTGCCTTCGCTCGCTTTCACTCACGCGTATTAATCACATGTGCTACTACTTCTTGTGCGCTTGACTGATTTTCTTGTATGTGGATTAGCTGTCCCTTTTACCAGTGTCCTTCGCCATCAGGCGACTTCTGAGGTGATTCTTCTTTAGTGATTCCTACAGTCCATGAATGATATTCGGTATTTTATTTGTGTGATATATCCTTTACCGGTCTCCCTGGTCTAGAGGTTACACGACTTTCTCCGTAATCTCGTATACTCTCGTGAGTAACGTGACGTGCGCGAGAATTGGTAGCGGTTCTCTCCGCGTCGGTAACTTACGGGGTATGTGAGCCGGTCGCTCAGAAAGCAATGGCAAACTACTGAGCGTAATCTTGCCATGAAATCAACAATCAGCTGAAAGATGCTGATGTTGACAGCGATGTCCTGTAAAGGATATGCGAACAAAAAAAAAATATATTCTTCATTGGCGAAGACGTTACGGGCCCAATCCGTAACCCCGCATACCGCGTTTGAAACACAGCTGTGGGAGATTTAGAAGCAGACAGCTTTCCTTTGGTTGCTTATGAAATGGTATGGGTGCCTGTCGTTAAGAAAGCAATGACAAACTACTGAACGTAAACATCCCAAGAAATCACAGACAGCCAAAAATTGGCCTTGTTTACTATGACGTAATATAAAGGATATACAACTAACTAACTAATATACTTTATATAACCTATCCAATTTATTCTCAGTCTTTCACTAGCTCATTAGCCGGAGATTTTACGGTTGTCGGCACTCAGTGGTACCTAACTGGAAGTCACTCTCGCAAGAGGTCGGAACAACTGTATTTCTTGTCTGCATACAAACTCATCATATGCTGCCGATAGTTTAATCATCCTTACTTATAGGAATACTAGCTGACCCGGCCCGGCTTCGCCCAGTCCTTGGTGGGGAGCATCTCATTTAATTCATATAAGTAGTCATATAAGTTCCCGTTCCCATTACCGACTGTCTGTCTGTCTGTCTGTCTGACCCGGCCCGGCATTGCCCAGCTCCTGGTGTGGAGCATCTCATTTAATTCATATAAGTAGTCATATAAGTTCCCGTTCCCGACTGTCTATCTGTCTGTCTATCTGTTTGTCTATCTGTCTGCCTGACCCTGCCCGGTTTCGCCCAGTTCCTGGTGGGGAGCATCTCATTTAATTCATATAAGTAGTCATATAAGTTCCCGTTTCCGTTACCGACTGTCTGTCTGTCTGTCTGACCCGGCCCGGCATCGCCCAGCTCCTGGTGTGGAGCATCTCATTTAATTCATATAAGTAGTCATATAAGCTCACGTTCCCGTTCCCGACTATCTATCTGTCTGTCTATCTGTCTATCTGTCTGTCTATCTGTCTGATCCGGCCCGGCTTCGCCCAGCCCCTGATGGGGAGCATCTCATTTAATTCATATGAGTAGTCATATAAGTTCCCGTTCCCGACTGACTGTCTGTCTGTCTGTCTGTCTGTCTGTCTATCTGTCTGTCTGTCTAATCATTTATTGGTTGCAGTTAGAACAACCTTAGATAAACGAAGACCAACTTGGTAATATATTAACTTGGGTAAATGGAGCAGCGGCAGCAGCAGCAGAAGAAGAAGAAAAAGGAGGAGTAGGAGCTGGGAGGAGGAAGAGGGAGGAGGAGGGGGAGGAGGAGGAGAAAGAGAGAAGAGGAGGATGGAGGAGGGAGAGGGAGGAGGGGGAGGAGAAGAGGAAGAGGGTAGGAGGTGGAGGAGGGGAGAGGAGGAGGAGGAGGAATATAACGCATATGCCTGTAGATTTAATAATGGCTGAGGTTGTTCCATGTCTTCTTAGAGTTGGCGACAGTGTAAAGAAATATAAAATCTTCAAACTTGATAGAGATAAGGTAACTATTATTTATTCATTCTTTAAGCAAAAAAAAGATGAGTTACAATGTTATGCATTATGCATTATTTTTATGAAAACTTTGAAAATTCCTCACAGATTGTATCATTATTTATTATAACTCATATGCCGGTACATAACTATGGACAAAGAGTTTATAAATCTTTGAAAACGATGCCACAATATGACTATAAGTTATACAGAAAAGTTATGCCCCTTGAAATAACTTTTACAGAGTTAAGTCCCCTGAGATATATGAAATTATAATGAAAAATGAAATAATTTTGGGTAAGCAGCCGATTTCATACTAAAAAACTATGACAGTGGGCTGCGCTGGAATGAAAGGAAGACGTGTAAAAAATTTCATCTCAATGGGATGGGCCGTTCGCGAGCGCATTAGGGACATATAGACAGACAGACAGACGGACGGAGATCGCCTTTTATATATAAGATATACCCATCCATGTTGGGTTTTCCTCTTGTCCGCTTACTCGTTAGGCCTCCCTCCATATACATCTTTTCCAGACTCTACACGCCCAAAGTATTTCATTTCCCTCACTTTCGTTTGTCTTAATAACCACATTTCTTTGACAATGAATCCCTGTTGAACGGTTCAGTGTGTTCTCTATTTCGCCCATGCAGCAGGAGGAGGAGAGGGAGGAGGAGGAGAGAGTAGGAGGAGGGAGGAGGAAGAGGGAGGAGGAAGAGGGAGAAGTAGGGGGAGGAGGAGGAGGAAAGAGGAGAAGGGGAGGAGGAGGAGGGAGGAGGAGGAATGTGAAGGGAGGAGGAGGGAGGAGGTAGAGTGAGGAGGAGGGGAGGAGGAGGGAGGAGGAGGAAGAGGGAGGAGGAGGAATGTGAAGGGAGGAGGGGGGAGGAGGTAGAGGGAGGAGGAGGTAGAGGGAGGAGGGAGGAGGAAGAGGGAGGAGGAATGTGAAGGGAGGAGGAGGAGAGGAAGGAGGAGGAGGGAGGAGGGAGAAGGAGGGAGGAGGAGGTAAAGGGAGGAGGAGGTAAAGGGAGGAGGAGGGGAGGAAGGGGGGGAGGGGGGAAAGGAAAGGAAAGGGGAAGAGGAGGGGGGGAAAGGGGAGGGGAAGGGGGGGGAGGGGGAGGGGGGAAAGAAAGGAAAGGGGGGGGGGGGAGGAAGGGGGAGGGGAGGAAGGAAAGGGAGGGGAAGGGGAGGAGGAGGGGGAGGAAAGGGGGAAAAGGGGGGGGGGGAGGAAAAAGGGAGGAAAGGGGGAGGAAAGGGGAAAGGGGGGAAAGGGGGAGGAGGAGGAGGGGGAGGAGGAGGAGGGGGAGGGGGAAAAGGGAGGAAAAAGGGAAGAAGGGGGAGGGAGGGGGGAGGGGGGGAAGGGGGGAGGAGGGAGGAGGGGGGGAGGGGGAAGGGGGGAGAAAGGGGGGAAAAGGGGGGGAGGAGGGGAGAGGGAGGAGGGGGGGGGGAGGGGGGGAGGGAGGAGGAGAAAGGGGGGAGGGAAAAGGGGGGAAGAAGGAGAAATAGGAGGAAGGGGAGGGAAAAAATGGGGGGAAGGAGGTAGGGGAGGAGGGAAAAGGGGGGGAGAGTTGATTCCAAAACTGGTCTAAAACCTTCCCTTCCCCCCCACGGACTTTTAGATAATTCCTTACACTTTAAAAAACGAAATTTTTTTTTCCCTGGGGTTTGGGGTTCGGGATTTTTAAAAAAACAAAACTAGTATTTTGGGAGGGGGAGGAGGGAGGAGGAGGAGGAAGAAGAAAAAAAAACTATGACAGTTGACAGCTCTGGAATGAAAGGAAGGCGTGTAGAAAATTTCATCTCAATCGGATGGGCCGTTCGCGAACAAATAAAGGACATACATATTTACATACATACATATATACATACACATATACATACACTTTGTTTTATAGATATAGATAGGAACTTACAGGAAGCTTATACAACAACAGTGAATGCATAGTGAGAGCAACAGGAGGACACGCAGAACCCTTCACCATAAGATCCGGAGTACGACAAGGTTGTGTCCTGTCGCCTCTCTTGTTCATAACATATATAGACAACTTATGTAAAGAAACCAATCAAACAGAGACCGCAAGAACACCGCATGACGAGAACACAGAAGAAGAACCATCTGCAAATCTAACCATTAGAGAACTCCTGTTTGCAGATGACCAAGTGCCTAATAGCAAAATCAGGAAGCCGAATTACAACACCACATGAATAGTCTAAACGAAATATGTAGGGAATATAACAGTGAAAATTAACACAAAGTAAAACAGAGGTATTCACTATAACTAAAGAAGAAAAAGCAAAACGATTCACCTAAACGAACATCCCTTGAAACAAGTAAATGAGTTTCAAGTACCTAGGAAGTATAATATCATCAACTGGCAAATAAGAAGACGAGATCGAAAATAGATGCAATAAGGCAAACCAACTCACTGGACAAATGGCACCAATACTAAAGAACAAACAAGTATCAATAACTACTAAGAAAGCACTTTACAACACAATCTTCCTACCAACTCTATGTTACCAATGCCAAACCTGGACAATGACAGAAAAATAGAAAAGAAAAATCACAACAACATAAATGAGATTCCTGAGAAGAATACTCAATGTATCAAGAAGAGATAAGATCAGAAATGAAGAAATCAGGACTAAAGTGGGGATTATAGCTGCACTAGATTTTATTAGAAGGCAGCAAGCCAAATGGTTTGGCCATGCAAGTAGGTTACCAACTAACAGTATACCACAACAAGCAATGATGTACAGACCAGAGGGAAGCAGAGGAAGAGGCCGACCACGTAAACGATGGACGCAGGGAATAACAGAGTCCATGGGAATATCGATACATGAAGCCCATAAGCGGGCACTCTCCTGCAGTTTATACTTCACCTCGACACCGCAAGGTACAAGAGGAACATGATGAGATGAGACTTATAGGAATAATTGAATGAGCTATTGTTAACACTTTAAATGCTTTCTTAAAGCAAAATATTGAATGAGCTATTTTTAACACTTTAAATTCTTGTTTAAAGCAACAACTGAATGAACTGTTATTAACACATTAAATTTTTACTTAAACCACAACTGAATGAACTATTCTTAAAACTTTAAATTCTTTCTTAAAGCAACAATTGAATGAGCTATTGTTAACACTTTGAATTCTTTCTTAAAGCAACAATTGAAAGAGCTATTGTTAACAATTTAAATTATTTCTTAAAGCAACAATTTAAAGAACTATTGTTAACACTTTAAAAAATAAGAACCAATTTTTATAAAGCAAAACACAGAAAACAGATTACACTTGTGAAGAAACAGGGTAATCACAAACGACAATTCTATACATGCTTTAGAGTCCTCCTACAGATCATACTCGGCCAATCTCAGAACAGTACACGAAATCCGTAGTCCTGACAAGGATATGATTGTGTTTACCATTATACATCATAATATAAATATTCTTTTTGTAAGTAAGGGACGCTTTTCCAAGTCTTCATGTATAGGGTGAATTATTAATGGACTGGGGTTTTTGAAAATATTGCCGTCCCAAGCATTGTATTACACCCTCTAGTGGTAGTTCATGCAACATAAGAGGTAAATACAAAACTTGGAACGACAATATTTTCAAAACCACCACAGTCATTAAAAATAAACCTTGTAAATTTAGCATTTGATGCTTGTCGCATATTTGTATAGACCAATTGGCGCCAATTGTCTGATGTGGACAATATCAGGCCTGCCGGCTGTATTGCTCAGAACAGTTCCTAGTGCTTATTTTATGCTGGGTCAGTCTGCGAGACCTGGTCAATTTAAAAAGAGCACCACCTGTATAGGAACTCGAACATGACATCCGGGCCAGCTAACTACTGCGCTACCAGGACTCCCATTTTTTGTGGCTGGGTTTACATTTGAATTTTGGACTGGACCTGTCTATTCGTTCGGGTCGATTAGAAGTATAACTGCTGAGGGAGTTGTATCATTTGCAAGGTGCAGAAGTGTCATTGTAAGTTTTTGATTTCATCTGATAAGGCTAGACTTTGGATTCACTACAAAACATATATTCTATACTTGCTAACGACGCAAACTGGACTTACCCTAGAAGCTTGGGGGTTGGTTTACGTGCAGGATGTTCCAAGGAGGCAGCTCGAAGGTGTCCAGGAGTGAGATGGTCTCTGCTTATATACTGTACGTCTCGTGAAGCCAGGGTGCTCCACGGAAGGAATGTGGTCATTAAGATGGCTTAAGCCCAGACGGAGACGAGACGACTCTTGACAAGGTCATGTCGTGTGACATATGTCTGAGGTGAAAATAGTTCTGCTCGGACCAACAGTTGGAAGCCTGAGGCCAGATTTGAACAGTGATTAGGTATTAGTAGACGCGTTAATCAATCTACTTAACGAGAAGTACTCACCTGGAGTAAGATGTCAGTCGTCCCGTTTAATCAGACGTTAATCAGACTGATCACTTCACGGCATCTGACTCCGGAATTTGCGTGTGTGTGTGTGTGTGTGTGTTTTTTTTTTTGTCTATGGGTGGTTGGTTGTATGTATGTATGTATGTATGAATGAGAGAATTTTATGTTTTCAAAGGGCTAAGAATTTGGCACGCAGATTCTTCTGACATTCTGCTATGTGTAGGTAGGTAGGTAGGGTAGGTAGGTAGGTAGGTAGGTAGGTAGATGAGTCAGTGGGTAAGTGGGTAAACAGATATATACATATGTAGGTAGGTAGTTAGGTGTGTGTGTAGGTAGGTAGGTAGGACTTGAGGTAGGTAGGATTGAAAACTGAATGTAAGTCTTCGAGAGAATTCTTCAACCACCCAGCCAACTACCCAATAAATTAACCAAACCAAACAACCAATTATTATATAATGTGTGTCTTATCTATCCATGTCTCTATCATATATTACATTTATCACATGTAAACCTTTTACCCTGAACTTGTTGGTAAGCCAGTTGTTACGTTAACTCACTCTCAACCACTCTATATTGTAACTTTTCTACGCCTCACATAATTTTATTTGTTGGTTGTCTGAAGTTACAGAAGGGTTGCGCATTGTCATATATCAGTCCCACAGCATCATGTGGCAGGTTCTTTGCAGAACGTCCTTCTTATCACAGTGCGCCGATATATTTTACCATTACTCCCGCCCCATGCACTCGCTTGCCGTACGTGTCTGCAATGTCTGGCGAATGTTCTAGTCGACCCCTGTTTCATCTTCCAGCAACCATACCTTCCATTGCCATACTCTCTAAGCCACTGTGATATTTCACATGGTCAGAGCATTTTAGTTTCCGAGAAATGATACTGTCGATGACCAATTTTCTTCGATGTTCATAACTTAATAAGCTTCAATATTCTTCTTCTTCTTTGTCAGCGATATTCTAAGTACTTTTCTGTAGCTTTTAAGCATAAAAACATCGATTTTCTACTTTAATGATTGCGAAATGGTTCATAACTCACGCCACATGTTGCCACCGCAACCCATATATTACCATCGCAACCCATACATTTCCACAGTAAAGGTCCATTTCTCAGAACTTTTACTTTTAACTTCCTTACTGGTGTTGTGCCATAGGTTCTTAATACTGTTTGATCCCTGCATTGGTATAGGCCAAGTCTGTGTCTAACTTCCGTTGAACAGTCCAAATTGACCTTCTCATTTCATCAGTATAAAACCTGATCCCATAGTAAGATACAAGAAGTAGAAATACATCACAGAGGAAACACTAAGGCTATTACATGAAAGTGGGTAATTAAAACAAACAGGCATATAACCAAATAGCCCCACCTACAAAATCTTCACGAGAAAAATCAGAAGTTCTATCAGAGAAGACAAGAAGCAGTTCGTGATGAGCACTTGTAATATATTACAGAATAGTCATTTGCATAGACACGATGGCGACTTTTATAATAAAATCATAATATTAACAGGCGATTTCAATCCATAATTACATGTAATAAATGATAGGAATGGTAGCATTTAATCAGTCAGTAAGGATATATTAGAAAGATAGAAGGAGTGCTGTAGAGAAATGTACGAAGACACGACAAAAAGATCAGATATTAAGCATGCAAGTGCAGAGGAAAATAATCATAATCATTATTAGAGGACTAAGATCAGCAGTACAAAACGCTGAAGACAGGGCAGACAACAGGTTATGGCGACATACTAGCGGAACTAATCCAGACAGGAGGAGAAGCCAGCGTCCATATTTACCACGCATTATGTGTGAGTTCCGGAGTAGTGCCATTTGGCCCAAAGCTAGGATCATTCTACAATACTCAGCTAAACTGGGATGCAGAGGTGTTTCCAAGGCACCAGGGCCGGGTTATATACTGGCCAAGACCTATTGACGCGTCCTCGCCGAGCGTCCTGGGCAACAGGTCCCTTCGGGGTCCTGGCTGAAGTCAATAGGATCGCCGATTCCTCCGAAGTCGGAGAGTGTCTGCCTGTACGGCGAGGAACCACCAGTCTGCACACCAATAAGCCAGACATGGGACAACGGATACTCACGCAAAACTCAGGTCCTGTATGACATCACACTGATGTTGGACAACAGGATGCCTTCATCCGACATACAGGACTTCGCGTTGGAGCTCAAGCCAACGAACACAAGCAAGCAGCTAAACAAAAGGAGATGTAAACCTTGCACCAATTATCCAACCATCGTACTACGTCATGGTAGCAAAATCCCCCCGCGAATGGGCATGCAGTGGATTGAAAGTAAATTAGAATATTAACTACAGGACCTTTGAAGTCGGAGTGGGTTCGCCTGATGGCGAGGTGAATATGTACAGCTAGCCCACACGCAAAATTCAGTTCAGCACTACTAGAAGTAGTGTGTACGGACTACGCTTGAGTTCAAAGCGAGCGAGCGTAAAAATAAGAACTACAGGAGGTTCAGACAGGGAAGAGGAACCATTCTCTTCATGAGAATCATCTTTGAGAAATGCAGAGAATACAATATAGATCTTTATACTTGCTTCATAGACTAAAGCAAGGCCTTTCACTGTGTCCAACAACAGAAATTATGAAACATCGTGAGTGATATGAATTTGATCCACTTCATTGAATCGTTATATCATGGTCAACAAACAGCTGTCAGAGTGGCTGCTGAAACATCAAACAAGGTGCGAGGTGCAAAGGGAAGTAAGACAAGGCTACATTCACTTTCGTAGCTAGCTAGCTAGCTAGATAGATAGATAGAGAGATAGATAGATAGATAGATAGATAGATAGATAGATATCAAAATCAAATCAAATCAACTTTATTAGGGTCACAAATTGGGCGCGCAGGCCCGTCTTACATTCGGCCCTTCCAATCACTCGTCTTTCGTTCATCAATAGCATTATACATTTACATAGGAAGAAAAATAAACATTGTGAAATGAATGTTGTAAACATAAACAAGGCTAAATACCATGTTATGAGGTCCATCTCCCACCTATCCATACATCACCCCACCCACACACACACCCCCACCTACCCACACACACGCACACCAAGGGACACATACATACCCCACCAACCGACCCATGCCCTCCCGCACATCCCCCACCCACACACACTGCCCTCATCTGATCCCCCAACCAAAACACACTCGCCACCCACAAACATTCCCCCACCAACCCACACATCCCACGCCCATCCACATCCTAACCCACACATCCTCTCCCCACCCACACCTCAAACCACCTATCCCCCAGCCACATCTCCATCGACCACATATTCCCCACCCACGCACACAATCCCCCACCAACCCACACATCGCACATCCACTCACACATCCCCAAACCATACACACACATCCCCACCAACTGACATGTCCCTACCCCCCCCCCCCCACAAACACACACATCTCCCTAACCACCCATACATCCCCAATCCACTCACACACACCCCACCACCCACACATACAACTTCCACCCACCCCCACATGCCTTAACCCAATCCCCCACCACACAATCCCCCACCCGCACATCACATAACCCCCTACCACGCAATATTCCCAACCCACGCACCACACACACACATCCCTCACCAACACATCCCCACTTACACACCACACACATATCCCCCACCCAGATACCACACAATATTCCCACGCACACCCACACAGATACCCTTACCCATCCACCCCACATACCCCCACTCACACACCACAAAACCCCCCACCCACACACACATACTTCACCCACACAATATCCCCAACCAACACACCACACACCTCTCCCCACCCACACACGCATTCCCTACCCGTCCACCAACACACACTCACTCACGCATACATCCTCCACTACGCACCCACACACCACCACCCACCCACCCCCAACCAAACATCTCTCGATCACAATACCCCTACCCACACACATCCTCCACCCACTCACACATCCCACCCCGACACATACAACTCCCTCACCCACCGACACATCCCTAAGCCACTCATACACCCCCACCCACACATTCCCCATCCACGCACACATCTCCCACCCACACACCCCCACATACTTCCCCCAACCACCACACATCCCCTACTCACCCACACATATACCCCACCCATACACACATTCCCCGCATCCATCACACACATCCCCCACACCACACACTATCCTCCACCCACACACATATCCTCACCCATACCACAAACATACCTTCCACCCACACATGATGCACACATCCCCCACCTACACACCGCACACATATCTCAAACCCACACACCATACACTTCTGCCCACCCGCCCTTGCATCTCCAATCCACCCAACACAATCCCCTACCCACACAACCCAGCCACCCACACATACTTCCTCAAACCATCCACACATCTCCACCCACATAAACACATATCCCCCGCATCCGTCCCATACACATATCCTCCACCCATACACACATCCCCCACACCCATTCCCACACCCCTACTTTCACCCCCATACATCCATCCACACATCCCACCAACACCCACAAATATCACTACCCACCAAAACCCACACACCCCAACCCATCCAAACGCATACCCCCACCCACACATCCCCCACCCACACATATCCCCACCCCACACTCACACACATCCTCCACACAGATAGATAGATAGATAGATAGATAGATAGATAGATAGATAGATAGATAGATAGATAGATAGACAGACAGACAAACGGACGGACGGACGGACGGACGGATGGATTGATAGATAGATAGATAGATAGATAGATAGATAGATAGATAGATAGATAGATAGATAGATAGATAGATAGATAGATAGATAGATAGATAGATAGATAGATAGATAGATAGATAGATAGATGAGAAATGTCAAAAATTACGTAACCAGAGATAATTTTGATTCATTCGTTATTGGTGGAAATCAAATTCCAAAACCTAGTTATACAGAAGACACGATCTTCCTCTCGAATAGTGCTAAAGGATTAGAAGAGATGATCCTGTCTGTCTAGAGACAGTGAAAATCCAAATCTTTTTTTCTAATTTTAAGCAAAGCAAGGATAATGTCTACGGACAAAACTACATACCCACCAAAGATCACAATCAACAATAATGAAACTGAGAACATCATGCTCGGAATGACTTCGCTCCATAGTCAACAAGAATTGCTACTATTCAAATGAAATTAGACGCAGGCCGGTCATAGTACTGCAGAAGTTAAGTGGTGTTCAGAACCAATAGCACAACACCAAGAAACAAGTTACAATTGCTAAGAACATGCATCTTTCCTGTAGCAACATATGGATGTGAGTCGTAGATTATTTCATAATAACTAAAGAAGAAAAATTGAGGATTTTGAGATCAACTGATGAAGAAAAGTTCTTAGAATATCAATGTGGGAGAAAAAGAAAAAAATCAAAATTCTACAAAGAATCTGAGAGTCGAAGAAAACTGGCTCAGAGTATCATGTCAAGGACGAGAAATCAACAATGTAGTCAAGCTGACCACCTACCTCATCATCAGCACACCGGATGTATAGCAACGAGCTCTCTTATCCATTCGACCATGCTGACCGCCCGTGTTAAGTAATATGAATTGCGATGCAAGTTTGAAAATCATGCTCCTAAACTTACATGTTAAATCAGGGCTGTCAAACTCAAGCGCTCATCGGGCCAAAACTCAAATGACACGTAAGGTTGCGAGCCGGACAGGATAAACATTCAATAAGCCGAAAATTAAACCTTTTTTTAAACATTAATGTAAATTAAAACAGAAAAACAGTTTTAATAATAAAACATCATTGGTATACACATTTTCACTCTGATAAAGTTGACGGTTTGTGTTACAATGCTCATTACATCTTCCATGTTGAGGACTTTACCACACAGCGATCCTTGGTGTATGATGCAGTGATATGCTATCAATTCACCAGTACAGTTCTCCTGCATCTTTAACCGCATCCTGCCAACTAGTCCACTTTTATCGCCCCACATCGCCGGTGCTCCATCTTTTGTCAGTCCTAGGAGTTTCTCCCAAGGCAGGTTCGTGTTGGTTAAACTTAGACATACGTTGTCAAAAATTTATTTTCCTGTCATGCATGGATTTCATGTCCAATATTTCTTCTGTACATTCACACTGGAGTCCACTCCACGGATGAAGATTGCGAGCTGTGCAGTGTCAGTCGTGTCATTACTTTCATCGACAGCAAGGGAGAATGCAACAAAGTCTTTGCCTTTTCCGGTCAACTGTGTTTTCACATCAGTGGCCATCTCACAAACCCGATCAACAACCGTATTTCTGCCAGGGCTTACCATTGCAAACATCTGCTTTTTGTCTGAACACAAGACGTCACACACTTTCATCATGAAGCACTTCAAAAACCCTCCCTCTGTAAATGGTCAGCCTGATTTTGCGATCTCCTCTGACACATTAAAACTTGCTTTGACTGCAGCATCAGTTTGTGATTTTACTTTGGTGAGAAACATCTGCTGTGATCTTAGATGCCTCTTCAGTTTTTCTACAAACTGTAGCTTCTGATCTGCAATCAGGCTGTTTAACTTGTCTTGATGTTTAGTCACGTGGTGCCGTCTGAGATTATATTCTTTGATCACAGCCACATTATCTCCACAAATTAGACACACAGGTTTACCGCCAATATCAGTAAACATATATTCAGCCTCCCAGCGGCTGTTAAAGGCTCTGTTTTCATAATCAACTTTTCTCTTGGCCATTTTAAAGGCTAGCTTTGATTTTAAAAGATTGTGCATCTACCGACAGACGCTTGATTGATATCAGATTAGCCGTAGCGGGAACAGATGATGTAATATCCGGACATTACACTACTTTCAATGTTTATGCGCCAATCCAAAACGAGCATCTGAACGTTGCTAGGCAACTATAACGACGAACACTAACTCACTACACAACTTTTATTTTCGCTTATTCTGATCGAAGCGAGAACGCTCTACAGGTAGCCTATCATTCGGAAGGCTGCTAATTGAGGAATTTGATTTGCACTTTATATTGTGACCATACAAAAATATTTTTGCCTAAAATTCTCTCTTGGGCCGAATATATTTGTACGTCGGTTGAGACCTCTCGGGCCTGATTTCATTGTACTGCGGACCGCATGTGGCCCGCGAGCCTTGAGTTTGACACATGTGTGTTAGATGGTCAGGATATATATATATATATATATATATATATATATATATATATATATATATATATATATATATATATATATATATATATACACTAGCTGACCCGGCCCGGCTTCGCCCAGACCTTGTGGGGAGCATCTCATTTAATTCATATAAGTAGTCATATAAGTTCCCGTTCCCGTTACCGACTATCTGTCTGTCTGTCTGTCTGTCTGTCTGACCCGGCCCGGCATCGCCCAGCTCCTGGTGTGGAGCATCTAATTTAATTCATATAAGTAGTCATATAAGCTCCCGTTCCGTTCCCGACTATCTATCTGTCTGTCTATCTGTCTGTCTGTCTGTCTGTCTACATATATATATATATATATATATATATATATATATATATATATATATATATATATATATATATAGAGAGAGAGAGAGAGAGAGAGAGAGATAATATATATCATCAAGTGCCTTTCCAGGTGGCCTAGGCATTCAAGACTCTCCATATATCTTGGTCTCTGGTGTTCTGGATCAACTCTGCTGATGATATTTCTCCATGCCACCATCTCAGTCCATCCAGTGTCATTTCTCTTGGTCTGCCCCTGCCTCTATTCCCCATGATCTGTACAATTGTCACGATGTTCTCCAATGCCTCTCTTCTCATCCGTTTATCATAGAAAAAGGTTTTCTCATATTTACTGTTGTATATAATGTTCTGCCGGCTTTATGGCCTAGAGGTTAGTGACTTTTCTCCGTAATCTCGTATACTCTCTAAGTAACGTGACGACGTTGAGAATCAGCAGTGGTTCAAATCGCGTCGGTAACTAACGGGGTATGTGAGCCGGCCGCTCAGAAAGCAATGACAAACTACTGAGCGTAATCTTGCCAAGAAATCAACAATCAGCTGAAAGATGCTGATGTTGACAGTAATGTCCTGTAAAGGATATGCAAACAATTTATATAATGTTCTAGTTTCATTAGCTTCTTTTCAGACAGTAGTTGTTAGTTAGCTCTGGCAGTCCAAGGAATTCGCAACATTCATCTCAGGAACCACAACTCTGTTGCTTCTAATTTCTTCTTACTTTGTTCATTCACATTCCAAGATTCGCTGCCACACAGCAAAACTGGTTCTACATAGCATTTCACACTCACACAAGCACACACACATACACACACACGCCCACAAACACTCCCACCCTCCCCACACACATACATATATTTGGGCTGCGAAGGATTAATTTAAATTTAATAAATAACCTTTGAAAAATTAACGATTAATTAATAGTTAATTTCGATTAAAGCAAAACATCTATAGTCACATAACTCACATTATAGTCGCATTTGTCAAAAATCGAAATAACACTGGATTGTCTTGTTCATATGTCATCTAATAACCAACTATGCAAACAGACGAGTATGTTGACAATATTTGGTTCAAGTGACGAGATCGTCTTATTAACAATAAGGTAAGCAAAGCTGAACAATAGTTCACATGGAACTGAGGTAGCCGGTATGCACAGAATGGTATTTGCAAGGAATGCCAATTTTGGATATCTATGTTCATTAAGTTTCCACCATTGTAGAGGGCCGACCGATTCAGCAACTTTCTTCTCCATTTTATAACGTAGCAATTCATAAGAAGAGCTGTCGACATGATCTTCCGTGTCTGAGTCAGACTCCATTAGTTTAATACGCTTTTAATTTGGTCCACATATAGTTTCATTGTCAATGTCAGTATCATTCGTTGCAGCAGTCTCCATCTGCTCATCATGAACATTAACTGTTATTTGTTGTTCAATACGTGGCCAAGTTCGTTCTTTTGCATCTTTTGACAAACACTTCAGGTATTTGTAGCGTGGATCAAGTGCTGTTGCAATCTGTAGTATTTCAATACTTGTCATATTAGCTACACGTTCACTAAAGTCATTAAAAGATGCTGCCTTAAATTTAGCTATGTAGCCCGGATCATCATCGTGTGCAGTCATATGCTTTGTCAACGACGATAGCAGTGGCAATACACAGCTACATTAAACACAATCTTGACCGCCAAGCAGGACCGTGGTCTGACAGAATAAGTCCAACACTTTTAAATATTTCGAAACCTTCTCCCAATCCGAATCTGACAGTTTTGGACCGTTGTATTGCATCTTTTCATCTGACATGTAGACAGCTAATGCTTTCTGGTCTGTAGAAGACTCTGTAGCACAATAAAATACTGTTCATCTTGCTGGCACATCTTGCTGCAGCTTACACAATGGTGACTCACTACAATGTTGCAACTCGGTTGTGTTTGCAGCACTATGTTTAAAATGTCCGACAATTTTTCGACATTTCCCAGACAATGTTTCGGTATCAGCGGCTTTAAATCCATGTAATATGCTCAGTTGTAAGCTATGAGCCTAACAAGGAATATGTACAACACCGGTTTCATCAACAGCTGAAAGCATATTTCTTGCATTGTCAGTAACTAGAGCCTAAATTTTGTTCGTTATATCCCAGTCTATTGCAAACTGTTTATATAAACCGGCAAGACTGTCAGAATAATGACGTTCAACAACATTCACGTATTCAAGAACAACATTTTTCAATTTCCAGTCATCGGCAATTCAATAGCCAGTAATTCCACAATAGTACAATAGCTTTCGTTACCAGGAGATGTCAACAACAACAACAAAAATGTTCCCTTTGCGTTTTTCACAGATTCTTTAACATTTTGAATCTTGCTGTTATAATTAGCAGTCAAAAGTTTGTCAATAGTGCGGCGGGGAGGTAGCTGATATTCAGCATTTTACATTGCTGTGCGTAATACTTGTTGAAGGTTGTCGTCATCTACTATTGATATTGGTCTGGCACTACTAACATTCCAGTTTGCAAGTACAGCGGGAGAAAATACTTGACTGCCTAGTGTGTGTGTATGTGTGTCTGTGTGTATGTGTGTGTGTGTATGTCTGTATTCCACACAGGCATGAAGGGTATAATCAAGTTTGATGGTGCAACTTCTGAAGAGTTTTAAATCAAGAGTGGAGTTAAGCAAGGTTGTGTACTAGCTCCCACCCTCTTTGGAATATACTTTTCACTTCTACTGAAATATGCCTTTCGTGATCAGGATGGTGGTATATTCATTCACTCACGCTCAGATGGCGGCCTCTACAATGCTCAGAGATTGAAGGCCATGACCAAAATTAGGAGGGTACTGATCAGAGAGTTGCTTTTTGCAGATGATGCTGCAGTTACGACCCACTCTGAGGAAGAATTGCAATGTCTACTATCTGCATTCTCCAATGCTTGTTCTGAATTTGGTTTAACAATTAGCAAAAAGAAGACATAGATTATGTCACAAGGTGCACATGGGCTACCATCAATCTTTATTGACGACGCCGAACTAGAGATGGTAGACCATTTTACATATCTAGAATCAATGGTAAATTGCAAATTATCCCTAGATCAGGAAATCAACATCCGGATTGGTAAGGCAGCAACAACAATGAACAGGTTAAGAAAAAGAGTCTGGGAGAACAGGAAGCTTACTGCCAAAACAAAAGTCCTTGTCTATCAAGCCTGTGTCCTTAGTACTCTTCTTTAAGGCAGTGAAACCTGGACAACTTACTCACACCAAGAGAAACGTTTAAATAGCTTTCATATGCGGTGTCTGCGAAGAATTCTTGGTATTAAGTGTCAAGACAAAATCACAAATACTGAAATATTGGAAAGATCGGGTTGTGTGACGGTTTATTCCATGCTCAGTCTTCGTAGACTTAGATGGATAGGACATCTTAGGAGAATGGATGATGGTAGAATACCAAAGGACATCTTTTTTTTTGGTGAATTACAGATGGGTAAGAGATCTCAGGGTCGGCCTCTACTACGATACAAAGATGTGTGTAAGCGGGACATGATTAATACAGGCTTTGATAATGCACATTGGGAGCAAGTCGCCGCTGAACGTGTTGCATAGAGGGCAAAGATCAGAAATGGAATAAAGACAAAGGAGAAAATTATTGCAGATAAGTCGCACACCGAGCGTATGAGACGTAAGATGGTGCATGATGGTGGAAATGACCACGTGTTCACATGCACCCATTGTGAACGGACATTTACAGCGCGAATTGGCCTTATCAGTCACATTCGCTACCGCCATAGGTAAAAATTATTATGCCTTTTTAAAGCACAAACTATCGTCTGTCAAGACGGCAAGGTGCCAGTGTGTGAGTGTGTGTGTGTATGTGTGTGTGTGTGCGTCTATGTGTGTGTGTGTGCATATGTATGTATGTATGTATGTATGTATGTATGTATGTATGTATGTATGTGTGTGTATGTGCGTGCGTGCGTGCGTGTATGTATGTATGTATGTATGTATGTATGTATGTATGTATGTATGGATGGATGGATGGATGGATGGATGGATGGATGGATGTGCGTGCGTACGTGCGTGCTTGCGTGCGTGCTTGCGTGCATGCCTGTCTGTCTGTCTGTCTGTCTGTCTGTCTGTCTGTCTGTCTGTCTGTCTTTCTGTCTGTCTGTCTGTCTGTCTCTCTGTCTGTCTGTCTCTCTGTCTGTCTGTGGGTGGGTGCGTGCGTGCAAGTAGGTAGGTAGGTAGGTAAGTGCGTACTTACGTATGTACGTACGTACATACGTACGTACATACGTACATACGTATGTCTGTATGTACGTACGTTACGTACGTACGTACGTGCGTGCGTGCGTTCGCGCACATACACACATACGCATAGACACAGACACACACACACACTAGTCAGTCAAGTATTTCCTCTCGCTGTCTTCCCATATCTCTCTTGGCACAAATCTTTCCGGGGATCACACCGTGTTTCAGCCTTTGTCTTCTCGTAATATAGTAAAGATATGATGATTGCCTAGTTCTGATGTGTGTAATGAGTTGTTTTTGCGACCTAGCCTCTCTCAACATTTCACGATTATTCATTTATACATATATCCACATCTTAATCTTCGTTCTTCCTATAGTTTGTTATTCGGGGTGTAATTAATTATATTGTGCCTATTTACAGACGAGGTTCGGTATTTGCGCCTTTCGACCGAAACATTCAACCCGCTTCCCGGAATTTGCTGCCCATGTTAACCTTTCCTGTACACATTGACACATCGCATCTTAAGTCCTACTCTGTCATGTGCTTAGATTTCTGATTGGATTTGACAACTTACGTTTTAGTCCATTGAGTACTTTGCACAAGCAAATAGATTAACGCTTCTACTAATTCCTAACTACAGTTTAATTCTCGCCTGAGGCTTCCAAAAGTTTTGAATTCCAACAATTTTAAAATGACCTGAACTTGTCATGGAAGAACGCGTCTCTCCGTGGATTAAGTGGTCATGAGATGGACTGTATATAAGGAGGTGACCACATCAGATCTGCACAAGTGCTAGTAGCCCGCCGTCTGCTGTCTGGCCTGTCACCCCCACCTCTGCTCGAAAGGTAAGTGATGAACACGTCTTTTCTGTGTTCTTTGTGATCATGGTAAATTTGTTTTGTTATTGTGAGTTTTTGTAATTGACATCACCACCGTGTGCCGTATTGGTAAAAAGAGCGATGAGATTCGTCATTTCGAACCATCTCTAGACTCTCAGATTAAGTCTGTGTTCATGTTCGAACTATTAGGCAAGTCTTCTAAGTATTCATATCTTAGTCTTCCTCTTGCTCATATGTAATCAAATTTGCCAATCATCGCAAAGTTTTCACATTTATTCAACCTGATTCTTCTATCTTTCATCTCCTTCTTTCACCCATTACCCCCTGTTGGGGAATACGTCCTCAAATACCTGATCCCAAGCTGTCCTAGGGGTATCTATCTCATGCAGATATGCCCACGTTCTCCCCATAGTATTCATTTGTCTCTACTCTGGCGAAGGGTTTTCGTGCGCAAAACACAATCCTGCATACCGCCTTGCGTTGATTTTCATACAATGGTATGAGCTCTGGTCGTTGAGAAAGCAATGACAAACTACTGAAAATAAACTTGCCAAACAATCACAAATAGCCAAAAATGTGGGGGTTGACTGCTTCGTCTTGTAAAGGATATGAGACTAACTAACTCTTCTCCATATTTAAGAACCTTCGGTCCTGCTGTGGTACCCGCTGGTGCTGTCAACAGCGTATATATCTATGAAGCATTATTCGAATTTATTTAATATACTTTTCCTATATTTCATTCGCCCATGTGAATTCTAGACAAATGCCTTTCTAGTGAAACTATTCTCAGGTTGCCTCAGTGTATACGCTGTCCATCGCCCAGTCACCTTTCTTCACCTTGATTCACTTGTGTTTTTCTTGCTCTCTGCATGTCTATCTGTCCTACCATTTATTCCTTCTATGTGGCACATTTACTAGTTAATGCATGTTTATAGTGTAATTGTAAAGGAGCCGTGGTAGCGTTGTGGCTAGACGCCCACATGCCGTAGCAGTGGTTAGGGGTTCGATCCGTATCAGGACGGTTTCGAATTTATAAAATTTAACCTGGGCTCCCAGGTCGACACAGCCTAAAAGAAGTCCCTGGAAATGTCTAGGGAAGCAAATACGGTCGGTGTGATATTAACCACTGATTGCCGTTTGGTCTTTGAACATATGTATACTGCTCCCTCTGCCCATTGCTTATTAGATGTGTAAAAGGCATCGTTACATTACTTGGTTTCTTTCCTGCCCAAAAATAGTGACTGTACACCTAATTTCTTTAATTAATCTGCTGTATTTACCTGCAAACAAATAGTGACTTAGTTAGTTAGTCTTTCCTCTTGAGCCTAAGGCGGCGCATAGGGCAGAAGTCCTGTCTCTCCATGCCTGGCGGTTCGCTGCTATCTGTTGTAGATCTTGGATATTTACTTGGCCGTTGAATGAGCCTTCTCTAATGATGGTTCTACGCAGGGTCTCTCTTGGTCTTCCCCGTTTTCTTTTCCCTACTGGTGACCATATGAGGGCTTGGTAGGGGAGTCTTGACTTGTCCATTCTGAGTATATGGCCGATGTAGTTCCAACGGCGTCTTCTTATGAAATTGGATACTGTATCTTGCTTAGTCTCTTGTCTTATTTGCGAATTGGTTCTGAAGTCTGTCCAGTGGATGTTTAGAAGTCTTCTAAGACATTTGTTCTCAAAATTGTCTAATTTTTTATCTAAAGCTACCGTTGATTTCCAACTTTCACATCCATACGTTAACACTGGAATCACACAAGAGTTGAAGATTTTAAGTTTTGTGTGTTTGCTGAGTGTCTTTGACTTCCAGATGTTTGACCGTTTATTGAAGGCACTAGATGCCAGTGCGATTCTAGATGATATTTCTGGTGTTGAATCCCCTGTAGATGTCATTTTGCTTCCTAGGATGGAAG
>JACEFZ010017176.1:0-29376 GCA_014155875.1 Cepaea nemoralis | reverse complement strand
ACTGGGGTACTTTTTGACCCTGTCTAAACAAGGGTTGTGTACGGGGGTACTTTTTATCCCCCTAAACAAGAGTATGTATACGGGGGTACTGTTGATCCGGTCTAAACAAGAGTATGTTACTGGGGTACTGTTGATCCGCCCTAAACAAGAGTATGTATACTGGGTACCCGTCAAACTTTAAAGGGGGACTTTTACCTGAAACAAAAAACGGGGGAAAAACACCTGTCTAAAAAAATTTTAAAACTGGGGCCCCAACCAAAAAAAAAATAAAAAACTGGGATTTATCCGGGTTAAAAAATTAAGGGGGAAACGTTAAATTTTTAAAAAAAAAAATTTAAAAAACCAAACAAGAAATTAATAGGGGAACGGATTTTTCAAAAAAAATATTAAACGGGGTTAAACCGCAACAAAAAATTTTAACGGGGTAATTTTACCGCAAACAAGAGTATGAAAAACGGGGGTACGTTTGTTAAAAAAAATATGATCCCTTACTTTTAAAAACCTTAAACAAGATTTTATTTTAACAAAAAACCCAAAACCCAAGGATACGGGGAACACCCGGAAAAAAAACCCCAAGAAAACAAGTCAAAAGAGAAAATTATATTACGGCCCCTCAAAACAAATTTTAACCCACACCCAAAAAACAAAACTTTACGGGTTTTTGGCCCGCCCCAAACAAGGAGAACCGGCCCCAAAAAAGGGAAAATTAATGGGGTTTTTATCCAGAAAAAAGGGAACTGGGTCCTTTTACCAGTCCGATTATGTAAGGGGGTACTGTTGACCCCCCCCCAAACAAATAAACGGGGGAAAAATTTGATCCTGTTTTAAAAGGTTGTGAAATTAACCTTTTAAAACCGTAAAACCCAATTATGTTATTTAATTTTACCTGTCTAAACAAGAGTAAACCCCGGGGGGACTTTTGATCCGCCCACAAAAGGGGTTTTAAACCCCGGGGGACATCCCCCCAAAAAAGGGGTCTGTGTACTGGGGTACTTTTTGATCCTGTCTAAACAAGGGTCTGTGTATTTGGGTACTGTTTGATCCTTCTAAACAAGAGTATGTATACGGGGGTACTGTTGATGCGGTCTAAACAAGAGTATGTATACTGGGGTACTGTTGATCCTGTCTAACAAGAGTATGTATACGGGGGTACTGTTGATCCAGTCTAAACAAGAGTATGTGAAACTGGGGAAATGTTGATCCTGTCTAAACAAGAGTATGTATACTGGGGTAAAGTTGATCCTGTCTAAACAGAAAATTGTATACGGGGGTACTGTTGATCCAGCCCTAAACAAGAGTATGTATACTGGGGTACTGTTGATCCTGTCTAAACAAAGGTCTGTGTACTGGGGTACTGTTGATCCAGTCTAAAAAAGGGTATGTATACGGGGGGTTACTGTTGATGCGGTCTAAACAAGAGTATGTATACTGGGGTACTGTTGTCCTGTCTAAACAAGAGTATGTATACTGGGGTACTGTTGATCCTGTTAAACAAGAGTATGTATACTGGGGTACGTTGATCCAGTCTAAACAAGAGTATTTTATACTGGGGTACAGTTGATCCTGTCTAAACAAGAGTATGTTACTGGGGTACTTTTTTGTCCAGTCTAAACAAGAGTATGTATACTGGGGTACTTTTTGATCCGTCTAAACAAGAGTATGTATACGGGGGTACTGTTGATCCTGTCTAAACAAGGAGTATGTATTTTGGGGTTTTGTTGATGCGGTCTAAACAAGAGTATGTATACTGGGGTACTGTTGATCCAGTCTAAACAAGAGTATGTATACTGGGGTACTGTTGATCCTGTCTAAACAAGAGTATGTATACTGGGGTACTGTTGATCCTGTCTAAACAAGAGTATGTATACTGGGGTACTGTTGATCCTGTCTAAACAAGAGTATGTATACTGGGGTACTGTTGATCCTGTCTAAACAAGAGTATGTATACTGGGTACTGTTGATCCTGTCTAAACAAGAGTATGTATACTGGGGTACTGTTGATCCTGTCTAAACAGAGTATGTATACTGGGGTACTGTTGATCCTGTCTAAACAAGAGTCTGTGTACTGGGTACTGTTGATCCTGTCTAAACAAGAGTATGTATACTGGGTACTGTTGATCCTGTCTAAACAAGAGTATGTATACTGGGGTACTGTTGATCCTGTCTAAACAAGAGTATGTGTACTGGGTACTGTTGATCCTGTCTAAACAAAGTATGTATACTGGGGTACTGTTGATCCTGTCTAAACAAGAGTATGTGTACTGGGGTACTGTTGATCCGTCTAAACAAGAGTATGTATACTGGGGTACTGTTGATCCTGTCTAAACAAGGTCTGTGTACTGGGTACTGTTGATCCTGTCTAAACAAGAGTATGTATACTGGGGTACTGTTGATCCTGTCTAAACAAGAGTATGTATACTGGGGTACTGTTGATCCTGTCTAAACAAGAGTATGTGTACTGGGGTACTGTTGATCCTGTCTAAACAAGAGTATGTATACTGGGGTACTGTTGATCCTGTCTAAACAAGAGTATGTGTACTGGGGTACTGTTGATCCTGTCTAAACAAGAGTATGTATACTGGGGTACTGTTGATCCTGTCTAAACAAGAGTATGTATACTGGGGTACTGTTGATCCTGTCTAAACAAGAGTATGTATACTGGGGTACTGTTGATCCTGTCTAAACAAGAGTATGTGTACTGGGGTACTGTTGATCCTGTCTAAACAAGAGTATGTATACTGGGGTACTGTTGATCCTGTCTAAACAAGAGTATGTATACTGGGGTACTGTTGATCCAGTCTAAACAAGAGTATGTGTACCTGTCTCTGATCCACATCTCTAAACAAGAGTATGTATACTGGGGTACTGTTGATCCTGTCTAAACAAGAGTATGTATACTGGGGTACTGTTGATCCTGTCTAAACAAGAGTATGTATACTGGGGTACTGTTGATCCTGTCTAAACAAGAGTATGTGTACTGGGGTACTGTTGATCCTGTCTAAACAAGAGTATGTATACTGGGGTACTGTTGATCCTGTCTAAACAAGAGTATGTATACTGGGGTACTGTTGATCCTGTCTAAACAAGAGTATGTATACTGGGGTACTGTTGATCCTGTCTAAACAAGAGTATGTATACTGGGGTACTGTTGATCCTGTCTAAACAAGAGTATGTATACTGGGGTACTGTTGATCCTGTCTAAACAAGAGTATGTATACTGGGGTACTGTTGATCCGGTCTAAACAAGAGTATGTATACTGGGGTACTGTTGATCCTGTCTAAACAAGAGTATGTATACTGGGGTACTGTTGATCCTGTCTAAACAAGAGTATGTATACTGGGGTACTGTTGATCCTGTCTAAACAAGAGTATGTATACTGGGGTACTGTTGATCCTGTCTAAACAAGAGTATGTATACTGGGGTACTGTTGATCCTGTCTAAACAAGAGTATGTATACTGGGGTACTGTTGATCCGTCTAAACAAGAGTATGTGTACTGGGGTACTGTTGATCCTGTCTAAACAAGAGTATGTATACTGGGGTACTGTTGATCCAGTCTAAACAAGAGTATGTATACTGGGGTACTGTTGATCCGTCTAAACAAGAGTATGTATACTGGGGTACTGTTGATCCGTCTAAACAAGAGTATGTATACTGGGGTACTGTTGATCCTGTCTAAACAAGAGTATGTATACTGGGGTACTGTTGATCCTGTCTAAACAAGAGTATGTATACTGGGGTACTGTTGATCCTGTCTAAACAAGAGTATGTATACTGGGTACTGTTGATCGTCTAAACAAGAGTATGTATACTGGGGTACTGTTGATCCTGTCTAAACAAGAGTATGTATACTGGGGTACTGTTGATCCAGTCTAAACAAGAGTATGTATACTGGGGTACTGTTGATCCTGTCTAAACAAGAGTATGTATACTGGGGTACTGTTGATCCTGTCTAAACAAGAGTATGTATACTGGGGTACTGTTGATCCTGTCTAAACAAGAGTATGTATACTGGGGTACTGTTGATCCTGTCTAAACAAGAGTATGTATACTGGGGTACTGTTGATCCTGTCTAAACAAGGGTATGTATACTGGGGTACTGTTGATCCTGTCTAAACAAGAGTATGTATACTGGGGTACTGTTGATCCGTCTAAACAAGAGTATGTATACTGGGGTACTGTTGATCCTGTCTAAACAAGAGTATGTATACTGGGGTACTGTTGATCCTGTCTAAACAAGAGTATGTATACTGGGGTACTGTTGATCCTGTCTAAACAAGAGTATGTATACTGGGGTACTGTTGATCCTGTCTAAACAAGAGTATGTATACTGGGGTACTGTTGATCCTGTCTAAACAAGAGTATGTATACTGGGGTACTGTTGATCCTGTCTAAACAAGAGTATGTATACTGGGGTACTGTTGATCCTGTCTAAACAAGAGTATGTATACTGGGGTACTGTTGATCCTGTCTAAACAAGAGTATGTATACTGGGGTACTGTTGATCCTGTCTAAACAAGAGTATGTATACTGGGGTACTGTTGATCCTGTCTAAACAAGAGTATGTATACTGGGGTACTGTTGATCCTGTCTAAACAAGAGTATGTATACTGGGGTACTGTTGATCCTGTCTAAACAAGAGTATGTATACTGGGGTACTGTTGATCCTGTCTAAACAAGAGTATGTATACTGGGGTACTGTTGATCCTGTCTAAACAAGAGTATGTATACTGGGGTACTGTTGATCCTGTCTAAACAAGAGTATGTATACTGGGGTACTGTTGATCCTGTCTAAACAAGAGTATGTATACTGGGGTACTGTTGATCCTGTCTAAACAAGAGTATGTATACTGGGGTACTGTTGATCCTGTCTAAACAAGAGTATGTATACTGGGGTACTGTTGATCCTGTCTAAACAAGAGTATGTATACTGGGGTACTGTTGATCCTGTCTAAACAAGGTATGTATACTGGGGTACTGTTGATCCTGTCTAAACAAGAGTATGTATACTGGGGTACTGTTGATCCTGTCTAAACAAGGTATGTATACTGGGGTACTGTTGATCCTGTCTAAACAAGAGTATGTATACTGGGGTACTGTTGATCCTGTCTAAACAAGAGTATGTATACTGGGGTACTGTTGATCCTGTCTAAACAAGAGTATGTATACTGGGGTACTGTTGATCCTGTCTAAACAAGAGTATGTATACTGGGGTACTGTTGATCCTGTCTAAACAAGAGTATGTATACTGGGGTACTGTTGATCCAGTCTAAACAAGAGTATGTATACTGGGGTACTGTTGATCCTGTCTAAACAAGAGTATGTATACGGGGGTACTGTTGATCCGTCTAAACAAGAGTATGTATACTGGGGTACTGTTGATCCTGTCTAAACAAGAGTATGTGTACTGGGGTACTGTTGATCCAGTCTAAACAAGAGTATGTATACTGGGGTACTGTTGATCCTGTCTAAACAAGAGTATGTATACTGGGGTACTGTTGATCCTGTCTAAACAAGAGTATGTGTACTGGGGTACTGTTGATCCTGTCTAAACAAGAGTATGTATACTGGGGTACTGTTGATCCAGTCTAAACAAGAGTATGTGTACTGGGGTACTGTTGATCCTGTCTAAACAAGGGTATGTGTACTGGGGTACTGTTGATCCTGTCTAAACAAGGGTATGTGTACTGGGGTACTGTTGATCCTGTCTAAACAAGAGTATGTATACTGGGGTACTGTTGATCCGGTCTAAACAAGAGTATGTATACTGGGGTACTGTTGATCCTGTCTAAACAAGAGTATGTATACTGGGGTACTGTTGATCCTGTCTAAACAAGAGTATGTGTACTGGGGTACTGTTGATCCAGTCTAAACAAGAGTATGTATACTGGGGTACTGTTGATCCAGTCTAAACAAGAGTATGTATACTGGGGTACTGTTGATCCTGTCTAAACAAGAGTATGTATACTGGGGTACTGTTGATCCAGTCTAAACAAGAGTATGTATACTGGGGTACTGTTGATCCTGTCTAAACAAGAGTATGTATACTGGGGTACTGTTGATCCTGTCTAAACAAGAGTATGTATACTGGGGTACTGTTGATCCTGTCTAAACAAGAGTATGTATACTGGGGTACTGTTGATCCTGTCTAAACAAGAGTATGTATACTGGGGTACTGTTGATCCTGTCTAAACAAGAGTATGTATACTGGGGTACTGTTGATCCGTCTAAACAAGAGTATGTATACTGGGGTACTGTTGATCCAGTCTAAACAAGAGTATGTATACTGGGGTACTGTTGATCCTGTCTAAACAAGAGTATGTATACTGGGTACTGTTGATCCTGTCTAAACAAGAGTATGTATACTGGGGTACTGTTGATCCTGTCTAAACAAGAGTATGTATACTGGGGTACTGTTGATCCTGTCTAAACAAGAGTATGTATACTGGGGTACTGTTGATGCGGTCTAAACAAGAGTATGTATACTGGGGTACTGTTGATCCTGTCTAAACAAGAGTATGTATACTGGGGTACTGTTGATCCGGTCTAAACAAGAGTATGTATACTGGGGTACTGTTGATCCAGTCTAAACAAGAGTATGTATACTGGGGTACTGTTGATCCTGTCTAAACAAGAGTATGTATACTGGGGTACTGTTGATCCTGTCTAAACAAGAGTATGTATACTGGGGTACTGTTGATCCTGTCTAAACAAGAGTATGTATACTGGGGTACTGTTGATCCTGTCTAAACAAGAGTATGTATACTGGGGTACTGTTGATCCTGTCTAAACAAGAGTATGTATACTGGGGTACTGTTGATCCTGTCTAAACAAGAGTATGTATACTGGGGTACTGTTGATCCTGTCTAAACAAGAGTATGTATACTGGGGTACTGTTGATCCTGTCTAAACAAGAGTATGTATACTGGGGTACTGTTGATCCAGTCTAAACAAGAGTATGTATACTGGGGTACTGTTGATCCTGTCTAAACAAGAGTATGTATACTGGGGTACTGTTGATCCTGTCTAAACAAGAGTATGTATACTGGGGTACTGTTGATCCTGTCTAAACAAGAGTATGTATACTGGGGTACTGTTGATCCTGTCTAAACAAGAGTATGTATACTGGGGTACTGTTGATCCTGTCTAAACAAGAGTATGTATACTGGGGTACTGTTGATCCTGTCTAAACAAGAGTATGTATACTGGGGTACTGTTGATCCTGTCTAAACAAGAGTATGTATACTGGGGTACTGTTGATCCTGTCTAAACAAGAGTATGTATACTGGGGTACTGTTGATCCTGTCTAAACAAGAGTATGTATACTGGGGTACTGTTGATCCTGTCTAAACAAGAGTATGTATACTGGGGTACTGTTGATCCTGTCTAAACAAGAGTATGTATACTGGGGTACTGTTGATCCTGTCTAAACAAGAGTATGTATACTGGGGTACTGTTGATCCAGTCTAAACAAGAGTATGTATACTGGGGTACTGTTGATCCTGTCTAAACAAGAGTATGTATACTGGGGTACTGTTGATCCTGTCTAAACAAGAGTATGTATACTGGGGTACTGTTGATCCTGTCTAAACAAGAGTATGTATACTGGGGTACTGTTGATCCTGTCTAAACAAGAGTATGTATACTGGGGTACTGTTGATCCTGTCTAAACAAGAGTATGTATACTGGGGTACTGTTGATCCTGTCTAAACAAGAGTATGTATACTGGGGTACTGTTGATCCTGTCTAAACAAGAGTATGTATACTGGGGTACTGTTGATCCTGTCTAAACAAGAGTATGATAGGGGTACTTTGACCAAAAAGAGTATGTATACTGGGGTACTGTTGATCCTGTCTAAACAAGAGTATGTATACTGGGTACTGTTGATCCTGTCTAAACAAGAGTATGTATACTGGGGTACTGTTGATCCTGTCTAAACAAGAGTATGTATACTGGGGTACTGTTGATCCTGTCTAAACAAGAGTATGTATACTGGGGTACTGTTGATCCTGTCTAAACAAGAGTATGTATACTGGGGTACTGTTGATCCTGTCTAAACAAGAGTATGTATACTGGGTACTGTTGATCCTGTCTAAACAAGAGTATGTATACTGGGGTACTGTTGATCCTGTCTAAACAAGAGTATGTATACTGGGGTACTGTTGATCCTGTCTAAACAAGAGTATGTATACTGGGGTACTGTTGATCCTGTCTAAACAAGAGTATGTATACTGGGGTACTGTTGATCCTGTCTAAACAAGAGTATGTATACTGGGGTGTTGATCTGTTAAACAAGTATAACTGGGGTATGTTATGCGGTCTACAGATATGTATACTGGGGTATGTTATCCGTCTAAACAAGAGTATGATATGGGTACTGTTGATCCTGTCTAAACAAGAGTATGTATACTGGGGTACTGTTGATCCTGTCTAAACAAGAGTATGTATACTGGGGTACTGTTGATCCTGTCTAAACAAGAGTATGTATACTGGGTATTGATCCTGTCTAAACAAGAGTATGTATACTGGGTATTTGATCCTGTCTAAACAAGAGTATGTATACTGGGGTACTGTTGATCCTGTCTAAACAAGAGTATGTATACTGGGGTACTGTTGATCCTGTCTAAACAAGAGTATGTATACTGGGGTACTGTTGATCGGTCTAAACAAGAGTATGTATACTGGGGTACTGTTGATCCTGTCTAAACAAGAGTATGTATACTGGGGTACTGTTGATCCTGTCTAAACAAGAGTATGTATACTGGGGTACTGTTGATCCTGTCTAAACAAGAGTATGTATACTGGGGTACTGTTGATCCTGTCTAAACAAGAGTATGTATACTGGGGTACTGTTGATCCTGTCTAAACAAGAGTATGTATACTGGGGTACTGTTGATCCTGTCTAAACAAGAGTATGTATACTGGGGTACTGTTGATCCTGTCTAAACAAGGTATGTATACTGGGGTACTGTTGACTGCGTCTAAACAAGAGTATGTATACTGGGTACTGTTGATCCTGTCTAAACAAGAGTATGTATACTGGGGTACTGTTGATCCTGTCTAAACAAGAGTATGTGTACTGGGGTACTGTTGATCCTGTCTAAACAAGAGTATGTATACTGGGGTACTGTTGATCCTGTCTAAACAAGAGTATGTATACTGGGGTACTGTTGATCCTGTCTAAACAAGAGTATGTGTACTGGGGTACTGTTGATCCTGTCTAAACAAGAGTATGTGTACTGGGGTATTGTTGATCCTGTCTAAACAAGAGTATGTGTACTGGGGTATTGTTGATCCTGTCTAAACAAGAGTATGTATACTGGGGTACTGTTGATCCTGTCTAAACAAGAGTATGTATACTGGGGTACTGTTGATCCTGTCTAAACAAGAGTATGTATACTGGGGTATTGTTGATCCTGTCTAAACAAGAGTATGTATACTGGGGTACTGTTGATCCTGTCTAAACAAGAGTATGTATACTGGGGTACTGTTGATCCTGTCTAAACAAGAGTATGTATACTGGGTACTGTTGATCCTGTCTAAACAAGAGTATGTATACTGGGGTACTGTTGATCCTGTCTAAACAAGAGTATGTATACTGGGGTATTGTTGATCCTGTCTAAACAAGAGTATGTATACTGGGGTATTGTTGATCCTGTCTAAACAAGAGTATGTATACTGGGGTACTGTTGATCCTGTCTAAACAAGAGTATGTATACTGGGGTACTGTTGATCCTGTCTAAACAAGAGTATGTATACTGGGGTACTGTTGATCCTGTCTAAACAAGAGTATGTATACTGGGGTACTGTTGATCCTGTCTAAACAAGAGTATGTATACTGGGGTACTGTTGATCCTGTCTAAACAAGAGTATGTATACTGGGGTACTGTTGATCCTCTAAACAAGAGTATGTATACTGGGGTACTGTTGATCCTGTCTAAACAAGAGTATGTATACTGGGGTACTGTTGATCCTGTCTAAACAAGAGTATGTATACTGGGGTACTGTTGATCCTGTCTAAACAAGAGTATGTATACTGGGGTACTGTTGATCCTGTAACAAGGGTATATACTGGGGTACTGTTGATCTCTAAACAAGAGTATGTATACTGGGGTGTTGATCCTGTCTAAACAAGAGTATGTATACTGGGGTACTGTTGATCCTGTCTAAACAAGAGTATGTATAGGGGTACTGTTGATCCTGTCTAAACAAGAGTATGTATACTGGGGTATGTTGATCCTGTCTAAACAAGAGTATGTATACTGGGGTACTGTTGATCCTGTCTAAACAAGAGTATGTATACTGGGGTATGTTGATCCTGTCTAAAAGAGTATGTATACTGGGGTACTGTTGATCCTGTCTAAAAGTATGTATACTGGGGTACTTGATCCTGTCAAAAGAGTATGTATACTGGGGTACTTGATCCTGTCTAAAAAGAGTATGTATACTGGGGTACTTGATCCTGTCAAAAAGTATGTATACTGGGGTACTGTTGATCCTGTCTAAACAAGAGTATGTATACTGGGGTATGTTGATCCTGTCTAAACAAGAGTATGTAGTACTGGGGTACTGTTGATCCTGTTCTAAACAAGAGTATGTATACTGGGGGTACTGTTGATCCTGTCTAAACAAGAGTATGTATACTGGGGTACTGTTGATCGGTCTAAACAAGAGTATGTATACTGGGGTACTGTTGATCCTGTCTAAACAAGAGTATGTGTACTGGGGTACTGTTGATCCTGTCTAAACAAGAGTATGTAGTACTGGGGTACTGTTGATCCTGTCTAAACAAGAGTATGTATACTGGGGTACTGTTGATCCTGTCTAAACAAGAGTATGTATACTGGGGTACTGTTGATCCTGTCTAAACAAGAGTATGTGTACTGGGGTACTGTTGATCCTGTCTAAACAAGAGTATGTGTACTGGGGTACTGTTGATCCTGTCTAAACAAGAGTATGTATACTGGGGTACTGTTGATCCTTCTAAACAAGAGTAATGATACTGGGGTACTGTTGATCCTGTCTAAACAAGAGTATGTATACTGGGGTACTGTTGATCCTGTTCTAAACAAGAGTATGTATACTGGGGTACTGTTGATCCTGTCTATAACAAGAGTATGTATACTGGGGTACTGTTGATCCTGTCTAAACAAGAGTATGTATACTGGGGTACTGTTTGATCCTATGTCTAAACAAGAGTATGTATACTGGGGTATCTGTTGATCCGGTCTAACAAGAGTATGTGTACTGGGGTATTGTTGATCCTGTCTAAACAAGAGTATGTGTAATGGGGTAATTGTTGATCCTGTCTAAACAAGAGTATGTATACTGGGGTACTGTTGATCCTGTCTAAACAAGAGTATGTATACTGGGGTACTGTTGATCCTGTCTAAACAAGAGTATGTATACTGGGGTACTGTTGATCCTGTCTAAACAAGAGTATGTATACTGGGGTACTGTTGATCCTGTCTAAACAAGAGTATGTATACTGGGGTACTGTTGATCCTGTCTAAACAAGAGTATGTATACTGGGGTACTGTTGATCCTGTCTAAACAAGAGTATGTATACTGGGGTACTGTTGATCCTGTCTAAACAAGAGTATGTATACTGGGGTACTGTTGATCCTGTCTAAACAAGAGTATGTATACTGGGGTACTGTTGATCCTGTCTAAACAAGAGTATGTATACTGGGGTACTGTTGATCCTGTCTAAACAAGAGTATGTATACTGGGGTACTGTTGATCCTGTCTAAACAAGAGTATGTATACTGGGGTACTGTTGATCCTGTCTAAACAAGAGTATGTATACTGGGGTACTGTTGATCCTGTCTAAACAAGAGTATGTGTACTGGGGTACTGTTGATCCTGTCTAAACAAGAGTATGTATACTGGGGTACTGTTGATCCTGTCTAAACAAGAGTATGTGTACTGGGGTACTGTTGATCCGGTCTAAAACAGAGTATGTATACTGGGGTACTGTTGATCCTGTCTAAACAAGAGTCTGTATAACTGGGGTACTGTTGATCCTGTCTAAACAAGAGTATGTTACTGGTGGTACTGTTGATCCTGTCAAACAAGAGTATGTATACTGGGGTACTGTTGATCCTGTCTAAACAAGAGTATGTTATATGGGGTACTGTTGATCCTGTCTAAACAAGAGTATGTGTAACTGGGTACTGTTGATCTGTCTAACAAGAGTATGTATACTGGGGTACTGTTGATCCTGTCTAAACAAGAGTATGTATACTGGGGTACTGTTGATCCTGTCTAAACAAGAGTATGTATACTGGGGTACTGTTGATCCGGTCTAAACAAGAGTATGTATACTGGGGTACTGTTTGATCCTGTCTAAACAAGAGTATGTGTACTGGGGTACTGTTGATCCTGTCTAAACAAGAGTATGTATACTGGGGTACTGTTGATCCTGTCTAAACAAGAGTATGTATACTGGGGTACTGTTGATCCTGTCTAAACAAGAGTATGTATACTGGGGTACTGTTGATCCTGTCTAAACAAGAGTATGTATACTGGGGTACTGTTGATCCTGTCTAAACAAGAGTATGTTACTGGGGTACTGTTGATCCGTCTAAACAAGAGTATGTATACTGGGGTACTGTTGATCCTGTCTAAACAAGAGTATGTATACTGGGGTACTGTTGATCCTGTCTAAACAAGAGTATGTATACTGGGGTACTGTTGATGCGGTCTAAACAAGAGTATGTATACTGGGGTACTGTTGATCCTGTCTAAACAAGAGTATGTATACTGGGGTACTGTTGATCCTGTCTAAACAAGAGTATGTATACTGGGGTACTGTTGATCCGGTCTAAACAAGAGTATGTATACTGGGGTACTGTTGATCCTGTCTAAACAAGAGTATGTATACTGGGGTACTGTTGATCCTGTCTAAACAAGAGTATGTGTACTGGGGTACTGTTGATCCTGTCTAAACAAGAGTATGTATACTGGGGTACTGTTGATCCTGTCTAAACAAGAGTATGTGTACTGGGGTACTGTTGATCCTGTCTAAACAAGAGTATGTATACTGGGGTACTGTTGATCCTGTCTAAACAAGAGTATGTATACTGGGGTACTGTTGATCCTGTCTAAACAAGAGTATGTATACTGGGGTACTGTTGATCCTGTCTAAACAAGGGTCTGTGTACTGGGGTACTGTTGATCCTGTCTAAACAAGAGTATGTATACTGGGGTACTGTTGATCCTGTCTAAACAAGAGTATGTATACTGGGGTACTGTTGATCCGGTCTAAACAAGAGTATGTATACTGGGGTACTGTTGATCCGGTCTAAACAAGAGTATGTGTACTGGGGTACTGTTGATCCTGTCTAAACAAGAGTATGTATACTGGGGTACTGTTGATCCTGTCTAAACAAGAGTATGTATACTGGGGTACTGTTGATCCTGTCTAAACAAGAGTATGTATACTGGGGTACTGTTGATGCGGTCTAAACAAGAGTATGTGTACTGGGGTACTGTTGATCCTGTCTAAACAAGAGTATGTATACTGGGGTACTGTTGATCCTGTCTAAACAAGAGTATGTATACTGGGGTACTGTTGATCCTGTCTAAACAAGAGTATGTATACTGGGGTACTGTTGATCCAGTCTAAACAAGAGTATGTATACTGGGGTACTGTTGATCCTGTCTAAACAAGAGTATGTATACTGGGGTACTGTTGATCCTGTCTAAACAAGAGTATGTATACTGGGGTACTGTTGATCCTGTCTAAACAAGAGTATGTATACTGGGGTACTGTTGATCCTGTCTAAACAAGGGTATGTATACTGGGGTACTGTTGATGCGGTCTAAACAAGAGTATGTGTACTGGGGTACTGTTGATCCTGTCTAAACAAGAGTATGTGTACTGGGGTACTGTTGATCCTGTCTAAACAAGAGTATGTATACTGGGGTACTGTTGATCCTGTCTAAACAAGAGTATGTGTACTGGGGTACTGTTGATCCTGTCTAAACAAGAGTATGTGTACTGGGGTACTGTTGATCCTGTCTAAACAAGAGTATGTATACTGGGGTACTGTTGATCCTGTCTAAACAAGAGTATGTATACTGGGGTACTGTTGATGCGGTCTAAACAAGAGTATGTATACTGGGGTACTGTTGATCCTGTCTAAACAAGAGTATGTGTACTGGGGTACTGTTGATGCGGTCTAAACAAGAGTATGTGTACTGGGGTACTGTTGATGCGGTCTAAACAAGAGTATGTATACTGGGGTACTGTTGATCCTGTCTAAACAAGAGTATGTGTACTGGGGTACTGTTGATCCTGTCTAAACAAGAGTATGTATACTGGGGTACTGTTGATCCTGTCTAAACAAGAGTATGTATACTGGGGTACTGTTGATCCTGTCTAAACAAGAGTATGTATACTGGGGTACTGTTGATCCTGTCTAAACAAGAGTATGTATACTGGGGTACTGTTGATCCTGTCTAAACAAGAGTATGTGTACTGGGGTACTGTTGATCCTGTCTAAACAAGAGTATGTATACTGGGGTACTGTTGATCCTGTCTAAACAAGAGTATGTGTACTGGGGTACTGTTGATGCGGTCTAAACAAGGGTATGTGAAAATGTACTGGGAAACAAAAGCAGCTGTCGTGATATTGACCACATCAATAGTTGAATGCTGATTGGTCTAACAAAATAGGGGGCTGGCACCATATACCCAATGGAAGCCACGGTACCCTAATGGCTAGATGTTCATCTGCCAGCACTATGGTCAAGGGTTCGAATCAGGGTGTATTTTTAAACCGACCTGTACTGCCAACACCATATGCCCAATGCACCTTAAGGAGTGCAAAAGGCTCCTTTTAACCATAAACCCAAGATACTTCAGGGAGTGGTAACAGGTCTGTTACTTTACTTACTCTGTAATTGATTTCAAAACTACATCTATGTTCATTCATTCATTCAGTAGCATGTCCTTTGCAGAACCTCGCTCCCATAACAACCTTCTGGAAAACCTAACGATCATAAGCATGATGTCCCACACACCCATCTGGAGATCATTTGTAACATCCTCAGCCACATATGCCAGCTTCCTGTCATTGTCTTTTCCTCCATTTACCTCAGTGAATCGTTTGGGGAGATGTAAAGATCTTTTATGAGCTCTTTTTAATGCTGTTTGTAAGTTGGTATTCATTTGTGTAAAGTTGTTCTTGATTTCATCATTCCGTCTTTTACGTGGTCTTCCCCTTGTTCTATATCCATTATATTTCTTCAATGTGGCTTTTTGTGGCAGATGGTACCAGGGCATTCTTGCGAGGTGGCCAAACCATTTGATCTGTTGTTCTTTAATGAAGTGCATGACTGGTGTCAGACCTAGTTGTTTTTTAATTTCCTAATTCCTAATTCCATCTCTCACGGTTACACCCACTGCTCTTTTAAGGCATCTTATCTCTGTTGTTATGATTTTACGCTCATTAGTTGCAGTAAGCGTTCACATTTGACATTGGTAGCACAATATCTGCAAAAATATATTTCTTACGAGATTTTCTTTAGTACTTATAGGTATTTGAACAACGAAGACACAAACAATAGATTGCACGATTTATTGCCTGGCATATTTCGCTGCAACTCGTCAGGTACATACTGCAGAAATCACAGATGGTAGCATAGGCAGGCCGACACACCGGAACAGCCCGGCGTCATCGGTCGGGAGACATGTGCTCGAGAGCGGTCACATGGTTGAAAGAGACAGTGCCTTCCGTGTGTTGTTCAACACACAAAGTAGTCGATTATTAAAGTCTGCTGAAGCTATAATAATCAACCTTCGTAAGCCGTCCTTGTGCAAGCAGAAAGACATGTTAGTCAGTTTAAAATTACCGTGGTAGACAATCGACATTACTGTGTGAACATGTGTATATTTCAGTTTGAAGGATTTATCTAATTAATTCACGTATAAGTTGTGTGATTTCTGCAGTATGTACCTGACGAGATGCAGCGAAATATGCCAGGCAATAAATCGTGCAATTTATTGTTTGTGTCTTCGTTATTCAAATTCATCACGGGAAAACATTGTTTTGAATTTCTGAAACGTCGCCTCCCAATACCAACTGTGAAGCGATTGGATGGATTACTCAAGCTGAAGTGTAAAATATCGGTACAGGAGTGTCGATTGAGATTTCTCGAGGAATGCCTAAAGACGGGAATATTCCCTCACAGGTATTTCAGATCTCTCAGGGTGGACAGAATATGACAACAAGAAAAAACCTATGACGACTGACAAAAAACCAGATAGAAGAAACCCAGTCTAAACTGGCCAACCTCAAGCACACACACAGTTCTGCCTACTATGTCACCAAAGAATTGAGCTTGTACGGCTACTTGAAGTTCACCAAATTCTGTACAGTAACAGTGTACAAGGTGAAAATCGCAGAGAATGCTCGCCTCAACAAATCACTGAGCACTGAAAAGATAACAACGTCAGTACTAGACAACCCAGAGAAGTATGTGAGGAACTTATCGTCGTACGTACTCAACAACATTGAAACGGAGGCCCTTGCATACGGATTAAAATTCTGCATAAAGCCCAAACACATTAACCGTGTTGAGTCGCAAGCACAATTTGAAATGTTGTTTGATCAAGTCTCCAAGTTATCACCTACTTCTGCTGAGTCAGTCGGGTGGCTGAAGGCCAAACTGGTAGATTTAGAACACCAGTATCGCACAACCCCCTCTAAACAGACATGTCCGCTGACCAACGAACACCTTACTGCCTTAAAAGCGTTAAAGGCCAACAAAACCCTCGTAATATTGAAACCTGACAAAGGGAGTGGTGCAGTACTGATGGACATATCAGACTACCAGAGAAAAATGGATGAAATATTATCAGATGCATCTAAATTCAGAGTAGAGCAAACAGTCAACAAGTCGGAGGACCTGGATGCAAAAATGAGGAAAGAAATCCAGTCACTTGTGAATGCAGGACTCATCAGTGAGGCCACTGCAAAAACGCTCACACCGCGTGGCTCCCAAACACCTCAGATGTACGGTCTACCCAAGCTTCACAAGCCCGGCATCCCACTAAGACCGATCCTTTCCATGGTTAACTCGGCACAACACCGAATGGCGAGATGGCTAGCTGAAATTTTAAAGCCAGTACGACAGTCCTTCGATCCAAGAACACTCAGAGATACATTCGAACTGGTGGAATTATTGGATACTATGGACATAAACAACAAACACATGGCATGCATGGATATTGCCTCTTTATTCACCAACGTTCCATTAGATGAGACCGTGAATATAATAAGCTGAACGCATTAGAGACAAACAACTAAAACTAGGCATACCATCAGCTATTCTAGAGAGGCTATTAAAATTATGTACTGCCAACATACAATTCAACTTTCTAAACAAGTCATATCGCCAAATTGACGGAGTGGCCATGGGGAGCCCACTTGGACCTATTCTAGCGGACATCTTCATGGCACACTTAGAAGAAAAGAGATCCTCAGAAATCAATAACTTGGCCTTTTACCGTCGTTACGTGGACGATATACTAATTATCACCACAGACGAGCTACAAGCAACGTCGTTCCAGGCCACAATGAACGAGACACACATAAACATCTCTTTATCTATGGAACACGAACACAACGAAGCGTTGCCGTTTCTAGATATCCTAATGAGACGTAGAGCAGACGGCACAATTCAAAGATCGGTGTACCGCAAAGAAACATGGACTGGCCAATACTTAAATTTTCAGAGCTTCGCACCTGTCCAGTACAAACGGGGCTTAGTACGGACCCTGTTTGACCGTGCTAGGAAGATATGCACCCAGGACACACTGACAGAGGAATTTGAAACTCTGAAGAATGCCTTAAACCTGAATGGGTACTCCACAGGATTTATAAAGCGCCACTGCCAACAGCCCAAACCGAAATCAGAAGTAACTACAGTCCCTAAACTCAAGGTATTCATCCAGCTAACCTTCCGAGGAGATGACGTAATGCAACGTCTGCGGGACCGGCTCACCACAGCAGTCGAGCGAACATTCTGTGCTGCAGCTCTAGTCATCAGGTACAGAAACACACCGATCCCAGTCCCAGCAGTAAAAGAACCTGTAGCTTTGTACGCCAAATCAAATTGTATTTACCAATTTACATGCAGATGCGAGGCCATCTACATAGGCAGAACTGAGCGACAGTTACATTGCAGGGTTTCGGAACATATTCCGAATTGGGTGGACAAGATACTACACACAGAAGATGGTAGCCTAGGCAGGCCGACACACCGGAACAGTCCGGCTTCATCGGTCGGGAGACATGTGCTCGAGAGCGGTCACGTGGTTGAAAGAGACAGTGCCTTCCGTGTGTTGTTCAACACACAAAGTAGTCGATTGTTAAAGTTTGCTGAAGCTATAATAATCAACCTTCGTAAGCCGTCCTTGTGCAAGCAGAAAGACATGTTAGTCAGTTTAAAATTACCGTGGTAGACAATCGACATTACTGTGCGAACATGTGTATATTTCAGTTTGAAGGATTTATCTAATTAATTCACGTAAAATGTGTGATTTCTGCAGTATGTACCTGAGATGCAGCGAAATATGCCAGGCAATAAATCGTGCAATCTATTGTTTGTGTCTTCGTTATTCAAATTCATCACGGGAAAACATTGTTTTGAACTTATAGGTATCTTTTATGCGACATCAGCACTAGAAAATTAGGCATCTTCTATGTGACATCAACAGTAGGAAATTAGGCATCTACTATGGGACATCAACATTAGAAAATTAGGCATCTTCTATGGGACATCAACATTAGAAAATTAGGCATCTTCTATGGGACATCAACATTAGAAAATTAGGCATCTTCTATGTGACATCAATGCTAGAAAATAAGGCATCTTCTATGGGACATCAACATTAGAAAATAAGGCATCTTCTATGGGACATCAACATTAGAAAATAAGGCATCTTCTATGGGACATCAACATTAGAAAATTAGGCATCTTCTATGCAACATCAACGCTAGAAAATAAGGCATCTTCTAGGCGATATCTACACTAGAGAATGTTGGCCTTGCATGATTTAAGCCTGGCCATGTAATGAGAAGAGAAGCTTTGGAAAATATTATGACCGGAAACTTCAGCGATAGCAGAGGGCAGACAGAGAGAAATGATGATGAATGGCCGCAGACAGTGACATGGAGAATTATCAACAGAATTGATCCGAGCACCAAGGACCAAGATCTGTGTAGATAAATGAACATCTACGGCATATTGCAGGGCGCATGATTATGCTTTAAGAATGCAGAAAACAATTTAAAAAATACTCACCTTTCTCAACAAAGAATAAATAAAGAACAACATCCTGACTTGGGTCATTCCCCTTTCTCAACAAATGTCCATTAAAGTCACGGAAGGCTCTAGAAGCAGCGGCTACGTCAGTGAATGATACAAAGCTGTACTGTTTTCTAGGTATCATGACAACATCCCTGACACCTCCACAAGCAGAGAAGAGAGACAGGAGCTCGGCCTGACTCACATTATTCTCCAGACCACCATTCTGGACACACAGGATCTACCAGAAAAACATGATGTCAGTTAACCCATTACGTACATTGTTTTAACTCATTTTATGCTAAAACAAATTCATCATATATTGGTTAGTTCATCACCATCATCAAGTGCCATACCGATAAGCACTGGTGGTCATGTTTTGCCATTTCACTCGATCACCAGAGCCGTGGATCAGCTCATGGTTCTTATCTCGACCATACCATATGGTCAAGCTATCCAGGTATTTACTTCTCTGCCTTTCCCTTGTTCTTTTCACCTCAATCTTGCCAGTTGTCACAAAGTTCTCCAATTTATTTCGTCTCATAACCTCACCAAAAATTGTTCACTATCTACATCTAATTTCTCTAACCAGTTTATGGTGTTTATCTGTTTCTTGTAAGACTTGATCATTGGTTTTTCTGTCTGCCCATGGTATTCTTTGCATTTTTCTCAGTAACCACATTTCCACAGCCATCAGATGTTTTTCAGCTTGTCTGCTAATTGTCCATACTTCACATCTATACAAAAGTACAGTTTCTATGTAGCATCACAACACTCTTTTTCTCGTTGTAAGTGACATCTTTTTATTGGTCAGTATGTTTTTCATCTTGCAAAAGGCTACCTTGGCTATGGTGATTCTTGTTCTAATCTCTTCAAGGCATCTCCGATCTGATTTTATGACTGTTCTGAGATATGTACAGATTCACTTGTTTAAGACTACTCCCATTTAGTTCGGGCTGGTTGCCTCCGTCTTCAGCACCTTTCCTTTGCTAGAGCAGACTGTGGTCTTACTCGAGTTTAGGTGTGTAGGCACGGATACGTGCACACACATCTAGAGCATTCTGGTTATTTCTTGGCACCGCCCCTTCTTCTGTTAGATAAAACAAGTCCACCACGAGAAGGCAGGAGTTGGACTTTTGCTGCAATGGTGATGAATGCATGAGCCATTGAGGTATTTATGCAAGGTTGGGCGCTCACCCCAACCCCGCCCCCAGCTACATAACAGCAACATTTTGAACCAATAATTTGTTGTTTTTTTCCCGTTTTCTCATTTCGCCAGTTTTTTGTTTTTTTTTTATACTTAGGTACAATTGTTTTTCGAAACTAATGGTTCGAAGATAATAAAACTGTGCACAGTTATTCTTCACTGTATTACTTACATTATGAGTAGAGCAATCTTTGAAATTAAGATTTAGTTTTTGTGCAGCAGTCAAACAACCACAAAAATTGTCATGTTACATTTTTAAAATTATGAAAGAAAAATATGCCAAGAGATATCATTAAAAGTTCTACTAAACTTGTCAAGGGTCTATTTATTTAAATATATACCAAAAATTTAGCCTGTACATTAAAAAATCACTGTTTTAGAAGGGCTGTTAAGAAATTCCATATGGCTGCTGTTTATCTTGGTTTCCATAGCAATCGTTATGTGCACAGTCAAATTGACAGTATTGTATCGATCAGCTGTCTTCAGTATCAAACCCCATACCATAACATAACATAGAAATTAAATATTAATTTTTTTGGTACTTCAATTTTAATTCACCGCAAACAAAGGGAATTCCAGGGCACACGTCATATCCTGGAGTCCCCTTATTCGCGCTGTATCTCGGTGAGAATGACCTTGACCGGAATAACGTTGTCGGTGTGCAGCAAATGGTTTAGTTATGTGTGTGAGTTGACCTGAATATTTCAGTGGTTGTATACTCTTGTTAGGGTTAGGGGTAGGGTTAGGGTTAGTAAAATTCATGACTGCAGAAAGCCAACGTAAAAATGTACTACACACACTGTCTTACCGTTCGTCGCTCCCTTTTCACGCCTTTTTTGCGCCATGACACGCACTGAAAAAAAACTTTAATTGAACGGAGATCCCCCGCCAGTGCTATATATAGCTGCTAACTACGCTATATATAGCTGCTAAAGCTAAATATAGCCTCGTGACATCTGTTGCGGTGAATTAAAATTGAAGTACCATTTTTTTATTGTAGAATTTAAAATTATTTAATATTTTAGGATTAGCATCGCCTTATTTGCCAGCTTCCTGACCTAGAGGTTAGCGACTTTTCTCCGAAATCTCGTATACTCTCGTAAGTAACGTGACGACGGTGAGAATCAGCAGTGGTTCGAATCACGACGGTAACTACTAACTTACGGGGTGTTAGCCGGCCGCTCAGAAAGCAATGACAAACTACTGAGCGTAATCTTGCCAAGAAATCAACAATCAGCTGAAATATGGTGATGTTGATAGCGATGTCCTGTAAAGGATATGCAAACAATAACAATAACATATTTAACATATTGCAATAAATTATTTTCAACAAATGGCCCAGTTTCGCCGTAAAATACTTGCATAACATTGCGTATTAAGATTCGGGATATCCTTACGAAACATTAACTGACTGTACCTTTGTTGGGTGTTTTGATATCTCCAAATGGTCTTTCGATGATAAAATCCTTTCAAGTTTTCTTAACTTAGTTTCAAGTTTCTTGCTTGTATATGTGATCCTTCCTCCCATGGGCGCTGCCATTTTGTCAACTTACCAGGTGCACATTACCGTTTATATCAATAATACTTTTGACGGAAATACAGAGCAGTAATACTAAACAGTTGCTATAAATCTTATTTTTTATTTTTTTTAAATATATATTAAAAGTCCAAACAGTGTATCAATAATTTTGATATTTTATTATGATTCTCGTGGTACATTGAGTAATGGAATTGTTACAGTAAATTTGTCTGTAAATTTAGAATAGACAAATTGGCATGTCGCCATTAGGATGTACAGTATTTTTTCTTAATATCTGTACAGTGTTTAAAGAAAAGAACACATGCATCCAAACTTCAAGAGCTGAATATTGAAGAAGAGTGGCTATTAAAGACGATAAAACAAAGAAAATTGAAATATTTTGGCCACTTGAAACGTCATGAAAGTTAGGAGAGAACAATATTGGAGGAGTATATGCCTGGGAAGAGAGGAAGAGGAAGGCCAAAGAGAAGATGGGTGCAGGATGTGGCGGATGGTCTCCAGATGGGAAAATGACTGTTTCAGAGGTTCGTTAAGAAATTCAACATGGCCACTGTTTATCTTTGTTTCCATAGCAACCGTTAAGTAGACAGTCTTTGAGAAACTCCGTGGCGAAGTGGTCAAGCCGTTTGACTCGGGCTCCGAAGGTTGTGTATTTGATTCCGGGCCGCGTCCTTCGGTTCACTAGTTAAATTTTTCGGAGACTCCTGTGGGCCGTCGCTAGAGCTACGGAGTTCGTGCTTTGTGCGACGCTTTCCGCGCTGCGGAAAGTGGCCGAGCCATATGGGACAAAACCCGGTGCAATGAAGTCGACCCTGTCGACTTTTAAGCGACTTTGTTTAAATCTCCAGATGGGTGTATCGGACGCGGGACGTCTTGCTTATGATCAAGAGGTTTTCTGGAAGGTTAGCGAGGTTCTCCAAAGGACATGCTACTGAATGAATGGATGTGCAGTGGTTGAAAATATTGCCGGCTGGGTGATGGTGTGTGTCTTCCCAGATCGTTCTCTAACAGAATGAGTATCTTGTTCGTTGGTAGCGCCTACTTGATTTTATTTTCTCCAGTGACACGACTTTATATATGGTGTATTGTTAATGACTGTGCAGTGTTTGAAAATATTGCCGGTCCAAGTGTTGTATTCATTTAATGTTGCATGAACTTTACAGAGGATGAACCTAAGGCCCGGAAACAGTCCCAGGAAGGCCCGAAAATGAGGGCGAATTTCGCTCAAATGAGGGCGAAACTCGAGTATAGTGCTTCCATATTGACGTGGATGGGCCTTAGGTTCATATCAGAATGCGATCGGCGTTGCCAGTAGTGGGTTGTGCTCAATATTTAAATTTCAAATCCCGAAACAACCACATAATCAATTGATTATTGCTCACTGAATTTAGGAGGCCTGGTGTTCCTTGCCAGTGAGAAGTCCTGATCGTTCGGGTCCCATCGATTGACGGACGTCGGTCGCGGCGATTGGGCAATCTTGGGCATGGCCTACGATGGGTAGCGTTGTGATGTTCTGTTGTGATAATTTGGTGTGTCCGGTGTGTGCCGCGTGGTTACACACCCGCTTCACACGCGTGATCCGGGACTGTTTCCGGATCCGGTCAGGGATATGCACTACTGACGAGCTCAAATGAGGGCGAAACTCGAGTATAGTGCTTCCATATTGACGTGGATGGGCCTTAGGTTCATATCAGAATGCGATCGGCGTTGCCAGTAGTGGGTTGTGCTCAATATTTAAATTTCAAATCCCGAAACAACCACATAATCAGTAGTAAGACATTTCACAAATAAACACACATAGTATTGTTTGGCGCCCATAGAAGGAGAAGAAGGAAGATCCTCTAATCTCTACTTCCTTCTTCTCCTTCTATGAGTGCCAATCAATACTATGTACATTCCTGGAGTGCTGCAATGTTCCAGGTGGCAGAAGTTTTGGCACACCCGTGCCAATTGTAAAAATGAGGTGGAGGTTTACTTTACAGATACTGCTCTGGACCACACCTACACAGCCACTACCCTCACGCCAAGATCGACACGGACTTCAGGAGACCGAACGCCAACAGAAAGTGCGTCAACTGCCTCGGCAACCACGGCGCTAGATACATCGGCTGCCCCTGCTGCCAAGACAGCTTTGACAGCAATGAAAATTGCCGTCAAAGCAAATCTGCCTTAAAAATATGTCAGGAGGCAGTACAAGGCGACTACCCGGATTACGAAATGTGACAAAGCGCAATTGGAATGCCAAATGAGGGACCTGAGATCTAAAGTTATCAGCACGGAGGAGGAGAAAAAAAAACGGTCGTTACCAACGTTTGGCTACAGGAGCTCGACTTTTCACGACATTTACGGTCCGGGTGATCGTTATATTTGTGCGTGTTTCTACTCTGTAGTGTCTCGGCTTGGGTTACATGATTGATTGATTGACTGATTGATCTAGGAACCGACATCACAGCATTCGGGGCATTCCCATAGGTGTTCCGTCCTCATTCTCAGCAGCCAGCGAAGAGTTCCAACACCAATAGTACCAGTAGCAATCTGATAATATGTCCGTCTCGCCTTTCCTCTAAGCGTCGAGCGTCGGCCAGATCCCCTCGTCACACCTCGCTGTCTCATTCTTACCAGTCCATGGTCATCCATCTGCTCCTCCAATGTGTACAAGTGCTCCCACAGGGCCGCAACTACGCCTGCACCAAGTTTTGCCGAGCCAGCCAATTTGACCGCCTGTTCATTCCCCAGCACACCAGCATGCCCCGGAGAAAAGATCCAGGCGATGCTTGCCACCCGTGACCTCCGAAGCGAAGCAAGCCACTCTGCACGAAGCATGCGTGTCCTCACCTTCCTCAGCATGCTGTCTGAGTCGGTTAAAATCACGATGTGTGTGTGTATTGTATTCACGATCCAGCGGAAAGCTGCACTGACCGCCTCCACCTCCATTCTTAAGCTAGATGTTGTGGTATCATACGCCAGACTCTCCTACACCAAACGTCGGCCATTAGCTTTTGCTATGAACCCCCAGGCACTTCTTCTACCTCTCAACATCGAACCATCTGTGTAGATAATCACATCACCCGAGCGAGCATTATCCTGAATTAGTTGCTGGATTTCCACTTCCGTGGCCCCTGCTGGCCACTCCCTGCACTCCCGGCTCAATGTGATTATGACTCTGCACAAGTCTGACTGCTCCGCTGGAACTCTGACCCACTCCTCTCCTCGCCTAATGTTCTCCAAGATGCACACCTGTCTGATGGTATGCTCCGCCTGAGCCATCCATGATTTCCCTCTAATCAATCGCTGGCCCTTAACTGCGCCCAGCGCCTCATGCAAAGGGTGATCTGTGTCTGCAGCTACTCTGAGGTATGCGTTCGCCTGCATCACCTTGAGCCTACCTGCAACAGTCGGCAAACCAAGGATATAACGCATACACACTACTGTGGTGTCTCTGGTGCATCCCAGAATGACCCGCATAGCTTCGTTCTGTATGCGCTCTACCTTCACCAGCTGACTCTTTGAGACAGTGAGCAGTCCTAGTCCATAATCAATCACCGGAGCTACGGAGTACATGCTCTGCGCTTGACACATCTTTCAGAGGTTAGCGAAGAGAGAGTGGGGAGGAGAAGACGAGAAAATGGTGTGAGAAGAAGGCATAGAAATAGAAGGGCAGGCGCCAGGAGAATAAGACGAAAAGTGGAGAGACTAGGTTTCAACCATGTAAGAGTGGGATACTGGAACTGTCGTAGTGCCAGGCGGAGAGGTCCTGTATTGGAGAGGCTAATATATGATTTTGATGTCCTCATGCTCCAGGAGCTAAATACAGACACATATCATTGTCCTGGGTACGCCAGTTATATAAACCCTACTGCGCAGAAGAGACATGGGCAAGGTCTGCTGGTGAAGGAAGGAGTGAAGCATGTGGTACTTGACTTGAGCCAGTGGAATCACAGTGCAAGAGAGGTCCAGGGTATACAAATGGAGATTGATGGCTTAAGTTGGAACATCATAAACGCATATGCCACAGTGGACTGTTTTGTCAGAAAGGAACACTGGGATTGGCTTATGGAATTGGAGGAATTACCAGGTGATAGGCTATTCATATGTGGAGACTTCAATGCGAGGAACAGAGAATGGGACAGTAGTGGAGAAAACCGACAGGGAAGTGCCCTTGCGGATGCCATGGTGGACTCCGATGTGGTCTGCATAAATGATAGTAGGCCGACTAGAATGGCAATGGGGCCTATTGACTTGGCACCCATCTCCCAGTCATCAATCCTTGATGTAAAGTGGACTGTTTTAAATTACCGTGGGAGCGATCACATGCCGTGTTCAGTCCTGATATCTAAATCCAGGAAAGTTAAGGCTGGGAGAGTGCGCAAGACCTTCCGGTATGAGTGGACCGACAGCCTTCTTGGACTCCTCAGACAAGAGGCATGCAACAGGACTTTTAAAACTCCTTTTTTGCATCCCCCATGTGGACTCCAGAAGTAGACCATGCTTGGAAAGCAAATAGAGCTGCAGTGAAGCAGCTAAGGAAAGTGCGACAGACACCCCGAAACTCACGAGAGGAAGTGGGCACAGCGGAAAATGTCATGAAAGATAAGGTGGAGGTTTTCAAGCGATGTGCTGCAGAAGCCAAGAATGTACAATGGGAATGTTTTATGAAGGAGATTGGAGGTGATAAAACACTGCGAAAATTCCGGAAGCTGCACAGACAAATACAAAGAAAAGATCGACCTATGACAGTGGGAACAATTTGTAGAAATGATGGTGTGCACGTGACAACAGACAAAGAGAAAGGGGAGTCGATTATCCAGAGATTTTTAGAGCAGACCAATCATAATGATGCGGACACCAGGGATGCAGTTAGAGAGGAGTTATCTGGCACCATGAAGAATATGCATTATGAAGACATCATGCGGGTTGAAGATGTTAAATATATTTTGAAAAAGGCAAAAGACACGGCACCAGGGCCTGATGGGGTTAGGTATGGCCACATGAAGGCTTTGAGCGATGCAGACCTGAAGGAGATGACTGACTGCTTTAACCAGAGCATTAGGACAGCATCAGTACCGCAGGATTGGGTGCACAGCTATCTCATCCCTCTCCTAGTCCTAATCCATAATCAATCACTGAGAGGGTCAAGTGCTGGTATAGTGTGAAAATCATTCTCTGCTCTGTGTCCATTGCAGCCATAGTTTTAAGTGCATTGAGTCCCTTTTGAGATCTTGTCACAACCGTCTCCACATGGTCCTTGAAGGACAGGCTCCTGTCAAATGTGATTCCCAGATACTTCAGCTTGTTCTCTCTGTTGACGCTTCTACCATTTATCGCGAGGCTTAGGACATCACTCACAATCCTGTTGTCCAGACAGCACCACAAAACAGCTGCCTTTTCCGGGTGGATGACAGCACTCATTTCAGTGCACCAGTCAATCACTTTATTTATTGTCGCCTGTAGCTCCTGGGCTGTTCGCGCCCCATCTCTCCCCTGCCTATATGCAAGAATATCATCTGCAAATGTTAGTACCTTTGCAACCCCTGGTGCTTCTATGTTTGCAGTCTTGCTCGTATACACGTTAAAGAGCACCGGTGAGATTGCAGATCCCTGTGGCAGTGCCGGGGTTAACATATGTGGCTCTGAGGTCCATGCACCTAGACGGAGAGCAACCCGACGAGAATACAGGACGATTGCTGTCCAGTTCACCAACCAGGGATTGGCCCCCGTCTCCATCAGTGCGGTCAACAAAATATCATATCGAACTCTATTATACACATCCTCGAGATCAAGCGCTGCCGCCATCGTTTCCTGTCTACTCTGAAACCCCTCATAAACGTCAAAGGCAAAAGTGGCTGCATTTGACCAGGTATCTTTTCCTGGCCTGTAGCTCCCCTGACCACTTGGAAGAAGCTTCCCGCTTTTCAAAAACTCTTGCAGCTTGACAGCAACTATCTTCTCTAAAACCTTCCCAAATGTATTTTGAAGGGTGATGATCCTAAAGCCGCTAAGCTTTGAATGATCCTTGAATGGTTTTTGGGAGAGGGATGAGATAGCTGTGCACCTAGTCCAGTGGTACTAATGCTTGGGTTACATGATCTTAACTAGGTGGTACGAGACCACAAATGTTATTTCAGTCTCATTGAGAGGTTGCTATGTTTCGGTATTATTGAGAGCCTGCCCTGTTTTGGTATTGCATTCTCTAGTTTAGTATAGTATAGTTTAGTTTAGTTTAGTTTAGTTTAGTTTAGTTTAGTCGAAGGATCAACATCACGACTTACGGGTGTAACCTATAAGTGCTCCGTTTTACTCCTAACTCAAGCCTGAATCCGGAGAAACTCAGCCCAGTGCACGAGCTCAATAGCACCGGCGAGGATCCTGAAATACTTTGGGTAGAACTCAAAATTTTGCCCTGGCAGCGCCGTTAGGCTACTCTGCAGCAGTTCGCAAATCAAAGATAATGGGCATCCATTAGATCTCCCCCCCCCCCCCTCCAGGACATGCCGCCGTATTGGGAAACAAGCAGGCAGACAAAATGGCTGGATCTGCGCCATTGGATAGGGAATTAGTGCACGATAAGACAGGTGTGGCCAGGGCCCTTTGCGAGCATGTGTATAGTGTGGAAGAACGGGCACATCATCATTGCCTGGAGAGAATGGTAGGGCACGAAGTGACCAGAAAATCAACACTCAGTACTTCGAGGAAAGGCCAGACGGACACATAATCAGATTGTAGCTGTACCATTAGTATTGGGACTCTTCGCTGGTTGCTGAAGATGGGAATGGAGCGCCTATGGGAATGTCCTAACCGCTGTGATATCAGTTCTTGACTTGACTCCCAATATCGGCCAGTGGACTTAAACGTTGAGTTCTCGTTCAGAAATCAATGGGAATCTTTGTCACAGTTTAATGGTATAATTAAATGTTTTCTATAAAGCCAATCCCCGCTGGTCGCAACATCCTGCAATGGTCATGCAATATATTTAGGGGCTGGTTGGCTGCAACTCTGGAAGGCTGACGTTGTTACTCTCCAGTCCTATGCATTGGCTTTCAGGACTCTGTGTCCTCCAAAGTGCTTGTCTTTATCAGTGTCAGGTTTGTGTGCAGACTTTTCGCTCGACCCGGCATCAAAGTACCATCTCCCATATATGTCAAAATGTGGTATGGTGTTGTCTTGCCACTTCACCATCGATCTAGTTTTGTCATGCCATATTACCAGTGATCTAGCTGTGTAAGGTATGGGGTTCCGTGTCACTTCACCATTGATAGATCTAACTTTGTAAGGTATATGTCATTTCGCCATCGATCTAACTTGTGAAGT
>JACEFZ010017175.1:0-33074 GCA_014155875.1 Cepaea nemoralis | reverse complement strand
ACATGGTATTCAGCTACCTCAGGTTAGTTGTTGCCTTCATGTTTGTACATTGGTTGTATAGGCATAATATATCTACACACTTTGCCTGGGTATCTGAAATACATTGCACAGTCATACTAGTGTTCTATCGGTAGTGCACGTGTAGAGTTCTCTGGTGTCGTAGCTCAGTCTTTTCGTGTCTGTAATTAAGCATTGTTCTGACACTGTTTTCTGCGCTTCACACAAATGATACACCGGAATGGAGCTTAGTTGGTAATGAGCTGTCCTATTTCACACGGTGATATCTACGTTTTGCAGCACAGTTCTTCACTTGATGTCTACGGACACATGATAGTTCACTGTTCTTGGTACATGATTACGCACATAATGTCGATGTATATGTAACCTATTTTACATAGAATAATATAATATATTCATGTACTAACTATCACTCTAAATTTATATGTGGGATTTCAGGTATTTCTACCCCAGATGGTAAAATTAGTGACCACCTGTATATCCGGTCATTTCGATGCACACCACTCTGTATGACCGTGATCGGGGAGTTGTCGGTCTGGACAATGCAGTGAACATCCGTCAGAATTAGATGGAGCTTTCTCACCGCATAGATGACGCTTAGGGTTGCAACTGTGATATGGAATCTCTGGACTCAGCAGGTGTGATCTTACGGCTCACGTGGCAACTCGGGTGGAAGATGCCCTCAAAAAATTGGCCTAGTACTGCTGGCATCTGTCCTTCATGTTCCAGAGAATCAGGGAACGGAACTCCGTTGACACAGATCACCTTGTTTGGTACTTTGGGATGGAGGCACGTTTCGTAATCAGGACACTTTATTTGGCACACCAGTATACGTACTCAGCTGTTGTTCGCCCTCTGATATGCAGGGCAGCAGTACTTATTACTACTGCACGATATGATTTACCCGACAACCAAGGACAATGACTTTGACAATGACAGACTCACGAACAACTAGAATATGTATTAATTAAATTTAATGTCAATGTCCTGTCTTCGTTCTAACAGTATTTGCCTATTGTTAGTAACCTAGTTAATTTCTGTAAGTGTTGTGCAGCCAAGTCTCATCTGCTTGGCCAAAAATAGTTCCATCGTGACGGTAAACAAGGAGAAAGTAGGACCAAAAATATGAATAATTGTTTTTAACTAAATAAAAATAACATCATAATGTTTAAATAAATAAATATATTCATTTAATAACTCAAATAAACAAATAATAAATAATATAAATCACAGATTCAGGCGAGCAGCCGCTTGGCGATTTTGTAAACACTCGATTGCTGTATGCAAATGACCCAGGACGACTGTTTGTCAATCATTCTACGTCAGAGGCGCAGCGCTATTTTTAGTTTTCAAAAATCGATATTGTCGGCTGGCTGTGTATCGCTCCGCCATGAATCATGTTTGGTGCTTATTTATAAATAAATTGGTAAATACATAAATAAATATGAGAAAATAAGAATATTACTACTTACAGCTTTGAAGAATACATGATTTCACTAAATAAACATTTCATAAGCACAATTAAACAATCTATTTCGTCACGATAGGCACATTTTCTAGCCCGCAAATTGTTCTCGTCTGCACAAATTACCGTCACTGACACAAATTAGATCCTAGTCCAGAGCCGTGGCTGAGTGGATTTGCTTGAACTTTCGTCCAAGCACCACTTCTGACACCACAATTATCCTTGCCTGTCAACAACTCAACTGACAGGCACTATCGGATACTTCTCCCACACCAAACAAGAAAACTTGCAAGTCGTGTGCGAGGAAAATAAATGGTACATTTTATTGCTGTTGGCTCGCTACAAGCAGGTAACAGTCACTAGTAAATACACAACATAAAGCCACAGAAATTATCTATCACTAGTTGCTAATGCCTATGCTAACTCTCTATCTATTTAGTTAAACACAAAACCCCTATCGCTACTCTAACGAGGTGCACACTACGAGTCCTGTCCTCCCGTCTGACGTTCTTTCATCCCGTGGTCACACACCACGCGGATCGACCTTGACCTTGGTGCGTGTTGCCTCACATGGCACGCTGATCGCAGACGTGATATGTTGAGTGGATACTCAACTTCTCCGTGGCTACCACGAGGTGTGATGCTATCGTGATTAGAGTGCTAACTCTCTGAACAACGCCTGCGTGTCTCATGAGGGAATGGATAACCATCTCCCATTACCTCATCTCCCCTGCCCTTACCTCGGGCACCGTATCACCTCCTGGCCTCTTCAAGATTGACTGCTCTTCCTGGCGGAGGGGATGCGGTCGAGTCTTTGACACTCATATGTCGCCCTAATACATCTTCGCTGTCTGCAACCTGCTGGAGCTTCTTATAACTCACACTCAGCTTTCTTTCAAGCATCTTCGCGATGATTCATATGAGAATTCTGCTACCATGACTTATTAATGTGATAGTTCTGCACAATATAACAATTTACGTTCTTTGGGAGAGGGATGCACATTATTATCTTCTATGAATTTAAGCCAAACAGCTCTGTTTCAATATTCATACACAGTGCATACACAGTTGGAGACCGCGGAAATGCTGAGACAATGTTTGTCGGGCTTCACGCATTGCTTTCCAACTCCGTCGATTACGACCAGATGGACTGACCCTCAAGTGGGTATAGATTTATGGTACACGATTTTGCTGATAATATTCGTCACGGCCCAAACAAGTCGTTGTGGATCAGGCAGCCGGCTGCACACAAGGTTCGAACCTCAGGATGTTGTCTCGGAAGTTCTTCGTGGTTGACACGACAATCCTGGCACTAGTGGAGAGCCATGCCAGCTATTCGTTCCTGTGGCTTGATTAACTGGTCGGATGGTGTATGATCAGCATTAAGCCTAAAAAGTCAAGAAACTGTGAAGAGCTATATGGTGCCAAGCACTTTAATGGTGACAAATTAGGACATCCTACAGTGACGGACAAAGCCGTCAACAATCTTTGTCGATTGTACGTTGTTTTGTTGACGATCGAGATTGTAGAACATCATATACGAGCGCGTCAACGGAAAGCTGCTTGTCAACGATCACAAGGAGCAGACAAATAGAAGAATTCAAAACCTGGAGTCGCTAGGTCATGTAGAGCTCGACATTCTTACTGTTCCTATTCATAACTATGGTATCTGAGACAGTGTAGGCTGTAGAGAAACACATAGTCATATACAGGATCACACAGAGGCGCCTGTTTGAGAAAATCATAGCAAGGATGTTTGTAAAGAAATGGATAAAATATATACAAACTGAACAGACAAAAAAAAATGCACACTGAACAGATATATATATATATATATATATATATATATATATATATATATATATATATATATATATATATATATATATATATATATATATATATATATATATATACAGACGTAAAGGTGTCGTGTAATGGAGTATCGTCTATGCTAAGGACCCATTCAGAGATGACGCCAAAGCGCCTTGTACACTCAATGTAAACTCTCAAACAAGTTTTCCAGAATGTACGACTAAAACTTCCAAAGTTGTGTAGTGACATCTTAAAGTGCCAATCTCACGCCCCTTGCCCGTAGAGACACCCGTAAGATGCGATATAGAATAGTCCCATCGGTTTAGGCTGGTAATATCTGCTAAGGGACAGGCGACTAGTATTTTGTAAATGAAAAGGTGGGTTGGCTGAGTTTGATGGGGGTAAACAGGCACTGTGGAATTTGGCTACAGTTAAGTACCTATGCTGAATTCGAACTCTTATTGCCTTTTTACAGAGAATCTCCTGGGTACTTCCTCACTAAGAGAGGTTACCCTTTTCATTCTGTGCTCAACAATTATCTAGAGTGGACGCTGGATCCATGTCCAGAACAGATTTTGTGAAACCATTACCGGACAGCATAGGGCGCATGGTTTGTATAGCAAGCTGCAACATGTCCATGATTTAATGCCACACTGAGCTCAGGAATATATACTGTCACCGAAACAAAATCGCTGGCTTATTGTCTTCCAAAACAAAATAAGTTGCAAGACAAGTTGTCAGTTCTCGTTAGTCATTTTCTAAGCGAAGGTCGTGGTCGTTGGCCAGTCTAATGTCCGTTTCCCCCAGGATGGCTCACGGGCAGGTGATAAGAAGTCCTGGTAAGTATGGTGCTTGACCCCGACACATCAACTGCTCTAGCTCCAATAGCCAGGCTTGTCCACGGGGCGTATTTTTCTGTCCCATCCCATCTCATGGTAATTTATTATTAAATTATAATATAAATTATTATAATATAAATTATTGTCTGTAAATTTCTGTCCGATTCCATCCCATTCCATGGGATTCCCATTATAATATTAATATGGAATACATTTCAAATACAAATTATGAAATTTATGAAGATTTAGGTTTAGTGTCAACTAAATATTACTACATGTACAAAGGGACATGTAAAACGACAAAATTTATTAATTTTCATATTCAAGAGTATTTTAGTTTTTATAAAGTTTAATCTAAATATGACAATTCAGTGTCATTCTGACACCCTCATTCTGTTTCTGAGTCACTCTGCTCATTCACACATTATCAATTTCCTGTTGATCGACTGTTTCTAATAATTTAGTTAATCCAGGTAATCCCTAAACCAAATATCCACACACGTTACCAAAATTAGCCCAAAAAAGCCGCATCCCGCAAGCACGTTAAATTTCCCGCAAATAGTCCCGAAAAGTAGCCCAATGTGGCGTGAAATTTGCCTAACTGGCACCACTGCTTATCAGTGCGTATTACGTATTTTTGCTACGTAGATCAGTGCTCTGCAACCTTTTTCCAGTCACGCCACACTTTTATAATTCTAATAGCTTGAGATGCATCAAAATAATCTTATATAATAAAAGGCTATGTGTATTTATTTAATTATCCGGTGTCCCACCACATCTTAAAGAATATATACAAATATATAAAGAAAAAAAGAAGGATAACAAGCATTACAAAGATTTTTAAAATTAAAAAAAACAAAAAAAAAACTTAGGGCTATCTCTGACGTAAATCAAGTTGCTATGACATGGCTACTGTCCCATGGGAATAACATTTCCATGGCCAAGCCTGCCAATAGCGTATGTTAAAGTTGTTTCAGTTAAAAAGCTCGTAGTTGGATCTCATGTGCAGGTGAGCGGTCGGGCTCGCGCCCTACGGTTTGCCGACTTTCTCAGATGGTTGCTCTTCGCTGAGCGTCCCGCGTTGCCGGCGCTTTTATGTTGAACATAAAAATTAGAGTGTTTAAAGCAGGCATCGGCTGCCTGAATACTGGTTGCATGGACTAATGAAATACGACCTCTGTTATATTTTGTTGGGTTTCGGAACTGGAGGTAATGATTAACAGGGACAAACAGGGGTATTCGTATTGCGGCGTTATGGTTGAAATTCTTGGATCCCCGCAAGACGAGCTACTGCGAAAGCATTTGTCAAGAATGTTTTTATTAACTAAAAACGAAACTCAGAGGCACGAAGACAATCAGATAACGTCGCCCCTCTGCCGTGCGTCCACCTTGACGAGGTAGAGGGGCTTGAGCGTTCCAATGACCCCAAGAGCTATGCCGACGGTAGCACAGCTACTGGTAGGGTCACCCATGTCGGACAGGTCAAGGGAGAGGGACCAGACGAAGCGACGTACAAACCTGCTGCCTTGTAGGTAGACTGGGGACAGTCAAAGGCTAGGGAAAGCATCCCGAACAAATGCTTGTCGAAATCGGATGTACTGAGCCACAGGCTTGACAAAGAAGTGCAACGTAACTTTATCATTTCATGATGCCACAGATGAAAATTAATCGTTATGGTGCTAATCCCGTGAAGTCCCATCAGGCGGTGATAGTGCCGGGCCCCCTGCCTCGAGGGGGTCCACCCATGACTACTGGTGGTCACCTTCCCCTGTGCTGTGGAGTCAAGGCACAGAGGAGTAGGTTAAGAGCTATTGACCAAACACCCCGGACACTCAACATACTACAATGGAATGCAGAAGGAGTTTATAACAAGAAAGCCTCCCTAACACAGCGTCTTCATAAAGATAGAATAGATGTGGCATGCATTCAAGAGACACACCTCAACGCCAATCGCACATTTTCAGTCGAGGGATATCAGGCCACACGTTTCGACCGCGAAGGACACAAAGGAGGAGTTGTAATACTTACACGAAATACAATACCTTGCAGCGAAGTATCTGTGATCTCTGACAACCAAACGGAAATTATAGGTGTTGATATAATGATAAAGGACGTGAAAATAAGAATTTACAATCTGTATAGCCCGGCAGATAAGGATCTTACACTCTCAAACATGGAAATAACTGACACAAATTGCATTGTTGTCGGAGACTTTAATAGCCGTTCAGAAAGATGGGGATACCCAGATACTGACAAAAGAGGAGATGAAGTGGAGGACTGGGAAATAGACTCAAATCTCCATCTACTCAACAAAGCGGATGACACACCGAGCTTCTACTCCAGAAGATGGATTACCACTTCTACTCCAGACTTAGCTTTCTGCACAGGAGACATCCTCCACAAAATCGATCGCCATGTGCTTGACCAATTAGCAGGTAGTGACCACAGACCAATCAAGCTTGTAATAAATATGGAGTATGTTCCACAGGAGCAAAAGCCTTTGCCCCGTTGGAATTACAAACGAGCAGATTGGGACAGATTTGCCATACTAACAGACAAATATTGTGAAAAAATAAATACACGATATGGCAACATGAAGCAAATGGTGGAAAGTCTAAACAGAGCAATAATACAGGCGGCCACTGAGTCTATTCCAAGAGGAGCGAGGAAAAATTACAAACCATACTGGACTGAAGAACTACAAATTTTGGAGGACAAAGTTGAAGATGCTAGGAAGACCGCAGAGAGAGAACAAACAACTGAAGCGAACATCTCTCTCAAAGCCATCTCAGCAAAATATAAAAGAACAGTAAATCAAACAACAAGAGATTGTTGGAGGAAAAAAACAGAAAACCTGAATTTTGACAGGGATGGAAACAAACTATGGAAACTAGTGAAAGCCATGAACAATGAAGGACCTAGAAACAAACAAATAACAATTAAACAAGGAAATGCCTTGCTTACAGGAAAAAAGGCTGCAAATGCACTAATGGAACACTATGCCAGTGCAAACCACATTGATATTACAGCCGAACAGAAGAAAGCAATCAAAGATAAACAGATACATCATAGATATACAGAGACAGCAGCAGAATATATGATGGCAAATCTAACAATGGAAGAAATGGAACAGGCAATGAATACCCTAAAAAAGAAGACATCACCAGGAAAGGATGGAATCACAAATGAAATGCTAATAGGACTAGGCACTAAGGCAAAAAAGAAACTACTAGCAGTCCTAAATTACAGCTGGAAGAGGGGAATAGTCCCACAGGCATGGAAGGAAGCTATACTAATACCAGTCCCAAAGAAAGGAAAAGACCTGGAAGAACCAAATGGCTATCGACCTATCAGTCTTCTTAGCTGTGTAGGAAAATTAATGGAACGCATTATCAATGGCAGGCTAACATGGCATCTGGAAGAAAACCAACTCTTAACACCTCACCAAGCAGGATTCAGAAAGTACAGATCCACTGAAGATCAAATAACCTATATAGCTCAGGAAATAGAGGATGCCTTCCAAGAGAAAAAGCACACACTAGCGGTCTGGATAGATTTAGAAAAAGCATTTGATAAAGTATGGAAGGAAGGACTGAAAGTAAAACTGCAAAAAATGCATGTTTGTGGGAAAATGTACAAATGGATCAGCCACTACCTTGAGAACAGAACTGCCAGGACAAAAGTACAAGGACAAACCAGCAAAAATGATGCTGTTGGAGCAAGGTGTCCCCCAAGGAGGAGTTCTTTCACCAACATTATTCCTAGCATATATAAACGACATCACGGAAAATTTTCCAGCCAGAGTACACACATCATCCTTTGCAGATGACCTAGCCATATGGACATCTGAAGAATATATTAGTACAGCTAACAGCAGAATACAGCAAAGCTCTATTAGCGCTAGAGGACTGGTCAAAATCATGGCTAGTGAAGATAAGTGAGGAGAAAACAACATGCACAGTGTTCTCCCTCTCAACTAAAACTCAGCAACCTAAGCTGGTATTGAATGGAAAAATATTGCGCCATGAAGAAAATCCAAACTATCTAGGAGTCACCTTTGATCGTCGCCTGACATGGAAGACGCAGGTTGAGAAAAATCGAACAAGAGCAAGGCAAAGAATGGCAATCATGAAAAAGCTTGCTGGTACAACGTGGGGAGCGGATGAGAAAGTTCTCAAGAAGTTATATACTGGACGGGTGAGGCCAGTACTGGAATATGGCATTGCAGCTTGGGCAACAGCAGCTAAGTCAAACTTTAACAAAATAAGTAGAGTCCAAAATCAAGGAATGCGAATCATAACTGGAAGCCTGAAGACAACGCCTATTAATGAATTAGAAAAGATAACTTGTTTACAACCAATGCAGGATAGAAGAGATAGCAGAGCCCAGCAACAAGCTGAAAAATTTAGAAGATTGACAGACCACCCTATGTATAAAAGGTTTAGTTGTTGTGGAAAGGGAAGACTGAAGCGTAGCAACTTTGTAGAAACTGCAAAACGAAAAATTAGGGAAGATCCCATACTTAACATATCAACAGTCAAACCCATTTACAATGCAGACAAGTTCCCAGCTTGAAGACAGCAGCAACTGCCTGAGATGATAGAAAACATTCCTGGTATGTATTGAGAAAAAGAACACTCAGCATGAAACCGAAAGAAGAGAAATAATCCTAAACTACATAAAAGAACATTACCCAAGCAGCAATTGGACCCATGCATATACAGATGGATCAGCCAAAAATTCAGTAGAGAATGGAGGAGGAGGAATCCTCCTAAATTTAAAAAATGGAGTGAAAAAAACACATTCAGTGGCAACTGGAAAGTTTTCAAGTAACTTCAAAGCGGAGGTAGAGGCAAAGTCTGCTGTCTCAATACTGAAGAGCAATAACAGCACAGAACTAACTGACCTAAGAGCAGCACTCCATGGTCTATGCCAGAAATCCAAAAAAGTTGTAATACAGTGGATCCCATCACATTGCAGTATACCTGGAAATGAAGAGGCTGACAGACTGGCAAAAGAGGGCGGACGACTACCACAGCCTGACATAGACATAACCTATAATGAGGCAAAGAGGTTGATTAAAAGCACTTATAGAACCAAATGGGAATCAGAGCATCCAGGCCACCAGAAGTATGATGCATATTACAAACTCGACCGAAGAGAACAAGTAGCAATCTTCAGACTCCGCACAGGACATAACAGGCTGAAATACCACTTGTTCAACAAACTAAAGATAGGAGATACAGATGAATGTAATTGTGGAACTGGTAAAATGACAGCTAAACATTTGCTGCGAGAGTGCCCAATATATGCAGAACAGAGAAAGATATTTTGGCCCACACCTGCTTCATTCGAGGACAAGCTTTATGGAGATATCAACAAGCTCAAGTCGACTGCAGCTTACTTTAACTGTATTCAGGTTGACATTTAAATGTACATGAAGTATTTAGACTGCCACACTTCATACCACAGGCATGTCGGTTACACAAGCCTCCCAGAGGCATGAAATGGAATATTGCTTGGATAGCAAATCCATTACGTGGAAAGTCCGAATCGAAAGCTCACTGTGTGGGCTTCATAGGGGGTGGAAAAAGCGTCCTAGTGGCACAAAATGGAATATTGCTTGGATAGCAAATCCATTACGTGGAAAGTCCGAATCGAAAGCTCACTGTGTGGATGTCATCTGCAAACTGCATTCTTCTGGCTTCTGGAGGAACAGCCTATGGTGAACGGAAGGCCCAATATACGGAAGTGAGGCTAAGCAGCCATGTGCAGGACGTGACGATTCCTTGGGTGAGCCCAGTACCAGAGCGCTGTGTGATGGCTCTGCAATTATGGAAGCCTCCTTGGATGGCGGGGAATGCCCATGGTCTGCCCCTGCCTTCCCTTGAGGGCCGACCAGGATGCCTTTGGCTGTTCTATATGGGCCAGCTGGGATGGGAGATAACACCACAACAGTGAGAGTCTAACGTCCTAAGAAACCCCCGGGAAGGTTAACCCGGTCAACAAATGCCCGCAGAAGTCGGATGTGTCGGCCTAACGGCGCAAGAACGCAGCTCTGCTGTAAACAGGCACAACGCAATCACGTCCGAAAAAAAAACTCCGGATGAACGAAGAAGAAGAAGATAACGTCGTAGTTCTGACCATAAACGATGCCGACTAGCAACACCAGTGGCAGAGTGAAGCGAAATGGAATATACCTTGGCTAGAAAATCAATCGTGTATAAAGTCCGAATCATTTGCAAGGTGCCACTACATGCTTGGTCTAGACACTTGTTCTGTGGCTCTCAGCTAAGGAATATGGCTGACCGCCTCTAAATCAATATCCCCAGATGTGAGGTCTTGGCGTCACTCACCCTCTGCTGCATGGAGGTGAGATGATGTGCCGGCAGCATCTGCAGCCTACCTCGTGAGCATTACCAAAGGTGGAAAAGCGTTCCAGGGGTGTGCAGTGGAATATTTCTCGGCTAGCAAATCCATTACGAGAAAAGCCAGTATATAAAGCTCATTGTGTGAGCTATGAAAGGTGGAAATGCGTCTCATTGGCACAGAATGGAATATTGCTTGACTAGCGAACCCATTAAGTGGAAGTCCGAAGCGAAATCTTGCTGGTTGGATGTCATCTGCATGCAGGTCCCTCATGATATTCGGGGGAGCTGCCTGTGGTCAACGGAAGGCTCAGTATATGGAAGTGAGGCTTAGCAGCCATGTGTAAGACATGACTATTCCTTGAGTGAGCCTAGTACCAGAGCGCTGTGTGTTGGCTCTGCAATTATGGAAGCCTCCCTAGATGGCGGGAAATGCCCATGGTCTGCACGTCTTCCCATGAGGGCTGACAGGGATGTATTTGGCTGTTCCAGGTGAGCCGGCTTGGATAAGGATAACACTACAACAGTAAGAGTCGAGAAAGCGACCCAAGGCACGAATGGGAATATTACTTGGCTAGCAAACCCATTTCGTAGAAATTCCGAACCGAAAGTTCGCTGAGTGAATGTCGTCTGCAGACTCTCCTCTCCTGGTTTGAGTAGGGGTGGCCTGAGATGAACGAAATGCCAAATATACGGAAATGAGGAAGTGAAGCAGCCATGCGCAGGACGTGACGATTCCTGAAGTGAGCCTAGTACCAGAGCACTATGTGTCGGCTCTGCAGTTATGGAAGCCTCTATGGATGGTGGGGAATGCCCATGGTCTGCCCCTGCCTTCAAAGGGTTGACCGTGATGTCTTTAGCCGTTCTATCTTGACCAGCTGGTCACCAGGGCACTGTGACATTTGTGATGTTTACGCCAATACACCATTCTGAATACGGAGGAATACAAGCGCTTAAACTTTTAGAAATATTACGGTACCAGCCACCAGCAAGATGATGAAATCTTTGGGGCCAAGGAAAAACCTATCTAGGAGTGATTATGATTGGTGTAGAGGGAGAACAATTAACATATGCTTATTTAAATGAGCAATTAGCACAATTTTATTTAAATTAGGAATTAGCATAAGCTTGTGTAAATTAGGATGGACTGATGTAACGGGAAGACTGATTTCAAATATTCGTGGCAGTTGGCCGGAAACCCCTGAGAAGTAAAGATGTGGTGTTATTCCGGGAAATGTGTGTAGGTAAATTATAAATTATTGGAGTCATCGGTGAGTGGATGCTCATAATAAATAGACTTAGTTTAGTGGATAACATAGAAGGGATCTAAACGTTTAGTAGAATTTTCTTTGTCATAATAGAAGTAATGATTTAGATCTAGAGAAATACTCAAAAGATATAAGTGATTCTTTCTTTGACTATGAAAATATCGAATAAATAGCTTTCTTTGCTTATTTCAAGCACATTATGAAGGAAGAACTTCTAATTCATTTATAGTCTTCGTGCTAAGCTTATGATTATGAGAAGAGCTACCAAGATACTTTTCTGAACTATCACTTATTACACACACACACACACGTACGCACGCACGCACGCACGCACACACACATACACACACACACACACACACACACACACACACACACACACACCACACACACACACAGGGTGGGGCAAAATGATCTGACACATTTGTAACTTTAATAAAACTTATCAAATGTACACATGATGCCATTTTGTTTTATGTTGTTTGAATAATGAAAAAAAAGTATTTTTATTTCCTAAATGTACATATGATGTCATTTTATTTCATTTTCTCAGTCTATTTCGCTGAGTTCCTGTACCAACATCATTTTGTATGGATGCATTTGCAGATCCTGGTGAAGAATTCTTCTCAAACTTCTAATCGAAAGGTCAAGAGCGGCGGCGTGTTATCGTGCCGAACGTCTTGGAGACTGATTAATTGAAACATTTACCGAGTCGACATTCTCTGGAGTTCTAGCGGTCCGCGGCCGGCCAGGTGATTTTCGTTTCAATGCTGATCCACTAGCTCTGAAGTTGGCAACCCATGATAAAATTGTGTTCCGAGTAGGTACGGGATCATGTCTAAGAAGCTCAAAATGCACACAGAATGCTCTTTGCGTTGCAGTTACCGACCCGTTTTTGATGAACGTTTCCACAATGAAAGCACGATGCTGGCCTGTCAAATCTATATGGGTAAGCTGAAACGAAATAAAATAAAATGACGTCATATGTACATTTGGGAAAAAAACATTCCTTTATTTTCATTATTCAAACGACATAAAACAAAATGGCAGCATGTGTACATTTGATAAATAAAAATACTTTTTTGTTCATTTATTCTAATTTAGTCTTATTAAAGTTACAAATGTGTCAGATCATTTTGCCCCACCCTATATATATATATATATATATATATATATATATATATATATATATATATATATATATATATATATATATATATATATATATATATATATATATATATATATATATAAGAGAATGATATTCTTTATATATGTCTTAATGCATAAAGTAATTAAGAATTAGTTTTCTCTATAATTGTATAATTATGTGACATAAATATGATGTGATGTTATGTGTCCAGTTATCCTGGAAAAAAGAAGTATTGCCGAGGGTTGGGTGATGGCGTCATTCTTGCTGATAGCAACCCAGATATACTAGACGACTGGGCCCTGAGAACACGATAATGATTAACCTGCACAGCACAGAAAAGAAGAAGACATATCTTGCCGATATGAAAGGTGAGAGCCTACATCAGATGTTTTTGTGGGAGTATGAGTCACATACCATTTTTAGAGTGATGACACCCAACAGTGCAAGGTATGGCTAGCCTGCACCTATGTAATATCGCTTCCCCTTCGCCCTTCGTCTTCCCCTTCCCCATTTTCTGTGAGTATGGATATAAGTTTTCGTCCATGTTTTCAACAGGGAATGGTGGTCTTATGGCTTACATGGAGTATGTTACTAAAAGAGGAAGATCATCATCAGGAGAGTCGAAGTCCCCAGTGAAGGACGCGGGAATTTGCCTTCCTAATGCAGGAAGAGCGTAGTACCATTTAACAGCATTGACACCTCTAAACTCAGAGACACCCCAGCCGTATGGACCTCAGTTAAGTTCCATAATAATACCCTCAATAATAGCAACGGTCAACAACAGTAATAACCTGTTTTCAGTGGAACTCGATAGAGTAAAAGCAGAGACATTTTAGCTTATCACCTGTGGTGAATTCAAAGACATTTTAGCTTATCACATGTGGTGAAGTCAGAGATATTTTAGATTATCACATGTGATGAAATCAGAGACTTTTTAGCTTATCACTTGTGGTTAAACCAGAGACATTTTAGCTTATCACTTATGGTGAAGTCAGAGACATTTTAGTTTATCACTTGTGGTGAAATTAGAGAAATTCTAGTTAATCTCCTGGGATAGATCATAACATTTTAATTAATTAACGGAGATGAATAGTAGAGCTATTATGTATTTTCTTATTTTGAGTTTTGTATATTTATGATGCCATTTCAAACATACTTGTTTTCCCATTATAATATTATGATCTTTAGCAAGTAGGTGTTAACTTTTCTTGGTGATTTGTGTATGGTTTTGTTGTGATACTTCATCAATTACCAAAATATCTGGAGAGCAGAGTATGGCAGGAAGACAACACGTCTTCAGTTTATCCAGAGTGAGCTTTGTCCTCTCTGAGGGCGGTAACTTTCCTGGCTCTCCTGGCTTTTTATTAGGAAACCTTATTTTGACGAGCCATTTCTGGTTTTCTGTTAGTAGTCGGCTTCGACTATTTGGGATATTTATCCCCCGTTCTGAATCTACATTACCACAGACACGAGGAGTTAAAGTAACAGCTAGCAACATTAGGTTAATAAATCAACTGAGTGCCACAATAGGACACGAGGAGTTTAAGCAACAGTTATGATAAACTGGGTTAATAAATTAACTGACTGCCACAATAGGAAATAAAGCAACAGATGGATCAACTGGATTAATGAATCAACTGACTGCCACAATAGAAAACAAAGCAACAGATGGATCAACTGGATTAATGAATCAACTGACTGCCACAATAGGAAATAAAGCAACAGATGGATCAACTGGATTAATGAATCAACTGACTGCCACGATAGGAAATAAAGCAACAGATGGATCAACTCGGCGAATGAATCAACTGACTGCCACAATAGGAAATAAAGCAACAGATGGATCAACTGGGTGAATGAATCAACTGACTGCCACAATAGGAAATAAAGCAACAGATGGATCAACTGCATTAATGAATCAACTGACTGCCACAATAGGAAATAAAGTAACATATGGATCAATTGGATTAATGAATCAACTGACTGCCACAATAGGAAATAAGGAACAGATGGATCAACTGGGCGAATGAACCAACTGACTGCCACAATAAGAAATAAAGCAACAGATAGATCAACTAGATTAATGAATCAACTGACTGTCACTAAAGGAAATAAAGCAACAGATGAATCATCTGGATTAATGAATTAACTGACTGCCACAATAGGAAATAAAGCAACAGATGAATTAACTGGATTAATGAATTAACTGACTGTCACATGAAGACACGCGGGGTTAAAGTAACAACTAGGTGCAACAGGCTTAATCAGGCAGGCAGTGGCGGCTTGAGGCATTCAAATCGTATGTATGTGAACCAGCCGGGCCGTCTACAGAAACTGAACGCACCACAATTGGATATAATGTTTGCTATGTGTATCATTTACAACTGGATACGTATTCATTCAAGTCACCCTCCGTTTTTCTCTTTTTGTGAATGGAGGGAGGTCTAGCCAAGTTCAGTGTAAATGTATTTAACGCGGAATAAAACACCCACATTTTTTACTCAAAGTGTAATTGCGACACGAGATATGACTGAACTGCTAGTAGGTACACCAGTGAATTAGGGTACCGATGAAGCTTCTTCGTCACCAGAGATGCCTTCAAAGGCTCCTTTTTTTGGGCGCTTCAAAGCAATCAGGGAGGGCTGACGTTACAAATCTATGTCTGAAAACACCGTGTTGAGGTCGTCTGCCTGGAGTGTCGTGGGGAGTACAATAGAACTGCGCATGCCCAGATTCTGTGTTTTCTATTTCAACGGTGTCTACCCAGCTATGGAGATAGAAAGGAAAATAAAAATAACAAGACATAATTAGGTATATTATATTAATGGTACACTACTCACACAGACTTGCAACGATATGTTAAATCAGCGGTACATCAGTATTGCCTTTGCGAAGGTAGCCTTTTGCAAGATGAAAAACATACTGACCAATAAATAGATATCAACTTAAACGAGAAAAAGAGTGTCGAAGTGATACATAGAACCTGTACTTTTGTATGGATGTGAAGGGTGGACAATGAGCAGACAAGCTGAAAAACATCTGATGGCTGTGGGAATGTGGTTTCTGAGTAAAATGCAAAGAATACCATGGATAGACAGAAAAACCAATGAACAAGTCTTTCAAGAAACAAATGAAGATCGTAAACTGATTAGAGTCATTAGACGTAGACAGTCAAAATTCATTGGGCATGTTATGGTGAAGAAATGTACTGGAGAACTTGGTGACAACTGGAAAGATCGAAGGGAAAAGACCAAGGGGAATACCGAGAAGTAAATACCTGGATGGCCTGGCCACGTGGCATGGCCGAGACACAAACACGGAACTGATCCATGACTCTGGTGATCGAATGAGTTGGCAAAACATGACCGCCCACGCTTATCGGCATGGCAAATGATGGATGATATATGCGTGTTTGGGTATCTAATCTGAGATAGAGATAGAGCTAGACAGATGCAAAGTAAGAAGGAGAATATGGAACAGTGAGATTGAGAGAAAGCGAGAGAGAGAGAGAGAGAGAGAGAGAGAGAGAGAGAGAGAGAGAGAGAGAGAGGCGGAGGGGGAGAGACATTTAAGGTGGTAATGAACGAATAAAACAATAAGAGAGTGAAAGATCGACAGTATGAAACAGAGAGAGCGAGAAAGGAGGGCGATGCGAAAGAGAACAGGTAGAAAGAAAGAAAGAAAGAAAGAAAGAAAGAAAGAAAGAAAGAAAGAAAGAAAAAGAGAAAGAAAGAAAGAAAGTGGAAGGGAGAGTGTGTAGACAGAAAATTACTACATGAAAGAGAGAGAGAGAGAAAGAGAGAGAGAGAGAGAGAGAGAGAGAGAGAGAGAGAGAGAGAGAGAGAGAGAGATTAAGGGACTTGTAAAGAAATAGTGTGAGGTAGAGAAAACGAGAGAGAGAGAGAGAGAGAGAGAGAGAGAGAGAGAGAGAGAGAAAGAGAGCGTAAACAGTTAAGAGAACGGACGGACAAACGAAGGAACTTTAATTTCGAAGGCATGCATCCCCGTTAAATATTGTGTCCTTCTGATCCCTCTGTTGTCATGAATTATTTCATCACACATCACTTATAAAGCTAACATTCGACAGCAACAATAGCAACATATACAGTAGAGCGCATTTAATATTTACAATAATCATCCATACATGACTCTCTGATACTATTGAAATAGCAATTCTAATTGTCTAAGGCAGTGGTTCTCAACCGGTGGGGAATTCCAGCCCAGGGGGGAATTTTAGGGTTTCCGGGGGGGGGGGGGGGGGGGGGGGGGGAATTAAGATTATTTCAAGATCGCGTTAATACAAAAACCGATTACTTGATATTGTTTTTTCCTCCATGCTTTACGGTTCTATACGTCTCACCCTTCTAAAATTCATTTGATAAAGTAAGTAGACCCACAAATCACGTTTTATGTAGACGTCTAGACTTGTTTTAGTATGTGCTATTAAATTTAGCTTCCATTATTACGTATACTGTGGGGATGGGGGGGGGGGGGTGGGGGTTGGGGGAGGAGGGGTGTAGGTAGGAAATATGAAAAGGGGGGGATGACGATATGAAAATATGGTGAAGGGGGGCACGGGCCAAAAAAGGTTGAGAACCACTGCTCTAAGGTAGATGATATACTGTACCACGGTTAGGAGAACCCACAAATAACATTAAAAAGTGTTGACTATTTCTGGGTTGTTTGTCAATGAAATAACATTTCATAGTTTTACTATTTCTGGATTAAATAGTGTTGACTGTTGTTGGATTGCTTATCAATGAAATAACATTTTGTAGTTCTACTTTTTTTGGATTGTTTGTCAATGAAATAACATTTCATAGGTTTACTGTTGCTGGATTGTTTATAAATGAAATAGTATTTCATACTTCTACTGTTTCTGGATTGTTTGTCAATGAAATAACATTTCATAGTTCTACTGTTTCTGGATTGTTTATCAATGAAATAACATTTCATAGGTTTACTGTTTCTGGATTGTTTACCAATGAAATAACATTTCATAGTTCTACTGTTGCTGAATTGTTGATCAATGAAATAACATTATATAACTCCAGTGTTTCTGGATTGTTTACCACACAAACACATGTTGTAGTGGCTTCTGTCCCTGGATTGTTTGCCATACATACGAGGGACGGTCAATATGTAATGCCTCCTATATTTGTATCTACGTAAATACTCTATCGGTGAGCAATTGATTCATTCAGCGGGATTCCTCATCCACTCTTCTGCACTGTGTATCACTACCAATCTGCTTCAGTCACAGATTGCGCAATAATAACAGTTTAAACCAAAAAAAAAAAAAAAAAGCGGGAGTCTCCATGGCGAAGTGGTCAAGCCGTTTGACTCGGGCTCCGAAGTTTGTGGGTTCGATTCCGTGCCGCGTCATTCAGTGCACGAGTGAATTTTTAAGGAGACTGGGGGTCGTCGCTGAAGCTACGGAGTTTGTGCTTTGTGCGACGCTTTCCGCGCTGCAGAACGTAATGTCATAGAATTCCTCAGTGCTGAAGGCGAGACCCCGATTCGCATCCACGAACGTTTAAGTATTGTTTATAGAGATTCCACTGTGGATGTTAGCACTGTCCGACTTTGGATACGTCGTAGTGACGAAGCTGAAGTAGGTCAATACTCACTGGCTGACGCAAAGCAGACTAGCCGTCCGTCAACCGCATTGACTCCACACAACATTCATCGAGTCGATGACACCATTCGTGGTGACCGTCGGGAAAACACGGATGAACTGAGTTCCAAGTTGTCATTTGTTATACTTCACACTGAATTTGTCATATTTCACACTGAATTTGTCGTATTTCACACAGTATTTCCGTATATCGGGGCCTCGCCTTCAGCATTGAGAAATTCTATGACATTACATTGCTTTAACCGAACTTCTTTTAAAAACCGTTACTATTGAGCAACCTGTGACTGAAATAGGTTGGCAGTGATACACAGTGCAGAAGAGTGAGTTAGGAATCCCGGTAAATTAATAAATTGCACACCAATAGAGTATTTACATAGGAAAAAACAACAACAACAATAGGAGACATTACTTATTGACCGTCCCTCGTAAATAACATTTCGCAGTGCACGTTTTGCTGGGTTGTGTACCAGTCCAATAACATTTCATTGTGGCTTGTGTTCGTGTATTGTTTACTACATTTACGGTAGCTTCATTTTCTCATGTCCTGTAGCATTGTGACTTTGTTACAATTCTCTCATTGTTTCACTTGGACGTATCCTTGACTGATCGTTGTATTTTGTGTTCATTATGTTGTCTGGACTCGACAGACCAAGTGTGTTTCTTGTATCCTAATTTCCCCGACAATGGGCCAAGCCCAAGCGATCACACCGGAACTTGTGCAAACAATTTTTAGAACATTCCTAGATCAGGACAAGTTAACCTCCTGCCACCCACGCGGACATCTCCTACTGATCTAATTTTGAAGCGAAATCCCCCAAAAGTGGGCATTTTTATAAGATTGCTTCGATCCTCACAGAATGCCTCAATGGTTGTTTCTCTGCACGATATACTGCCCGATTGTCCTCGAAAGGTTAAGTACAAAATTGCTCCTCGTCATTCAAGTCGGACTCTTTGCCTTTGGACGATTCCTGCTGCGATGTTTCGCTCTTCAACCTCCAGCTCAAAACAGCTACGGGTTTTAAAGCTGGGTGAAGTAGTTCTGGCGGTTCATTGATGGAGCCTTGTCTCGTGCGTTCTTTTATACAGGTCGTGGTTGGCTGTCTGAAGTCGTTCTCAAAACAGTAAGTAGATTTGAATTCTACGTGTCCTTGTTCGGTAGAATGTACACAGCCTAACGCTTGCAGGGGAGATAAGCGTCCGCCAACAGTAGTACACGGGGGGAGAGCAAATCTCATTGCCAAACATTGGTAGAGCAAGTGGGAATAAAAATGTTTTGCATATCCTTTACAGGACATCGCTGTCAACATCAGCATCTTTCAGCTGATTGTTGAGTTTTTGGCAAGATTACGCTCAGTAGTTTGCTATTGCTTTCTGCGTGACCGGCTCCATACTCCCATAAGTCACTGGCACGATTCGAACCGCTTCCAATTCTCGCGCGCTCACGTCAACCACTAGAGTATTCGGGGTTACGGAGAAACTTCTAACCTCTCGGCCAGGGAGACGGCAAGTGGGTGTAAGGAGCTCCAATTGTGAGGGGGGTGTGTTGAACCAACGCGTCTGAGTGTATTTCTGTCTGTGTGGGTGTGAGTGGGCGCATCTATATGCATCAGTGTGCATGTGTATAAGTGTATGTGTGTTTATTGTTGGTCGCCGTGTGTGTGTCTGTATGTCCGTGTCTGTATATATTTCAGTCCGTCAATGTCTGTATGTATATCTGAAACAATCTCTGTGTGAGTGCGGGCATACATGTGAATGTGCGCGTGTTTGTGTGCGTGTGTGTGACTCTCTATTTGTTTGTATGTGCGTGCGTACACGCAAGCACATATGTACTACATATGTATGTATGTGTGTTTATGTAAGGTATATGTGCATGCATGTTAAGTTAGTTGCATCTCCTTTACAGGGCATGGAAGTCACCACCAGCATTATTTGGATGTTGGTGATTACTCGGCAAGTTTACGTTCAGTAGCTTGCGTGCATGTGTGTACGGTAAGTAGATTGCGTGTATGTGTGTACGGTAAGTAGATTGCGTGTATGTGTGTACGGTAAGTAGCTTGCGTGCATGTGTGTACGGTAAGTAGATTGCGTGTATGTGTGTACGGTAAGTAGATTGCGTGCATGTGTGTACGGTAAGTAGCTTACGTGTATGTGTGTACGTTCAGTAGCTTGCGTGTATGTGTGTACGGTAAGTAGATTGCGTGCATGTGTGTACGTTCAGTAGCTTGCGTGCATGTGTGTACGTTCAGTAGCTTGCGTGTATGTGTGTACGGTAAGTAGATTGCGTAATTGTGTGTACGGTAAGTAACTTGCGTGTATGTGTGTACGTTCAGTAGCTTGCGTATATGTGTGTACGTTCAGTAGCTTGCGTGTATGTGTAGGGTAAGTAGCTTGCGTGTATGTGTGTACGTTCAGTAGCTTGCGTGTATGTGTGTACGGTAAGTAGCTTGCATGTATGTGTGTACGTTCAGTAGCTTGCGTGTATGTGTGTACGGTAAGTAGCTTGCGTGTATGTGTGTACGTTCAGTAGCTTGCGTGTATGTGTGTACGTTCAGTAGCTTGTATGTATGTGTGTACGTTCAGTAGATTGCGTGTATGTGTGTACGTTCACTAGCTTGCGTGTATGTGTGTACGTTCAGTAGCTTGCGTGTATGTGTGTACGTTCAGTAGCTTGCGTGTATGTCTGTACGTTCAGTAGCTTGCGTGTATGTGTGTACGTTCAGTAGCTTGCATGTATGTGTGTACGTTCAGTAGATTGCGTGTATGTGTGTACGTTCACTAGCTTGCGTGTATGTGTGTACGGTAAGTAGCTTGCGTGTATGTGTGTACGTTCAGTAGATTGCGTGTATGTGTGTACGTTCAGTAGCTTGCGTGTATGTGTGTACGTTCAGTAGCTTGCTTGTATGTGTGTACGTTCAGTAGCTTGCGTATATGTGTGTACGGTAAGTAGATTGCGTGTATGTGTGTACGTTCAGTAGCTTGAGTGTATGTGTGTACGGTAAGTAGCTAGCGTGTGTATGTGTTGCTGAAGAATGTCTTAACGAACTTCAATCAAAACCATTTAACCGATAAGGTGTCCAGGGTGCGACACTCTTTCAACAAACTTGAAGCAGGAAAACTTAACAGCAAACAAAAGGACTTGCCGTAATATATATCTTGTCTCGTTTGGATCTGTTGCCTTTGTTCTATTCTTTTCAGGCTCCTATATCCTTCTCACTGTGGACATTGTCTTTTGCCATCTATGTTGGCCATAATGATGTCGCCCTGCTCTTCAATATTCTTTTCAAGGGCTGACCATTTCAATCTCCCGTTTTCCCTGTTGGAATCCATGATCCGACTTCCGTAACTATTGATCAACCCAACTGACGTGATCCGCTAGTTTCTTAGTTATATCTACGTTTCTGACCGAGAGTTCTGCTCCTTCTGTTTTTCGCGTCATGAACTTCAGTCACGACTTGGCAGCATGCCCCCCCCCCCCTTTTTTGAAATGGTACTTACCATTTTAGCTTATCTATTAGATTGACAAGACGTAGCACAGAGTTCATGTGTCATACTTATATCATCTATTACTACTGTGAAGGAATGGTCTCCTCTCAACCACCTACAGCCCTAGAATTAAATTTAACAGGGCACCACACTTCCTATTTACGCACTACGGTAAATGTCATGAAGTACCAGCTCATGAAAAGCTAGGCTAAATAAACTATAAGTTTAATCCCTCAAATGGCCCAATGGGCATGTATCGCCATCCAAATTTACAAAACCCGACTAATGGGATGTATGTGATTGATTGGATCATATCCTTCTATATTAGTTTTGACATATAACTATTTCTTCATTTCTCTCTGTCCTGTCCCATTCGGCTATAATGTGACGCTTGTTCTTGTCCCATTTGTTCCGAGAGGTCTTTCGCTTTTGTCGCTGACGCCTTATATATGTGAGCCACAAAGACTGGCGAATCATATCATATAAGCAGCTTATGTCATTATCAATGTAACTGATACTGGTACATTAGACATTTTTGTGTTTCATTATTATTAGGTCTGTGTAGATTGACATACTCGTTTATAACTGGTGTACTAGAAATTCGGAATTAAACAAGCAAATACGTCAACAACTTAACCATTTATCTAATTAATCTAACTTGAAATAGAAACCATATAATACATAATTTATATCTTTCGTTCTGACATGCGATTCATCCTTTGTATATGTCTGTACTGTTATTCGTAATTGTATGTCTGAGGTGTAAAAGTTAATCACTTCCTTTCTCTCCGTGATTTATGTATGATACTGTATGGACTGTTAAAAATTATGTGACTAGATGAGTATCATGACTCTCTCATCGTTTTCGAGATGAATGAATCATGATTTACAATAACCAGGTGAATGATAATTGCGTCATGATGTAACAACATTTATGTTTCGTATGAGTGGTATCATTAATTATGTACACAACTGAATGCATGATCATGTCGCGATGTGTATAAATAAATGAATGACTGATCGCGTCATGAAATAACTAACCAAATGGATGATTGAATGAATAAACAAATTAATGATTGCATGATCGTGTCATATACCTAACTGAATGAATGATTGATTTATGACGTAAATTTGCGTTTCCACTATTATGCAATGCATGTCATGCGTGAACTGATGATTGATATGGAGTATGCGCCCAAATTAAATACATTTAATTAATAACTGTATTTCCTTCTAGATTCAGTCTGTTATGTTCCTCTGAAATAGAAAACTGGTTTCGAAATGTTCGGAGCACGGAAATCACAATTTCATAGTCCCAGTATTCATAGTGACACAATACGATTCCGCGAACTGTGAATAGTCAGTCCAGTTCACCTATGTCTTCTGAGAATGCCGATTTGCTTCATTTAATCTGTCAATTACATCAGGAAATATGTATATATGTAACATAATTAATATATCATAAATATGAACTGTTTGTGTGAATGTTTTTCTGTGGGTGTCTAAAAGAGAAATATATATTTGGCTTGCTGTATTTTATATATCCCTATGAAGATTATAACCAACACACAAAATATTTTAATCTTGTAACAAAATAATCCGCCATGGTTTGTAAGAGAGTAAACCATAACTATCCAAAATAACTGGATTGATAAGAATTTATTAGCAACTATATATTCAGAGAATTTTCCAATGTTTCCTATTATAGCTAAGGCTTCAAGTTCGGTAGCCGTATAGAGTGCTGTATAGAGAGAACTCTAGGACATAATAATTTGACAAATACCGCAGTTGTGCCGTAGTTAGAAATTTCTTAATAATGCAACTCTGCTCAATTAATAACTAGAGGATATGTTATCATTTTCCATTAAAGTTAACGTTTTAAGAATACTAATCAGGTAGAAATAGTATGTGAATTGCGGATATAATATGATCTGTGGACCAATTGATATTCCAATTATACTACTAGTATGGGAATTTCCGATACAATGCATAATGAACATGAATCAAGAATGTATTGAATGTATTTACTGTCACGGGAAAATCCGAAAATAATCTAATGTTAGTAATGTATTGATGTATCGTGTGTCATATGTCTGCATCTTTCATTCACCCAATTTGCACACAATTTAATGCAACATAAGATAATATTTCTTTACATGTCGCCACACATGTTTTGCTCTGTTCCCGGTGTTGGTATAAATAAATTGTAAGGATTTTGAGAAGCAAATTGAGGTTTGTTAACACTGACGCTTTTTCTTACTGGAATAGTATGACGAATAACAGAATAAAGAAGCTGTATCAACCAATACTCTTTTTGACATTTGTATAGTGTCTTTTCTTAACGTATATTTTCCTCTTTATATGTTAGCTTTGCTGATATGCGTAATGGTATACTATACCATCTTTGCAGTAATGAAATGAGTTTGGTATATCTGAAATAAAGATAATTGAAGCAAACAAAGACACAAGCATTTTGTTTTCTGTATTGTTCTTTGCACTTATTCAGCCATTTTGTATAACAATTACTTGTTTGTACGCATATTTTTATGACATCTTTCTTGACTTTTGTGTCATGTTTGAAACATGTTTCTTGACGCATGTGTACCTGTCAGTAATCGCGCAATCAGTGGTGTGAGTGGGGGGTGTCTTTACTTAAGATCTTTTCCGGAACATACACAGGGTTTATGAGTATGACTTTCCCAAAGTTGTGTATGTCGTTTGTTCACTGTGTCAGTCATTTTTGTTGTCTCTTTGTGTGGTTTCTGAATGCTGCTATTTGTCAACGGATGAGTTAGTTTGATTGTTTCCCTTTTGTATTCCACTTACGATCACGGGAACAACTTCGTTTAACTGAGAACTAGCTGTATTGACTTTATTTACGTTATGACTTTTTTGTATTGTCGTGTTGTCTCCCTTTTTTGTTAAAGAGCAGTGTTTATTACTATTTGAAGTAACCTGTGCCCAATTGCGTATATTCGTCTTCTTGTATCTCGTGCCCTTGGGGTTCTGGCGAGTACTCTGGCAATTTTGGCAGGTGTGTGTACATTTTTACAACATTTTTGTAGCGTTGGATTTTGTTTTTGTTCTGTGGCTAGGTCCGTTGTTACTACTAACCTGTCTTGTGTATTGTGCCTCGTTTGGGGGGTTTTTGGGGGAGCGTGCATTGTCTTCTTCTTCTTTCTGTCGACGCACTTGAGCTCTGGTGACGATTTGTTGGGATGTGGTCGGCCTCCCATTTCATGGTCTCTTCATAAGTGCAATCTTTTACCTTGGGAATGTTCCCAATGAGAACCCCGGCACGGGGGTTTGGTAGCACCGCTGCGTTCACTACCCCTTTGAAGTAGGGCGATTGTATATTGATCGATGCAATTCTATATCTTTCCAAAGTGCCACCAAAGGTTCTGCAGGTAACATTTTTGCCTGTGTAATCTTGATCTTTCACCCACCCTTTGGTCAACGCCAACAATAGAGGCGGCGCTATCCCTCACGCATGTGGTTGGTGTACCATTAACCCTGCTTGGTGGACCTTTAGTGTGCCATTTTGAATATTTGCCGCATTGGCCTCTTGTATCGTAACTTGGCATTCCTCGTCAGAACAATCTTTATCTGTTTTCTCCGGGTTGTCATTAGTATATGGTTCTATGATGGCCGCATGTGCCTCTTCCGTATCTTCTGAGTCACTACTAGTAAATATATATGCAGCATTTGCTTCTTTCCACGTTCTCTTCATCGTACATGACCTTGAGGTATGTCCCCAGGCTAAACACGAGAAACATTTGACATTCCTTCTGTATGACTCGTATTTATTCCCCCTCTTATTAATGAGTTCTTTCAAATATTCTGCATATTCCGGGTGACGGTCACACATTTCCGATGAGATGTGATTTAGCCTACAATGTGGACATTGTGTGAAATGACCCTTTCTAGGCCTGTCTGATTCTCTATATGTGTTCTGATTCGGTCTTCTGTTTCTGTGTTGTGCAGACCTGTTACTTTTACCATACTCTCTTTGGCTCTCTACTTTTGCACTTGCACCTATCACGAGTTCTGGTTGTGTGCTGTCCGCAAATACCTCACGGTGTGCGTTATAGTATGACTCACCCCTAGCTTCCATCTCAGGTATTGATTTACACTTGTTCTCAATTAGGAATGTAGCCATCACCTCAGGGACCGATGATAATAATTTATCCCTGAGCATTAGGTCACGTAATTTGTCAAAGTTTCCATTCACTTCTGCAGCTTTTAACCATCTGTCATATAAAGAGGCGGTTTCAGCTACGTAGTCCAGAAATGTTTGGTTTGACTTAGGTGTGATGGTTTTGAACTTTGTTCTTAATCCCGCTTCGTCCAGCGAAAAATGACTCAAATACACGATCTCGAACATATGTGTAATTGGTCCGTAAACTTTCCGGAATCAACTCGACGACCTTTAAAGGCTCCAACCCAAGGTGACGGTGAAATAAGATGGGCCACATTTCTTCTGGAATTTTATAGAATCGGACCAACAATTCAAAGTTGGCCACCCATGCTCCTATTGAATCGCCTTGTGTGAAATTTTTAATTGCTCCTTGATATTTTTTTATAGGATCTTCTGTTTTCGATTGCAATTTGGTCTGTGCAATCTCTGCTTCTTTTTCCATCTCCAGCGTCTTAACTTTCAGATTTCCTTCCATCTCTTTGTCCTTCATTAATACCTCTGCTTCTAGCTTCATCTTCTGAAACGCAAGCTCTTTTTCTTATTCTCTTTCTCCAAAGTAAGTTTCTCCCTTCCAATTCCATCTCCTTGTCTCCTCGCCAATAGTCTTTCTTTCCTCCAACACCATTTTTTCTTTCTCCAACCCCATTTCCTTATCTCTCGCCAATAGTCTTTCTTTCTCCAACTCCACTCGAAGTTGTCTCTCTTCCTTTTCTACTGCTTTGGCTGCAGCCCTCTCCTCGCGTTGTAGATTCTGGAATTCCTTAAATTCAAGCTTCGCCCAATTCCTGAGGTCTTGGCCTGTTAATCCGAACCTTTCACCTATGTCCATAAATTCTTGAAATGTAGACATGTTTAACACAATCTTGTCCATTATATCGCTACTATAATGAACCGTATATTTGTATGTGATACAAACTCGACTGAAAACAGCAATTCAAAGTGTCAATAGCGTAAACATAAATCTAACGTCAAGAGAATCAAAATGCTATAATTCAAAAGCAAAGCAAGAGATTTCAGTTACAAACACTGATAGGAACAAACAAATAAACTATACTGGACTTCAACCCCAGCTTACGAACTACGATACAATTAATTCGGCCATATCAACAATGAATATCAATTTCGATTTTGATAACACCCCACAGAATATTCAATCAACTCAAACAATTCATACTGGCCTGATTCTGTATGTGATAAAATACTACATATGTTGTAGCGCAGGTCTTGGTGTTTGTGCCGATGTATCCAAACTCCTGTAGTGTCGTAGGTTGATAAGACGAACAGCGTTGTTGTGTAGATCTATGAATCTGCGTCTGGTGTAGACAATCCGTGATATCTGACAAGTTCCTGTGTATTCCCGATTAAAATTCCTTCACGAAAATGGTGCTCCAGTGTAACTAGAGTAAAGCACTAAAACCACGTCAATAGTTTGTTGTCCAGTAACTGGTACTAGGTACTTATAGCTGACAGCTTCTCCGCCAGTAACGAGCAAAATGTTGTATGTTCCTGATCGACTAGCTGGTGACAAATCCCAACTAATAATGGTGAAGTTGACTTGCTTCTTGCATATCTGCCGCAGTAACGTATCCAAGACAAAGGAGCTGGCAACATTCGATTTCCTGTACTTCAATAAGATTGGCCCCCATGTTGCTGAAGAATGTCTTAACGAACTTCAATCAAAACCATTTAACCGATAAGGTGTCCAGGGTGCGACACTCTTTCAACAAACTTGAAGCAGGAAAACTTAACAGCAAACAAAAGGACTTGCCGTAATATATATCTTGTCTCGTTTGGATCTGTTGCCTTTGTTCTATTCTTTTCAGGCTCCTATATCCTTCTCACTGTGGACATTGTCTTTTGCCATCTATATTGGCCATAATGATGTCGCCCTGCTCTTCAATATTCTTTTCAAGGGCTGGACCATTTCAATCTCCCGTTTCCCTGTTGGAATCCATGATCCGACTTCCGTAACTATTGATCAACCCAACTGACGTGATCCGCTAGTTTCTTAGTTATATCTACGTTTCTGACCGAGAGTTCTGCTCCTTCTGTTTTTCGCGCCATGAACTTCAGTCACGACTTGGCATGTGTGTACGTTCAGTAGCTTGCGTGTATGTGTGTACGTTCAGTAGCTTGCGTGTATGTGTGTACGTTCAGTAGCTTGCGTGTATGTGTGTACGTTCTGTAGCTTGCGTATATGTGTGTACGGTAAGTAGCTTGCGTGTATATGTGTGTACGTTCAGTAGCTTGCGTATACGTGTGTACGGTAAGTAGATTGCGTGTATGTGTGTACGTTCAGTAGCTTGCGTGTATGTGTGTACGGTAAGTAGCTTGCGTGTATGTGTGTACGTTCAGTAGCTTGCGTGTATGTGTGTACGGTAAGTAGATTGCGTGTATGTGTGTACGTTCAGTAGCTTGAGTGTATGTGTGTACGGTAAGTAGCTTGCGTGTGTAAGTGTGTACGTTCAGTAGCTTGCGTATATGTGTGTACGGTAAGTAGATTGCGTGTATGTGTGTACGTTCAGTAGCTTGCGTGTGTGTACGTTCAGTAGCTTGCGTGTATGTGTGTACGTTCAGTAGCTTGTGTGTATGTGTGTACGTTCAGTAGCTTGCGTATATGTGTGTACGGTAAGTAGATTGCATGTATGTGTGTACGTTCAGTAGCTTGCGTGTATGTGTGTACGTTCAGTAGCTTGCGTGTATGTGTGTACGTTCAGTAGCTTGCGTATATGTGTGTACGGTAAGTAGATTGCGTGTATGTGTGTATGTTCAGTAGATTGCGTGTATGTGTGTATGTTCAGTAGATTGCGTGTATGTGTGTACGTTCAGTAGCTTGCGTGTATGTGTGTACGTTCAGTAGCTTGCGTATATGTGTGTACGGTAAGTAGATTGCGTGTATGTGTGTATGTTCAGTAGCTTGCGTGTATGTGTGTACGTTCAGTAGCTTGCGTATATGTGTGTATGTTCAGTAGATTGCGTATATGTGTGTACGTTCAGTAGCTTGCGTATATGTGTGTATGTTCAGTAGCTTGCGTATATGTGTGTATGTTCAGTAGATTGCGTATATGTGTGTATGTTCAGTAGATTGCGTGTATGTGTGTACGTTCAGTAGCTTGCGTGTATGTGTGTACGTTCAGTAGCTTGCGTGTATGTGTGTACCTCGTCATAATTCATCTATCACGTCATATCAAAGTTTTCACACTGGCCGAATGAATAAGAGCGCTTGCTCTTAACCTTCCGGTGTGCTGAATCAAAGGTATCGGGTTCAACACCTACACTGGTCAGTTGAACTAAAATGTTACCTTCTCGTCCTTGACTTGGGGAACGTAAATGACAAGCACGTCAGAAGTCGGTGTGGACTTCGCCTGATGGAGAGGGACACTGCTATTAGGGAAAGCTAGTCCACAAGCATAAATCAGTCTAGTGCACTAGAAGTAGTAGCACATGTATGGACTACGCTTGAGTTCACATCGAGCCAGTGCAAAACATTTATCGTTCTGTAACATGATATAAGAAATATGCCAGGATAAAACATGTGCAATCTGATGCTCGCTTGCTTGCTTTCGCTGCCTGTCATCTCCAGCGTGAAGTCCTGTATGTCGGATGAAGACATCTTGTTGTCCAACATTAGTGTGATGTCATACCGGACTGAGGTTTGCGTGAGTATCCATTGTCCCGTGTCTGGCTTATTGGTGTGCAGACTGGTGGTTCCTCGCCGTGCAGGCAGATACTCTCCGACTTCGGGAAGAATCAGCGATCCTACTACGTTAGCCAGGACGCCGAAGGGACCTGTTGCACAGGACGCACGACCTAGGACGTGTTAATAGGTCTTCGCCAGTATAGAAACCTGGCCCTGGTGCCTTGGAAACACATCCGAGTCCCTGCAACCTGATGTTTTGAGATTCTTTGTTTAAATACATCTTATTCAGTGCGGTATTAAGAAGTCGCTAACAAAAAGACAAGTACAATACGTCAAGTAAAATGTTACTTAGCGGGCACTTACCTTTAGAGATACATCTAACATTTGTTAATACTCAGCGGTATTATTAGCAAATGCTAAGACGTACAAGTACATCTAGCAGAACCAAGGTGTTGGAATCTTGTGTCAAAGGAAAATAATCGGTGACTGGTAGGCTAGATATAATAATAGTAACATCACAGATACAACAGCAATGACGGACTGACAAATGTCACTCACCAATTACAACATCTAAACAGCTTTACTCTCATATATCACTCGTGATTCCTTAAATTCCTAAGATTATTTACCATGCCTATGTCACGTGTGCCTCGCCGGAACATAAATCGTTGCTCATTTCCCCCCTTATGGCTGATGTCATGCAGCACTTTATATTTTCCCAATCTATCTCCCCACTGCTCAATATTTGAATATATTTTATATTTCACAGGACATACCTTCACATACAGCGTGGAATATTTCACTACAATTATGATACAATAAGAAGTGTCTAAGACTGTGAAATAACATAGTCTGACCAACCCAATCTGACAATTTCATATACTCACTCATCGGGACAATTATTGCTGATCCATTCAGCCACCATCAGACAATTGATGGACATCTTTAACCAAATGGATATATCCTAAGAGAAATATGAATAAAATTTGGTGGAACTGCGGTTAAAGCTGTTAAAGTGTAAACAATATAAAATGACACAAAGTAGTGCAGCTTTACATAACAGAATTAAGACACATACAGGACGTTGCGGCGACTAGCCTTCATCAGCAAACAAACACATTCACAAACACAACATACAGTCAAGGAGATCTCCTGTGACTACATCAGAAGGTGACGACGGGACGAGAAGAAGAAAAGGATGAGAAAATGAAAGGAGTGAAGAAAATGAGAATTAAACAAATGTGAATTGAAAAATGTTCATACTCACCTCACAGTGGCGATCTGTAAGCAACTCAGAAAATCACCGGTGTATTCTTTGTATACCCGGTGATAGGTGTCCCGGTTCAGTGAGCACGTTGAAAGAAGGGTGGGGGACAGGAGGGCAGGACGGAGACTGAGCAACCTTATAGAATGTACTAACGAAGCATGAGATGGCGCGATGGTGGTACTAACCAAAACCCCATTATGTACTCAAATATATTATTATGAGGCGAGTCCTAAAGTCTGGGTGGACTGATATGCGAGAACGCACATACACACATATACACCGCTCAACAGACAAAATGCTCGTGTATATGGGCATGTGCAAGGTATATATATATATATATATATATATATATATATATATATATATATATATATATATATATGAAAGGGGGGGGGGGAGAGGAGAGAGAGAGAGAGAGAGAGAGGACGAGAGAGAGAGAGAGAGAGAGAGAGAGAGAGAGGTGGAGGGAAAGGAAGAAAGAGAGAGAGGTGGGTATTGTTCCTGTTACATGCCTGCGTGGATTCACTCATCCTGTTTCCTATGAAATAAGGTAAGTAAGGTTGATTGTTATAGCACGTATTATAAGATCAAATCACCCAGTGCATGTGTTATTGGGGCTGTATAAGATCCGACCGCCAGCAGTACACATGACATAGGTAGGTACAGAGAAGCAAGGTTGTAGGGAGAGAGGGAGAGAGAGAGAGAGAGAGAGAGAGAGAGAGAGAGAGAGAGAGAGAGAGAGAGCGGAGCAGTGCCTGCGACATACCACATGAAGTATACGGAGTAGGTCGGTCTATAAATACGAGGCTTCACTCATACTGGTCCCTATGAAATAGAGTCAGTAAGGTTGATTGTTATACACCATGTTTAAGGATCAAATCGCCCAGTGCTTGTGTTATTGGGACTGTATAAAATCCAACCACTGGTAATACACATGATGGGGGTAGGCCCAGAGAAGCAAGATTGTTCGGAGAGAGAGAGAGAGAGAGAGAGAGAGAGAGAGAGAGAGAGAGAGAGAGAGAGAGAGAGAGAGAGAGATTGGAAAAGTGTTTGTGACATGCCACTTAGGTATGCGGAGTCGGTTGGTCTACAAATACGAGGCTTCACTCATACTGTTCCCTATGAAATAGAGTCAGTATGGTTGATTGTTATACAACGTATTTAAGGATCAAATCACCCAGTGCTTGTGTTATTGGGGCTGTATAATTTCGAATCATTCATAGACTTCTTCTCCAACTTTCATCCCACTATCAAACTCACTTCCCATATTTCTTCGACGTCTGTAAACTTCTTAGACCTTACGGTTTCCATTGTGACCCATGGTCTCACCACGACGGTCTACTGCAAACCTACTGACTCTCACGCCTTTCTACTCTACACCTCTTCTCACCCTCCGTCCTGTAAAGACGCAATTCCTTATTCTCAACTTCTGCGTCTTCGACGACTATGCCAAGATGATGAGGATTTTCGCCACAGGGCTCAGGAAATGTTGGACTTCTTCAGGCTCCGTGGCTATCCTGATCATGTCCTATCGTCAGCCTTCCGCCGGGCTTTACCTATTAGCCACGCAGAGACTCTCACCTCTGCACCTAAACCAAAAAAACCTTCGACCGGTACTCTCTCTCTCACCTACCAGCCGCACAATATTTCACTTCACGCCGCAACGTCCTGTATGTGTCTTAGTCCTGTTATGTAAAGCTGCACTACTTTGTGTCATTTTATATTGTTTATATCCTAAGAGTAATGTTGAGTTGAGTCAAGAACCGATATAAACAACTCTGGACTTTTCCATACCCGCGCCCTCCTAATCTTCAACAATCAATGAAGAGTGCCAATACGAATAGTACCAGGCTTTGGGCTTGGTTCCCTTTGGATTAAAAAATTTCAATTTTTGGCCTTTTTTTCCCTCTGGGTTAAACCCG